>CM059819.1:20851288-21181288 GCA_030435695.1 Brachymystax lenok tsinlingensis
AGCAAGCAATGCAGGTGTAAAAGCACTACTACTACTACTATTACTATCACCACTACTACTAATACTACTACTACTAATACTACTACTACTACTACTACTACTACTACTACTACTACTACTACTACTACTATTACTATCACCACTACTACTAATACTACTACTACTAATACTACTACTACTACTACTACTACTACTACTACTACTACTATTATTATCACCACTACTACTAATACTACTACTACTACTACTACTATCACCACCACCACTACTACTACTATCACTACAACGACTACGGCTACTATTACTACTACTATGACTACTATGACTACTACCACTACTACTATTACTACTACTACTACTACCACTACTACTATTACTACTACTGCAACTACTGCTTCTACTACCACTACTACTATTACTACTACTTCGATCACGTTTTTCTTGATGGCCAATTTATTCGATTTTTTTAATTTCCCCTTTATTTAACCAGGTAGGCCAGTTGAGAACAAGTTCTCATTTACAACTCCGACTGTCCAAGATAAAGCAAAGCAGTGCGACAAAAACAACAACACAGAGTTACACATAAACAAACGTACAGTCAATAACACAATAATGAGACACAACTGGTACACTCCCACTGTTGTCAATGCAGCGTACTACATCGGCCATCCAAGCAGCATGTTAGTGAGGCAGCAACATGCAAGGCTGTTGTCTTTAGAACTTTCCATACAATTTGAGTCTATTTCCAAGAACAACCTGGGAGTGGGTGTACTAAGGTACCTGCTAGGAGTCTAGGTAGCTGTGCCGTATACCACACCTCTTCATGTTATGTATATGTCTCCTGTTTCACTGGTCAGTTTAAGAATGGCCCATTCATTCATGCAGTCTGCTTGGCTTTCATGTGGCTCTGAAACACGGACCAGGCAAATATTCATAACATCCCATGTTAACAGAGCCTGTCTGTGTGTGCTTCAGCCCTCCAACGTGCAGGCTCACGCATGGTGCTCACGCACGACCAGGGAAATAATCAGGAATGGCACCCCACCTCTGGCTTTGTTAAAGGTTAGCCAGCTACCATTCCCCCATCAACTCTGAAGGCTTACAACAATAATGCACACAAGTATGTGTGCTCGTACACACACACACTCCCCATTCTTCTATCACCAGTACCGTTGAGTATGAGAGCTTTACATAAATAAACCCAGATCTTTTCCTGTAGCTCCAGTTACATGGGGAGGATAGAGGGGGTTAAAGGGCTGGAAGATGGTTTGATTTAGATATAGTTGGAAAGGGGTGAGGAAGGAGAGTATTGTTTAGATAGATGGTATTTTGGGGACCAAGGGAAGTATTGCTTATACAGTGCATTCAGAAAGTATTCAGACCCTTTGACTTTTTCCACATTTTGTTATGTTACAGCCTTATTCTAAAATGGATTAAATAAAAAATGTTCCTCACCAATATACACACAATACCCCATAATGACTAAGCGAAAACAGGTTTCTTAGAAAACTGAAATACATTATTTACATGAGTATTCAGACCCTTTACTATGAGACTCAAAATTGAGCTCAGGTGCACCCTGTTTCCATTGATCATTCTTGAGATGTTTCTACAACTTGATTGGAGTCCACCTGTGGTAAATTCAAGTGATTGGATAGGATTTGGAAAGGCACACACCTGTCTATATAAGGTCCCATAGTTGACAGTGCATGCCAGAGCAAATGACAAGCCATGATGTGGAAGGAATTGTCCGTAGAGCTTCGAGACAAGATTGTGTCGAAGGACAGACCTGGGGAAGGTTACCAAAACATTTCTGCAGCATTGAAGGTCCCCAAGAATATATTGGTCTCCAACATTCTTAAATGGAAGAAGTTTGTAACCACCAAGACTCCTACAGCCGGCCGCCCGGCCAAACTGAGCAATCGGGGGAGAAAGACCTTTGTCAGGGAGGTGACTAAGAACCCGATGGTCACACTGACAGAGCTTCAGAGGTCCTCTGTGGAGATGGGAGAACCTTCCAGAAGGACTACCATCTCTGCAGCACTCCACCAATCAGGACTTTAAGGTAGAGTGGCCAGATGGAAGCCACTCCTCAGTAAAAGACACATGACAGCCCGCTTACAGTTTGCCAAAAGGCACCTAAAGACTCTCAGACCATGAGAAATAAGATTATCTGGTCTGATGAAACCAAGATTGAACTCTTTTGCCTGAATGCCAAGCTTCACATCTGGAGGAAACTTGGCACCATCCCTATGGTGATGGGATCTGCAGAGAAGAATGCTGTTATCGCTGCCAAAGGTGCTTCAACAAGTACTGAGTAAAGGGTCTGAATACTTATGTAAATGTGATATTTCAGGTTTTTATTTTAAATACATTTGCAAAAATGTCTAAAAACCTGTTTTTGCTTCGTCATTATGGGGTATTTTGTGTAGATTGATGAGGGAAATAAACGATTTGGAATAGAATAAGTCTATAACGTAACAAAATGTGGGAAAAGAATGCACTGCATATAGTTTTAGGGGATTGGCAGCTGTACAGTGATAAATGATGTCCCAGCTGTTGTAGTGACTTTCCTCTCTGTGTGTGTCCATGCATTTTATTAATGTCAATGAATATTAAGCCTATTCAGACATCCATTACATAATTATATTCTATCCTGTCATTCATTTGATCCATCCATTTTCATACATTTTAACATCTGCTTTAACAGCTGCCAAACACTTCTGGTTGGTTACTTTCTTTGGATGATTATAATAAGCTTAGGCCGCTCTAATGCTACTTGATGCCTCTTCTTAGCTCTAAGGACATTTCTGAAAACAACTATGTTAAACTTAAACGTATGATACAAACTAAGGAATATTGGGATGTTAGCTCCAGGTAGAAGTTTCCTTTTTCTAAAACGTTGCCCTTAGGCATAGATCTAGGATCAGTTTAACTATTTCCCACAAAACTGACCTAAGATCAGAATCAAGGGGTACCCAGATAGCACATAACGTTCTGAGAACCATATGTATCTTAGAGCTTGGTGAGAGCGTGGTTGTCCTATCGTTATTTTGCATTCAACCTTCCCACATATTTCTGGGAATGGTGCAGGATAGTTGCTTGGCAATGGAACAGTCTTAGCACGTTTACAGTATTTCATTACTTTAACATGCTTACATTTAATAAAATTTTGTTACTGTTCTATGAACATTCTCCAACTGGTTTGACATTGGGAATGTTCTCAATTAGTTCAGAGAACGTTAAGAAACAACCTTCTTCTGTGGGAATTTCAGTACTTCAACATAATGTTTCCTACAGGTTTCCTTGTGGTTCTATTTAAAGTAATATTCTCAAATTGTTCTGAGAACGTTAAGAAAACTTTCCATAACAAACATAAGAAAACTTTAGTAGTGTTCTAAGAATGTTATTTAAAAGAGAGTGGTTCGTTATCCGTGACCGGATCTTTTATTTCGGAGGCTTCATGTCCGTGAGTGAGCAAATTCTCGCAGTATATCGCAGGAATTTGATTTCATGCCAAAACCAGATTAGATTCATAGCTAGTTAAATCAGAGTTCAATGCCAAAAATAGGAAATTCACATAGTCAAATAAATAAATAATAATAATAATAATAATAATTTTTTGTCATGAGTTCAGTACCATTTGCTTGATTTTGCAGACCCTTGACTACGGTGCATCTTCATTAGCTAGCTAGCTAACGTTAGCATGCTAGCTAGCCAGCGCTAGCTACCTAGCTAGCAAGCTCTAGTCTAGTCCAATGGAAACCGATGCTGGCTACGTGCATAGCTAGATTACCAAATCAAATCAAACTTTATTTGTCACATGCGCCGAGTACAGCAAGCTACCTTACCTTGAAATGCTTACTTACAAGCCCTTAACCAACAGTGAAGTTCAAGAAGAGTTAAGAAAATATTTACCGAATAAACAAAAGCAAAAAAAAAAGTAACACAATAACATAACAAAAATGAGGATGTATACAGGGGGTACCGGTACCAGTCAGTCCAGATGAGAAAAGGATGTTTAACCCCTCAAGCCAATGTCTCCACGCCTTCAAAGCCTTGACGAAAGCCAACAGCTCCCGGTCCCCCACGTCATAGTTTCGCTCCTCCAGGCTGAGCTTCTTCGAGAAGAAGGCACAGGGGCTGAGAGAGCATGGCTCCTATCCCAAGCTCGGACGCGTCCACCTCCACTATGAACGTCAAAGAGGGATCCGGATGAGCCAGCACGGGAGCCAAGGTAAACAGAGCCCTAAGGTAACGAAAAGCCCTGTCTGCCTCAGCAGACCACTGCAACCGCACCGGTCCCCCCCTTCATCACTGAGGTAATGGGAGCCGCTACCTGACCAAAACCCCGGATAAACCTCCGGTAGTAATTGGCAAACCCTAGGAACCGCTGCACCTCCTTTACCGTGGTGGGAGTCGGCCAATTACGCACGGCTGAAATGCGGTCACTCTCCATTTCCACCCCTGAGGTGGAAATGCGGTACCCCTAGGAAGGAGACGGACTGTTGGAAGAACAGGCATTTCTCCTCCTTGACGTACAGGTCATGCTCTAACAGTCGACCAAGCACCCTGCGCACCAGGGACACGTGCTCGGCGCGTGTAGCGGAGTATATCAGAATGTCATCAATATACACCACTACACCCTGCCCGTGCCCGTGCATATCCCTGAAAATCTGGTCTACAAAGGCCTTGAAGACTGATGGAGCATTCATCAACCTGTGCGGTATGACGAGGAACTCATAATGCCCTGAGGTGGTACTGAAAAGCGTCTTCCACTCGTCTCCCTCCCGGATACGCACCAGGTTGTAAGCGCTCCTGAGATCTAATTTGGTGAAGAAGTGAGAGGTAGCGGGTAACTGTACCTCACAGTGATCTGGTTGAGACCTCGATAGTCAATACACGGGCGCAGACCTCCCTCCTTCTTCACAAAAAATAAACTCGAGGAGGCGGGTGAAGTGGAGGACCCAATGTACCCCTGACGCAGAGATTCGGAGACATATGTTTCCATAGCCGCCGTCTCTGCCTGCGACAGGGGATACACGTGACTCCTGGGAAGTGCGGCGTTTTCCATGAGGTTTATCGCACAATCTCCCCGTCGATGGGGTGGTAATTGAGTCGCCTTCTTTTTACAGAAGCCGAGAGCCAAATCAGCATATTCAGGGGGAATGCGCACGGTGGAGACCTGGTCTGGACTTTCCACCTTGGTGGCACCAACAGAAACCCCTAAACACCTCCCCGAGCACTCTCGCGACCACCCTGTGAGAGCACTCCGTTGCCACGAAACAGTGGGTTCATGACAGGCTAACCAGGATAGGCCTAGTACCACGGGAAACGCAGGAGAGTCAATGAGAAAGAAGCAGATTCTCTCCTTGTGACCCCCCTGCATCACCATGTCCAGGGGAGTGGTGGCCTCCCTAATTAACCCTGACCCTAATGGTCGACTATTTAGGGCGTGAACAGGGAAGGGCATATTAACAGGAACAATGGGGGTCCCTAAACTAAGGGCTAATGATCTATCTATAAAATTCCCAGCTGCGCCTGAATCGACGAGCGCCTTATGCTGGGAATGCGGGGAAAACTCATGGAAAACAACATGCAAAAACATGTGTGCAACAGAGGGCTCTGGTTGAGCATGGTGCCCGCTCACCTGGGGTGACGCGAGAGTACCCTGCCTGCTGCCTCGACTCCCAGAGGAACTCCAAGAACACCGACCGGCAGTGTGACCTCTGTGGCCACAGATGGTGCACGAACCGGAACCTCCTCCGGTCTCCCTGCACGCAGCATCTCCCAGCTCCATGGGCATCGGAGCGGTGGTGCTGGGGAATGGAACCGACAGACCCCCATCTGAACGTCCGCGGGTAGCCAGCAGGTTATCCAACCGAATGGACAGGTCCACCAGCTGGTCGAAGTTTAGGGTGGTGTCCCTGCAGGCCAACTCCTGACAAACATCCTAGCGCAGACTGCAACGATAGTGGTCGATGAGGGCCCTGTCGTTCCTTCCCGCGCCAGCAGCTAGGGTCCGAAAGTCCCTGGCGAACTCCTGAGCGCTCCTCGTCCCCTTCCTCAAATGGAAAAGGCGTTCACCCGCCACTCTATCCTCGGGTGGGTGGTCGAAGACTGCCGAAAGCGGCGAGTGAACTCCTCAAAATTGTCCAACGCCGCATCACCCTCTCCCCACGGCGTTGGCCTACTCCAAGGCTTTCCCCTAGAGGCATGAGACGAGGGAGGAAACCTTCTCATGGTCCAAAGGAGCCGGGTGGACAGTTGCCAGGTATAGCTCCAGCTGTAGCAGGAACCCCTGGCAGGGTGCAGCCCTCCCCTCGTACTCCCGGGGAAGGGCGAGACGAATCCCACTGGGACCGGATGAAGGGTGGTAGTGGAGACCCGGGTCAGACTGGCGGAGGCGCTGGAAGAACGCTCCGTCTCTTCCAGCGATCCATGGTCTGAAGGATGCGGTCCATGACGGCGCCGAGATGGTGAAGCATCGGCGTGTGCTCCTGGACACGCTCCTCGACCCCTCTATCCGGGGTACATGCTCCTGCTGACTCCATCATGAAGTCCGTCATCATGAAGTGCTTTGAGAGACTAGTCAAGGATCATATCACCTACATCCTACCAGACACCCTAGACCCACTCCAATTTGCTTACCGTCCCAATAGGTCCACAGACGACGCTATCGCAATCACACTGCACACTGCCCTAACCCATCTGGACAAAAGGAATACCGATGTAAGAATGCTGTTCATCGACTGCAGCTCAGCATTTAACACCATAGTACCCTCCAAACTCGTCATTAAGCTCGAGACCCTAGGTCTCGACTCAGCCCTGTGCAACTGGGTCCTGGACTTCCTGACGGGACGGCCCCAGGTGGTGAGGGTAGGAAACAACATCTACCCACAAGGGTGCGTTCTCAGCCCTCTCCTGTACTCTCTGTTCACCCATGACTGCGTGGCCAAGCACGCCTCCAACTCAATCATCAAGTTTGCTGACGACACTACAGTGGTAGGCTTGAATACCAACAATGACGAGACGGCCTACAGGGAGGAGGTGAGGGCCCTCGGAGTGTGGTGTCAGGAAAATAACCTCTCACTCAACGTCAACAAAACTAAGGAGATGATCGTGGACTTCAGGAAACAGCAGAGGGAGCACCCCCCTGTCCACATCGACGGGACAGTAGTGGAGAAGGTGGAAAGTTTTAAGTTCCTCGGCGTACACATCACGGCCAAACTAAAATGGTTCACCCACACAGACAGTGTGTTGAAGAAATTTGGCTTGTCACCAAAAACACTCACAAACTTCTACAGATGCACAATCGAGAGCATCCTGTCAAGCTGTATCACCGCCTGGTACGGCAACTGCTCTGCCCACAACCGTAAGGCTCTCCAGAGGGTAGTGAGGACTGCACAACGCATCACCGGGGGTAAACTACCTGCCCTCCAGAACACCTACACCACCCGATGTCACAGGAAGGCCAAAAAGATCATCAAGGACAACAACCACCCGAGCCACTGCCTGTTCACCCCGCTATCATCCAGAAGGCGAGGTTAGTACATTTGCATCAAAGCTGGGACCGAGAGACTGAAAAACAGCTTCTATCTCAAGGACATCAGACTGTTAAACAGCCACCACTAACATTGAGTGGCTGCTACCAACATACTGACTTAAATCTCTAGCCACTTTAAATAATAGAAAATTGGATATAACAAATGTATCACTAGCCACTTTAAACAATTTTGTATATAATGTTTACATATCCGATATTACTCATACCAAATGTATACACTGTACTCTATACCATCTACTGAATCTTGCCTATGCCGTTCGGCCATCGACTTAAATCTCTAGCCACTTTAATAATTAAAAAGTGGATGTAATATATGTATCACTAGCCACTTTAAACGATGCCATTTATATCATGTTTACATATCCTACACTACTCTTCTCACATGTATATACTGTACTCTATACCATCTGCTGCATTTTGCCTACGCCGGTCAGCCATCGCTCATCCATATATTTATATGTACATACTCGTATTTAGTCCTTTACACTTGTGTGTATAAGGTAGTTGCTGTGTTATTGTTAGATTACTTGTTAGATACTACTGCATGGTTGGAACTAGAAGCACAAGCATTTCGCTACACTTACATTAACATCTGCTAACCATGTGTATGTGACAAATAAAATTTGATTTTATCTGGATGGCAGGAAGCTTGGCTCCAGTGATGTACTGGTCCGTACTCACTACCCTCTGGAGCGCCTTACAGTCAGATGCTGAGCAGTTGCCTAACCAAGCTGTAATGCAATCATTCAGGATGCTCTCGATGGTGCAACTGTGGCCTTGTGATTGTTAACCTGTCTAAAGGTCTTACTCACATCGGCTATGGAGAGCGTGCTCACACAGTCATCTGGAACAGCTGGTGCTCTCATGTATGGTTCAGTGTTGTTTGCCTCGAAGCGAGCATACTAGACATGTAACTCATCTGGTAGGCTCACGTCACTGGGCAGCTTGCGGCTGGGTTTCCCTTTGTAATCCGTAATAGTTGGCAAACCCTGCCACATCCAACGAGTGATAGAGCCATCGTTCAGAAATACCAAAGACAATACTGTTTGATAAGCTAGCTTAGTTAGCTAGCAAGGTATACCAGTTATCAGAGAAGGCTAGCTAGCTTTGCATGCATGGCAGAACCAGTGTTGTCAAAGATGATAGACCGTCTAGTGTTGTGTCCACATTACAACCAGGTTGGACTGCTCTAAGGGACACAAAAACATCGGAATATACACAGATGCAGCTCTCATGCAATGCAATGATCTTTTATTAGTTGTAGTTAATAACAGTAAGTACGCATAAATTCATACAGCTATGAGTGAGAATAAACTGTATAAACTGTAAAGTAGCTAGCTAGATGTGCCATCTCCATTAGCTATACATCTTGCTAATGCATAAAAAATGCATATGACAAAAAACTCTCAATACATTGCATATTTTTGTGATAATATCCGAGAAGTCAGTGTTTGGAGGATATAGTGCCACGGGTGTTAGAAGTTGAGAGCCGGAAGACCGTGCCAATATATCCTCCAAACAGCGGCTTCAAGGGCATTATCACTTTTATACAACGGCTTACCAACATATTCAAATAATGATAGACATATTTTTATAACATTCGTTATTTTGATGAATGTATTCATACTATTTTATCCTTACAGAAGATATAGTCCCAACACAAAGCCCAAGCCGTCTGGTCGTTGGTTCTATTATCGGTTTGGTTGCCAGAGACGTGATCCAGTAGCTCTGTTTTTTTTCTGTATACAGTATGCACGCGACCCAGCTGTTCGTTCTAAATGTTCCATTGCCATACTGGCTGGCAAAGTTCTTATCCCTTGCTTGCTAGCTAGCCAACTAAGGCTAATTTACAGTCACGTCAAAAAGTGCAGCAAAGTAGCTGCATTTGCATTTGTTTAAGCTGTTTTTTTAGTGACATTTATTTGGAGACATCCATAACAATGAGCTAACGAGGCGCGATTTCGCCTGGCATAGAAAACGTGCTCACTCGTCAGGACAATGTTGTTCAGAGGAGATAGCCAACAACACAGCTAACACAGTCACTTCAAACTGAAGCTGGAAAGACTGCAAACTAGCTGCACTTTGTTTAGTTTTACCTTTTTGCTATTGACATTTCTTTGTTTATATCCATAAAAATTATGCCAGCTGATTCATGATTTTGACTGGCTGAGAAACGCTGCCAGTCGTCCCAACGACATGTTCATTACTATGGGACAGCTGGAGATAGAACTGGAATATTGAAACAATGTTGAAAATGTCAGAGAGTCAGACAGCAAGGTTTATACAAATCTCTGCAGTTGAAAACTAAATGTTAGTCTAAAATAAATGTGAGAATGTCTAGATGCTTTTTATAGTGGAGATCAAGTTTATAAATAGCATAGCTGGGTTGATGAGACAGTGGATTGCGCAGTCAGATGGAACAGAGTAAATAGGCATTTTAACATCACAGATTGGAATTCAGTTTTAACCAATCAGCATTCATTTCTCTGACATTTGGCTTGTAGTTCTTGCACAGGAAAGACGTGGAGACTGTTTTCAGAGACCCACCAGATCACAACAAACAGTGAACAGTGAGGGGGAGATAAAAAGGATGGTTATGGAGAAATCAACCACACAACCACTAGATGTCATGGTATACCGACAGATCAAATTGATTTCAACAATACTTGATAGAGTCCACTAAAATCAAATCAGATGTTATTCGTGACATGCTTCGTAAACACCGGGGGAGAGTAGTTTTTAGGATGATGCCAAACAAAGTTTGAGCCAGGAGTAAAATCAACTCATAAAAGTTTGCCTCAGCTGGTAATCACGACAGTTTGGTACCGCAAAGGAAAAATATTGATGACGCTCAATGACATTGTGATGGGGAATAATGATGGGGAATAACCTATCGTGATGAGACATCAACAGTTGTGCACGCTTCAGTCAAAAACTGTGAATGTGACTGTACATCAAATATTGCATAAAAACGTTTGATATCATTTTTGCCTGACACGATCACTAATTCTTTGCTAATATGCTGGCATGTGTTAGGGTTGCGTCAATCAAATCTGGCATCAGGACAAAAGTTGACACAGAGTCACTAAATAAGTTCTAAGTCTTTTATTCACTCAAGCAATAAATGGTAAATGCAATTTTCGTATATACGGGTTCACTGTAACACCACGCAGGACAGAACAGAGAACTGACAACGTCTTACAATTTCTTCTTTAAATACTCTGACAGAATTAGTTCCCGCTTCTGAGCTGGCCTGTCAGAGTAGAGGTCAGGTGTGGTTTAAACTTACTCAGCCTATCGTAGGCGCACGGGCTGGTCCCAGCCCCTTGGCGCTTCAGCTGTCCGGGGTTACTGAGGCCACAGGCTCAGTCCCTGTTTTTGTGTCTCAACCTAAAACTGACAGTCTGCTGTCTGCAACATTGTTTCCATGCATGTGTGAATAGCTTCAACATACTGTTCTCGCTCAAGGTTAATCACAGCCTTTCAGCTAGTCACACCATATGTTGCACAACCCACTGTATTGTTCCACAACTTGTCAGCCTTAGCTCAAACACATTCATGTGTAGCAAACGAAACATATTCCCAAACCTCACACATGCATAAAGTTATTTTTTTTTACCAATTCTAATGGTTGTTAAAAGCACAATTTGTATAATATTAGCGTTATATCAACACACTCCTCACTCCCGTTTAACAACTATAAATCCCTTTGGCAGAGTTCGAATCAAATTACTTGCATAAAACGTTTGAAAGGTCTATCTATCATTTTCATCAAACACAATCAAAGTTTAACATGGGCCCTAGATGCCTTCAATTGGCCAACTTTTTTTTAACGTGTTATTGTGCACCAAAGGCCTAACTTGAAACTACATGATGTAGGTTAATTAAATAATCAAAAGAAAAATGTGATTATTTATTACCCTATGTGGCTATAAGTATTTAGGCATATCATGTGAAATATAGGTAATGTGAAATAATTTTCAAAAGAACAAGAGATACTGTTGCATGTAGGTCTAGATTATTTATGGATTGCTCACATTGAAATATCAAAACATTCTTTCAACAACTCCAAAGCAGTTGCATGTGGCGCAGGAACCACACCAGCATCTCAGAAAATGTACTAGGAATCCTTTTTTAAGACTTAAAAAACGTACACAGGAAAGATTGTGAAGACGCTCATTAGGCAGGTTTCCATTGACCCAGGTTTATTAGACAAAAGCAATGACGCAAAAAAAAAATCTTTGCGACGTGTAATGGAAACACCAGATATAGGATACATTTTCTAAAGAACGACACCATTTTTATCCGTTCGAAAGGGGTGGATTTTTTTCGGTCTATCTTTCTTTATTGCGTCAAATGAGGATGGAAACATTGTTTTCGAATAAATTATGACTGACAAATAGTGTTGAAGGTACGCGGGGCACGTGATGTCACCTCAAATGATTGGACATGATTTGGAAAGGCACACGCCTCTCTATTAAGGTCCCACAGTTGACAGTGCATGCTAGAGCAAAAAAGAAGCCATGAGGTCAAAGGAATTGTCCGTAGAGCTCCAAGACAGAATTGTGCCGAGACACAGATCTGGGGAAGGCTACCAAAACATTTCTGCAGCATTGAAGGTCCCCAGGAACACAGTGCCCTCCATAATTCTTAAATGGAAGAAGCTAGCAACCATCAAGACTCTTCCTACAGCTGGCCGCCTGGCCAAACTTAGCAATCGAGGGAAAAGGGCCTTGGTCAGGGAGGTGACCAAGAACCCGATGGTCACTCTGACAGAGCTCTAGAGTTCCTCTGTGGAGGTGGGAAAACATTCCAGAAAGACAACCATCTCTGCAGCATACCAGCAATTAGGCTTTTATGGTAGAGTGGCCAGACGGAAGCCACTGCTCAGTAAAAGGCACCTAAAAACTCTCAGACCATGAGAAACAAGATTCAAGGCCTGAATGTCAGCGTCACGCCCGCAGGAAACCTTGCACCATCCCTACGGTGAAGCATGGTGGTGGCAGCATCCTGCGGTGGGGATGTCTAGATCAAGGCAAAGTTGAACGGAGCAAATTGCAGAGAGATCCTTGATGAAAACCTGCTCCAGAGTGTTCAGGACCTTAGACTAGGGCAGAGGTTCACCTTCCAACAGTACAATGACCCTAAGCACACAACCAAGATAACGCAAGAGTGGCTTCGGGTCAAGTCTCTGAATGTCATTGAGTGACCAAGCCCTAGCCCGGACTCGAACCCAATCTAATATCTCTTGAGAGACCTGAAAATAGCTGTGCAGCAACACTCCCATCCAACATGACAGAGCTTGAGAGGATTTGCAGAAAATAATGGGAGAAACTCCCCAAATACAGGTGTGCCAAGCTTGTAGCATCATACAAAGAAGTCGATGCTGTAATCATGTAGTACCCCCCAAAAAATTGTGTGACTTCTTCAAAGTAGCCACACTTTGCCACAATGTAGTGTGCATGCAAAAATGTTCTGTATTAGCTGATATCCAGTAACCTAATCTGAAGGAGAATCTGTGATCATGTGTATGAGGTCTGTTTATTATTGTAATGGCTTTACAGTGTCTCTGTTTTGAATGATTTGTAGTGTACAGTCGTGCCCAAAAGTTTTGAGAATGACACAACTATTAATTTCCACAAAGTTTGCTGCTTCAGTGTCTTTAGATATTTTTGTCAGATGTTACTATGGAATACTGAAGTATAATTACAAGCATTTCATAAGTGTCAAAGGCTTTTATTGACAATTACATGAAGTTGATGCAGAGAGTCAATATTTGCAGTGTTGACCCTTCTTCTGCAATCCGCCCTGGCATGATGTCAATTAACTTCTGGGCCACATCCTGACTGATGGCAGCCCATTCTTGCATAATCAATGCTTGGAGTTTGTCAGAATTTGTGGGTTTTTGTTTGTCCACCCGCCTCTTGAGGATTGACCACAAGTTTTCAATGGGATTAAGGTCTGGGGAGTTTTCTGGCCATGGACCCAAAATATTGATGTTTTGTTCCCCCGGGCCACTTAGTTATCACTTTTGCCTTATGGCAAGGTGCTCCATCATGCTGGAAAAGGCATTGTTCATCACCAAACTGTTCCTGGATGGTTGGGAGAAGTTGCACTCGGAGGATGTGTTGGTACCATTATTTATTCATGGCTGTGTTAGGCAAAATTGTGAGTGAGCCCACTCCCCTTGGCTGAGAAGCAACCCCACACATGAATGGTCTCAGGATGCTTTACTGTTGGCATGACACAGGACTGATGGTAGCGCTCACCTTGTCTTCTCCGGACAAGCTTTTTTCCGGATGCCCCAAACAATTGGAAAGGGGATTCTTCAGAGAAAATGACTTTACCCCAGTCCTCAGCAGTCCAATCCCTGTACCTTTTGCAGAATATCAGTCTGTCCCTGATGTTTTTCCTGGAGAGAAGTGGCTTCTTTGCTGCCCTTCTTGACACCAGGCCATCCTCCAAAAGTCTTTGCCTCACTGTGCGTGCAGATGCACTCACACCTGCCTGCTGCCATTCCTGAGCAAGTTCTGTACTGGTGGTGCCCTGATCCCACAGCTGAATCAACTTTAGGAGACGGTCCTGGCGCTTGCTGGATTTTCTTGGGCGCCCTGAAGCCTTCTTTACAACAATTGAACCGCTCTCCTTGAAGTTCTTGATGATCCGATAAATGGTTGGTTTAGGTGCAATCTTACTGGCAGCGATATCCTTGCCTGTGAAGCCCTTTTTGTGCAAAGCAATGATGACGGCACGTGTTTCCTTGCAAGAAAACCATGATTGACAGAGGAAGAACAATGATTCCAAGCACCGCCTTCCTTTTGAAGCTTACAGTCTGTTATTCGAACTCAATCAGCATGACAGAGTGATCTCCAGCCTTGTCCTCATCAACACTCACATCTGAGAGAGAATCACTGACATGATGTCCGCTGGTCCTTTTGTGGCAGGGCTGAAATGCAGCGGAAATGTTTTTTGAGGATTCAGTTCATGTGCATGGCAAAGAGGGACTTTGCAATTAATTGATCTTCATGACATTCTGGAGTATATGCAAATTGCCATCATACAAACTGAGGCAGCAGACTTTGTGAAAATGTATATTTGTGTCATTCTCAAAACCTTTGGCCATGACTGTATGTTCACCCTAGCTGCACAATAATACCTTTATTACAGACAATAAAATGTAGCCTAATTGATTTATGCATTGATTCATGTTAACTACAACATTAATTAAAGCAATGTCAATTATACCTTAACTACTCTTAGGAACTTGTTTGATCCCTGTGGAAGGGAGAGATATCTGACACTAATTCACTCCAGTTTAAGACTGGCATGAGTATGAAACTAAGGTGAATGTTGTATGCATTATAAACAATGAAACAGTTTTATGATAGGAAGCCTTTTGTGGGGAATGAATCTGTTGGATTGTAGTCAGTGCCATGAAAGTCCTGTTCTGTTTAATGTACACTTGTTTTAAACATAATTTATTTGTGTCACTTTTCCCCCGTCAAATGTTCAGGAAAATATTTCCACTTCAAGGCTGGACCACAGCATATGTTTTTTTGATAGTTTGTGTTCCAAATTGCACCCTATTCCCTACATAGTGCACTATGAGCCCTGGTTAAAATTAGTGCATTATGTAGGGAATAGAGTGCCATTTGGGATGCAGTTATAATCACAGGCTTAAGTCAGTTAAGTTCCCCAGTTCTGCACACTCCAGTGTTTTACCATTAAAAACCGTAAAGGAAGAAAAAAGGCAGAATTATCTTTATCATGGAGACTGATGCCTCATACAGAATAAATGTAATTTGTCAATCTGAAATGAGTCAGAGTTAGTGCTGCTTGAGAACAGATATTACACACACACACATGCGCACACACACATGCACACACACACACACACACACACACACACACACACACACACACACACACACACACACACACACAGGGCTGCTCTATCATTGTATATCTCCCCATGCTATAATATATTAATGAATCAAGTCAAATTATATTCCTATTAATAAGGATCGGACCCTTTTTGTAAATCTTCGCCTAAAATGACATACCCAATTCTAACTGCCTGTAGCTCAGGACCTGAAGCAAGGATATGCATATTCTTGATACCATTTGAAAGGAAACACTTTAAAGTTTGTGGAAATGTGAAAGGAATGTAGTATAATATAACACATTCGATCTGGTAAAAGATAATATAAACAAAAAAACTGACATTTCTATTTTTTCGGTAGGTTCCATCATCTTTGAAATTAAAGGCCATAATATAATATAGGAATCTAGGCGCAATTTAGATTTTGGCCACTAGATGGAAGCAGTGTGTATGCAACATTTCAGATTGATCCAGTGAAGCATTGCAGCACTGCACAATATGTTTTATCAAGTCTGCCCATATGTGCAAATTTGGTCAATTGATACATTTTCAAGTACATAACTATAGAGAACATACAAACATTATATTGTAATACAACATTTAAGTTTACACACTCACAGGAATGTCATACATGATGGATCACTAGCTTATACACTAACTTTCCCACATCTAGATGGTCGGGCTGGGTGGGTGTGGAGCCAGACACAGCAGGGATTCAAACTGTACAACCCAGTTCCTACATTTGAATATTAAAATGGATTTGATCAAATAAAACTATGCTAAAGTCAATGTCATGTCACCATTATTAGTCAGTTGTACAACCGAATGCCTTCAACCGAAATGTTTCTTCCGCATTTAACCCAACCCTCTGAATCAGAGAGGTGCGGGGCTGCCTTAATCGACATCCACGTCTTGGCGCCCGGGAACAGTGGGTTAACTGCCTTGTTCAGGGGCAGAACGACAGATCTTTTTCCTTGTCAGCTCGGGATTCGAACTTGCAACCCTCCGGTTACAAGTCCAACGCTCTAACCACTAGGCTACCTGCCGCCCTACATTTTATCTCTGGGTTTTTTTGTTGTTGTGCATTCTCCTCAAACAATAGCATGGTATTTTTCCCCCTGTAATAGCTACTGTAAATTGGACAGTGCAGTTAGATTAACAAGAATTTAAGCTTTCTGCCTGTCCTGGAAAGTTTGCTGATACTTACAACGTCATGCTAGTCACATTAACGCACATTAGCAACAACCGTCCCAGTATATGGACACCGATCCCGTAGAAGTTAATTATCTGGCATTTCTAACCAGATCCTGCCTCAGCAGTTCTATCCTTCTGAGCATAACGAAACAGTGGACCAGCCACTACCCAGACAACAGCATTGATTAGCACCGTTGCAGAAGGCTACAGCAACTAGTTTAGGAAAGGAAACTCCAAATATGGTAGTCTCTAGTACACACACTGGCCCACAGTCACACACGCATGGACGGACGTATGCACGCAAACAGACACATACACGTTCAGGCAGGGGCGGACTGGTCTATTTTTAGCCCAGTGTGCCTATCTAACTTGTTTGGGGTTTTTTTTGCCAAAAGGATAATTATCTGGCTAATACTGGGGGCTTCAAGTATAAATATTATTTACCAGGAAATAAAAACTGTTAGTGTGTACTCATTTAGAATAAAATTGTTATAATAATGTAAATTACAGATTCTGACTCTCTGGCTTATTTGTACTTAAGGGATGTTGTCTCATAATGACTGACTTGGAGGTGGAGACAAACATTTTCCTCAAAGAGCCTATTTCAGAAATCAATATACGGTCATACCAAACTCTTTCCACATAGCATGTAGTGCCTTTTCCACATGACCCCAGTATCAGAGAAAGTGATAGACACTGCTTGTGAGATAACATTAGTTTTTCAAATATAGCTCATTGAAATAGACTAAAGGATGGTGGTGACTCAAGCCACTGGGCACATATTGGTTGAATCAGTGTTGTTTCAACGTAATTTGTCAACGTATTGTGACATGGAATTTATGTGTAAAAGACATTGGATTTGCAAAAAGTCATCAATGTAGACTGTTGTTTTGATGGTGAAATTTCAGCCACACGATTATGTCATCATGGCAACAAATTCTCAACATATTTTATACAAGGTTTGTCTATGTTGGATTTATATAATTGATGGTTTGGGATGAGTTGGACAGCAGAGTGAATGAAAAGCAGCCAACAAGTGCTCAGCATATGTGGGAACTCCATAAAGACTGTTGGAAAAGAATTCCAGGTGACTACCTCATGAAGCTGGTTGAGAGAATGCAAAGCTGTCATCAAGGCAAAGGGTGGCTACTTTGAAGAATCCAAAATCTAAAATACATTTTGATTTGTTTTTTGGTTACTACATTATTCCATGTGTGTTATTTCATAGTTGGTCTTAAATATTATTCTACAATGTAGAAAATTAACAAAAACCCTGGAATTTGTAAGTGTGTCCAAACTTTTGACTGGTACTGTATGTTTTTTCTTCTAAATGCATTAATTATTATTTTATTGCAGAGAAACCTTTTTGAACATATGCATTTTTATGTTTCTTAATAACAGACTGGTATGTAATCTGTAAATATAAATAAAATAACAAAGCTGTTGAGCCACAGAGAAAATCCAGAATATTGTCATGATTGGTTGAGAAAATTATGGGGCTGGGACATTGACGAGAAAGAGAGACCATTCTGTCACTCAAAGCTTCTCTGTCAAATGGCACGTCCTGTTCTCAGCTACCATGGATATTTGAAAGATCCATTTGAGTTACTTTTATTTGCATAATGGACAACAAGCAAAGTGTAGCTACAGCTTTCAATAACAGTGTTGTCCTGAACACAGCTCTGTCTTGTGTGGCAAAAGCAGTCTGGTTGAAGCCGAGTCGGAAGGATTATTTTGAAAGTGTTTTTTGTTGTTGCTGTGAATCATCATAATCTATAAACAGGTAAGAGTCTACAGTTAAAATGGCAAGATAGCTACATGTGCATACATTATTGGCTCAACTGTATCAAAATGTATTGCTAGATATTGTTAGCTAACATTAGATAGCTAGCTAGACAGTTGCATACAGGTAACATAATGACCAGCTAGCTAGCTGAGCTGACCAGTTGTATGATGCTGTTAATGTTCATTGCTGATGTGCTAAACCATGCATGATGTGATGATAATCTTTCTCTTGTTTGTCAGTTGTCATGTTTAACTACCTTGCTACCAAAAATAGCCACTGTGGTGCGAATGCTAATCAGATCCCATGTTAAGTGATAGGGAGACATGCTAAATTGACTAGCTTTTTATTTTTTTTATTTCAGCTGTATTTAACCAGGTAGGCCAGTTGAGAATACGTTCTCATTTACAACTGTGACCTGGCCAATATAAAGCAAAGCAGTGCGACAAAAACAACAACACAGAGTTACATGTAAACAAACGTACAGTCAATAACACAATTGAAAAATCTATGTACAGTGCGTGCAAATGTAGAAGAGTCGGAAGGTAAGGCAATAAATAGGCCATAGAGGCAAAATAATTAAAATGTAGCATTAACACTGGAGTGATAGATGTGCAGATGATGATGTGCAAGTAGAGATACTGGGGTGCAGCAAAAGAGCAAGAGGATAAGTTATAATATGGGGATGAGGTAGTTGGGTGTGCTATTTACAGATTGGCTGTGTACAGATACAGTGATCGGTAAACTGCTCTGACAGCTGATGCTTAAAGTTAGAGAGCGAAATATAAGACTCGAGCTTCAGTGATTTTTGCAATTCGTTCCAGTCATTGGCAGCAGAGAACTGGAAGGAAGGCAGCCAAAGAAAGTGTTGGCTTTGGGGATGACCAGTGAAATATACCTGCTGGAGCACGTGATATGGGTGGATGTTGCTATGGTGACCAGTGAGCTGAGATAAGGCGGGGCTTTACCTAGTACAGACTTATAGATGACCTGGAGCCAGTGGGTTTGGCGACGGATCTGTAGCGAGGGCCAGCCAACGAGAGCATACAGGTTGCAGTGGTGGGTAGTATATGGGGCTTTGGTGACAGAACGGATGGCACTGTGGTAGACTACATCCAGTTTGCTGAGCAGAGTGTTGGAGGCTATCTTGTAAATGACATCGCCGAAGTCAAGGATCGGAAGGATAGTCAGTTTTACGAGGGTATGTTTTGCAGCATGAATGAAGGAGGCTTTGTTGCGAAATAGGAAGACGATTCTAGATGTAATTTTGGATTGGAGATGCTTAATGTGAGTCTGGAAGGAGAGTTTACAGTCTAACCAGACACCTAGGTATTTGTCTGCGTAGAGGTGGATCAGAGAATCACCAGCAGCAAGAGCAACATCATGGATATATACAGAGAAAAGAGTCAGCCCGAGAATTGAACCCTGTGGCACCCCCATAGAGACTGCCAGAGGTCCGGACAACAGGCCACTGATTTGACACACTGAACTATATCTGAGAAGTAGTTGGTGAACCAGGCGAGGCAGTCATTTGAGAAGCCAAGGCTATTGAGTCTGCCGATAAGAATGCGATGATTGACAGAGTCAAAGGCCTTGGCCAGGCGGTTATGATATCGTTTAGGACCTTGAGCATGGCTGAGGTGCACCCATGACCAGCTCAGAAACCAGATTGCAAAGTGGAGAAGGTACGGTGGGATTCGAAATGGTCGGTGATCTGTTTGTTAGCTAACTAACCACATGAAATTATAGCTATATTGACTAGATAGCTATCTACATTGGATTATAGAGTTCGAGGTCATGTTTTGTTGTTCAACTAGCATTTACATTTAGCCAGCTGGTAATTAGGAAGTCAAATATTTGCTAAATCTAGCTAGTGTTGGAAAAAAAATAATAAAGTAGGCACATTTTACATACAATAGGCCGAGCAACTAAAAAAGCATAAATACATTTGTTGTTTTGTTTATTAAGACACAAAGTGGTCTAATCAGGGATCAAAGTACAAAAGTTATTATGAAGACATAGGGCATAGTACTAGATTTACGTCTCCTTCTCAACCAAATGAAAGAATGGGACTAAACCAAATTAAACTTGACTTAAATTGCATTTAAAGTTTGATTTGATTTAGTCCTATTCTTTAACTTAGATGTTTGGTTCAGACGGGAATCCACCATATCAATAATTAATTTGTAGACAAACAAAAAATTGAAGCCTGACTTAGTTAGCCTGGGTACCAGTCTTTTCGCTAACATTCCACTCCTTTCCACTCCTGAAATTTACCAATGAGACTGGCCTTTCTTTTTTTGCATATATTTTATATAATTATAAATATGGCATCAAAATGTTGAAAATCAGATTTCCCCTGTCTGATCATTGTCTGCAACCTGCTGTCATAGTGGAGTAATGAAACAGGCAGGGAGAGTGAGCTTGTCTGTGGAGGTCGGCGAACCTTCTGGCCCATAGCCCTGCGTGGCATCAACTGTGCCACAAAAACATGCTGAAGTGGCAAAGTCAATATCCACGTATATAAACACAGGGTCACTAAAGTTAGTTATTTGTGGGTGTTACATTTATTTTACAGAACAAGGGGAGGGTCATGAGTTGGACCACCTTGAGTTGGACAAGCCCCTCCCTCCAGTAAATTTGTCTCTAATATACTTTTTGGACAATGATGGAACTTTGTCAATTTAGCTCAATTCACAATGAAAAGATGACTGCTGGAGCACCTACAGTATGAGGGCATACACAAAATGTGTGAGTAATTCAGTTACCCAGCTAGCACATAACGTTCTGAGAACCATATGTTTCTTAGGTGGGAAGTTCAGTACTTCAGCATAACGTTTTCTAATGGTTTCCTCATGGCTCTATTTAAAGATATGTTCTTAGAACGTTCAGAGAACATTAAGAAACAATGTTCTTCTGTTGGAATTTCATTACTTCGGCATTACATTTTCTGCAGGTTTCCTCATGGTTCTATTTAAAGTCATGCTGTTCAAAAACGTTCTAATAATGTTATTTAAAAACAAATGATCTTCTCAGCCTCAACAAAACTCTCTCTATCCTCTATCTTGTTAAGTGTGTTCAGGTATCTGAGCATTAGGCATTAGGCATTGGTCCAGATTTGCATTTATATATGTGCTACATATGTGCATATACCAATGAGTGAAGTGGGTGAGAAAAGAAAGGTGGTTCCTTGGATTGAAGATTGCACTGCGGCTATTCAATAAATAAGAATGGCCTAGTATAGAGTATGATGTAGGACTTTGATTCCCGAAAATCTAGTTGATTTCCAATGGAAGAGAGCTTTGGTGAGTAGGGTCATTTAAGTTTTGGTTGATGGTGATAATCTGTCTGTAACAGATAATGAAAGAGCTGACCTGTTGGGGAAGACATTTGCTAATGTACATAGAGGGGTTACTTTGAACAAAGTGTACAAGCAACCGAGGCTTGAGATTTGAAATGCTCATACTAATGTGTATAAGAAGTGGGATATTGTTGACTTCTTTGGATGCTGATTTTACATTGCTGGAGATGTGATTAGCCCTAATAAATAGACTGTGAATGTACAGCACCAGTTTATGATACATTTTTAATCCTAAATATTCTCCTATGATTATTTAATAAGATCTGTGAAAGGGTTATACCTTCTGGATGGAAACATGCAGTTATACTACCTTTTCTAAAGCCTTGGATCCTTTGATGTGGAGATATGTCAAAGACTAACAGATGAACTGTCAGTATACTCTGTTGAACTGTTGGTGATAGCAGTTGCCCTCCAGTGGCTGGAGGAAATTCAACCAGTCAGAATTGTTGTATGCTCAGATTCCTTGTCTGTATTGAATAGTTTATCATCTGGCAAATCTAATAGGAGTTACCTAGTGTTGGAGGCATTAATGTTGTTATGGAGAATCGAGAGACAATTCTGGGCAATTCTGCTGGGTCCCAGCCCCTTCGGGAGTGGACAGGAATGAAATAGTAGATCAGGTAGCCAAAAGGGCTTTAAAACAAGATATTGATATTCATGTGCCACTGGGTAGAGGTGAGGCCAAATGTAAGATTAGAGACATTATGATAGATGTGTGGAAGAAGAGGTGGGTCTCATTTATATGCCTTACAAAGAAAGCTTGGTGGTCCAAGATTCAAGGGTCAGATTAGGAAGGAAGAGGTGCTTTTTGCTCGGTTGCGTCTTGGACATTGAACTCATCATTATATCTGGTTGGCAAGCATACAAATGGATTGTGCACGGAGTATATGGTTGATGAAACAGTGAAGCATGTGTTGATGTATTGTTGTAAGTACCGGTATGTGGAAGAGAGGGAAATAATTATGTGTAGGGTTATTGAGGTAGGACAGGGGTGGGGATGTGAAATTGATTTTGGGGAATGGGGGAGGTTTTATAATAGTTAGTAGGGCTCTAGTACAGGATTAGATAGGAGGGTTGAGTTTCACTTAATGTTTGTTTCTTTATTCATTTAGTCTGTAAACTGTGATTGACTACACACTCCAGTGCAGTACATGGCGGCATGCACCTCTAACGTTTGTTTGCGGGCCGCCATAATATTTTAGAAGAAGAAGAAGGTAAGCGAAAGGAAAAGTGTCAGACTCACTTGAGAGTTAGAAACTGCTACACGAGGCTACTGCAAAAGTAGTGAACATTTCAAAATCATGGACAAACTGTCTATCTTTTTGTTTATTCTTTTGTTCTTCACCATTGTCAATGCAGGTAAAATGGACAATCTACTTTCTCTAATTGAAGATAAATTATGTTATAAAATGTTAAATCTAGAGTTTGGGACTATAAGGTTCTTTATGCATTTTTGTTTAAATGTAGTTATTGACATAGACTTGTTATGTTCAATGTTCTCTACTTAGATAGTACTCTAAATATCCCAATTCATGTTGTTCAGTTCAGAAGAATACAAGATCAAAATTGCTGACACCAGGCAGCACATGCCCCTTTGCCCTTCCAGTGTCCTTTTGGGTGGTGGTATAATTTACCCCAAAATGTAAATTCTTTATTTTTTGTCATTGTTTTTCGGACCCACTGGCCGCAAGTCATCTGTTGGTTGTGCCTGTTGATCTGCCCTGTACAGAGCTCAGCTCGCATGCGTGATCGGTTGAACCTTTTCTCAAGTCTGCCCTGTACAGATATTGCCACATCCGGTATCCAAACATGCATGGCTTGAGAAATACGGTCACCGGTCAATATAAGCAGTACTGCCATATCAGCATAACATTTCGTTATCACTTGATAAAATGTTTTATGTTTTATTTCTTTAACCTTTATTTAATCTTTATTTAAGTAGGCAAGTCAGTTAAGAAAAATATCGGATTTACAATGACGGCCTACACCGGCCAAACTCTGGGCCAATTGTGTGCCGCCCTATGGGACTCCCAATCCCGGCTGGTTGGGATACAGTATGGATTCGAACCAGGTTGTCTGTAGTGACGCCTCTAGCACTGAGATGCAGTGTCTTAGACCAAATCAAATCAAAGTTTATTTGTCACGTGCGCCGAATACAACAGGTGTAGACCTTACAGTGAAATGCTTACTTACAGGCTCTAACCAACAGTGCAAAAAAAGGTATTAGATGCGCCACTTGGGAACTCATATTTGATTTAGCCTACATCAATATTCAGTCTGGTTGGCAGAAAGAAAGAGTTAAATCATAATCAGTGTAAAATAAATGGAGCTAGCTAGCTAGCAGATTAACATCAATGATCAGCTGATAGCCCACCCTCTTTCACCATGTCAATCATGTCTTTAGGACACACTAACTAGCTTAATTACATTTTGTGATGACGAGTGAGTGTGTTTTTTCATTTGGAGCACATGCCCCCTGAAAAGTCTGTGCATGGCCCTCGCTGACACCATTCAAAACAATGAGGGTTTGGAGCTTTAAAGACAATTATCTCAGAATCCTCTTTTTGCAGATAGAACCTTATAGTCCCAAGAGCTCAATGTCCATAACTGTTCATAATATCACTCCTCTCTCAGGTCCGGGATCCCATTCTCTGTGGGCACTTGCAACATACATCATCGGAGAGACGCCTTTCCCTGAGTTGACCAGTGTAGGGATGTTGGATGATGTTCAAGTGGGTTACTATGACTCCAAAGATAAACGGTCTGTCTACAGGGGACTTAACCCAACAGACAAAATATATGATGACCTAGCTCAGGAAGGAGATAATGTATTTGGAACTATGTACCACGATATGAAAGAGAGATCCTTTCAGCTAAAACACCACTTTAATCTCACAGGAGGTGTTCAAGTTCAGCAAAGAATGGCTGGCTGTGAGATGTTAGACAATGGTGAACCAGCCATGATCATGTATAAGGAAACTTTCAATGCCATTTATACAGATCAAACTGTATTTTCAAACACAACACATTTTACATATGATGCTGGGAAACTACTACTAGGATGGGATGCGATGATGCAAGATTACAAAAGAACACTTTATATTAATGTTCACCTTCCCCGGTGCATCAGAACACTGAAGACATTCCTGAAGATAGAGAAGAACGTTGTGATGCGTAAAGTTCCTCCCAGACTCAGGTTGATAAAGAAAGAGGTTTCTGGAGGGTTCCAGGTGAGCTGCCTGGCGTTTGGTTTCTACCCCCGCCACATCAACCTGACCCTGCTGAGAGACGGCCAGCCAGTGGCAGAACAGGAGCTGACAGTGGGGGGAGGTGCTGCCTAGTGGAGATGGAACCTACCAGCTGAGGAAGAGTCTGGAGGTCAGTACTGAGGAGCTAAAGAAGAGACACGACTACACCTGTACTGCCTCTCACCTCAGTCTGGACAACAAGCTGGATGTCAGTTGGGAGTCTGGGGCAGAGAGAGTTCACTTATCCACCCTCTCAGCTCTACTGGTGATGGTGCTGATTCTTATTCTATTCAGCATTTTCAGCATTTGTGTCAAAAGGAGGAGACGCACCGCATCACAGGCATTGTCACAACTTGCAAACGTTTATGCAAAAGTGACGGAGGAAATTAACCTTTGTTCAGATTCTGCAACATAAAGGGACATATCATCATTTACTGGGTGGAGGGAGGGGGTCCAAAAGAGAGGGTTGTCAAACTTCTTCTTTTTTTTATTGGGCACAGGGGAGGATATGCTCTATTGGGTAAGTAAATGAAACAAGCTCCAGTAAACTAATATTGTGTGGACTGCAGACTCTATTACTGTATTGTATTGTATGGACTAGAATTACGCACCTTTTTCAAACCATGAACCTAGGAGAGAACATGCATTGCTGGTGCAGGACATGCAGCCTACAAAGTTATAATTATAGGCTATCCATTTTAATGTTGAACTATAATAGGGCCTGTTTTACATGTTTATAATTAGTAGGCTGATGCATGCATACCTTTCATTATGTTTCCCCTAATGTGCAACTTGCATATTAGCCTATGTTCTCTTTCTCCATTATTTCCTCGCTTTCAACAGTTAAATTAAATATGTTGTTGTCCTGAACTTTATCATTGTAATGACATGATGGAATAATATCGGACTAGATTAAGATGCAGATGGCTTTCTTTTCTCTTCACGAAGTTTGAATGGTTACGGTTCTGAACAAATAACTGCTATAGCCTACAGCCCAGCCTGTGGCCGTGAGTTCTATTGGCTCCTGTATTTAACATTCAGCCAACAGGAGCTTGCATCCATCCAGCTTCCAATAATGTATTAGTATAAGAAATGCTAAAAATGAATAATTCCAGCAAGCTATTCTAGTCAAGATTTTCCTGCGAGTCCAAGAGCTAAGAAACGTTTTTGAAGTGTACTGCATACGGAGTGCATGGTGCGTATTGCGCAAGAAACAGGCTATAAGTCTGAACCTTACACATAGGCCATCATTCATTAGCTACATATAAGGATAATAACTACATTGAGGTGACGCACAAAGCAACATGGAGATGTGTAAATTAAGCATATGCTGCAGCAAAGAGGGACCACAATGAAAATAAGTCCCCGACTTTATTATGCAATCCCAGTCATATACAGTGTAAATAAGGTATTTCTGTTTTTAATTTTGTATAAATTTGCAGGAAAATGTAGCTTTGTCATTATGGGGTATTGTGTGTAGATTGATGAGGACTTTTGATTTTTTTAATCCATTTTAGAATAAGGCTGTAAAGTAACAAACTGTGGAAAATGTCAAGGGGTCTGAATACTTTTTGAATGCATTGTATATATTTATTTTACTGTAAAATAAAATCAATTAATTGATCAATCAATCCAAACTGTACAACGGCAATTTGATGAATGGAAAGAGACATCTGTTACAAAACACCAAGTTTAATGGCAAGGTAGGGAAGGATGTGTTTTCTGTTTGTTGAGATTGACATGCTCTATTTATTGTGGTGTTGAAAACACCAACCATGATGTTTAAGTACCCGAAGTCGGTATCTTTTGATTATTGGTTGTGTGGTGCATTGACACAGAAACCTGTTGGTGGATTTTTTTTGTGCATATATTTTATAAAATTATTGTCTGCAACCGGCTGTCATATTTTTTTATGACACCTTGAGTTGGTCCAGCCGCTCTCCCCAGTAAATTTGTCTCTAATATACTTTTTGGACAATGACAAAACGTTTGTCAATTTAGCTCAATTCACAATGAAAAGATGACTGCTGGAGCACCTACAGTATGAGGGCAGACACAAAACGTGTGAGTAATTCAGTTACCCAGCTAGCACATAATGTTCTGAGAACCATATGTTTCTTAGAGCTTGGTGAGAGCGTGGTTGTTCTATGGTTATTTTGCATACAACCTCCCACAATGTTCTGGGAATGATGCAGGATACCCAGCTAGCACATAACGTTCTGAGAATCATATGTTTCTTAGGTGGGAATTTCAATACTTCAGCATAAGGTTTTCCACTGGTTTCCTCATGGTTTATTTAAAGTCATGTTCTCAGAACGTTCAGACAACATTAGGAAACAATGTTTTTCTGTGGGAATTTCAGTATCTTCAGCATAACATTTTCTGCAGGTTTCCTCATGGTTCTATTTAAAGTCATGATGTTCAAAGAATGTTCTAAGAATGTTATTTAAAAACATATACATTCTGTTCTCAGCATCAAAAAACTCTCTCTATCCTCTATCTTGTTAATTTTAAGTGTGTTCAGGTATCTGAGCATTAGGCATTCGGCATTAGTCCAGAATTGCATTTATACACAGTATTTCATATGCTGGTTTAGCTTCCTGGGCCTGTATCCACAAAACTTTTCAGAGAAGAACATTGGTCGTATGTGCTGACAATAGAGACATTTTACTCCTACTCTTTAGTCTTAAAAGTCACTTCTAATCGACAGATTTAGGACACCACATGAGCTGTCCTGACCACTTAAGAGTTACTAGCAAGTGTCTTGATAATAGAATAAAGCAGTGAGTCAGTGGTTCCTTCATCACATGCAACTGCCTTTGAGTTGTTAAAAGAATGTTTTGATATTTCATCAATCCATAAGTAATAATCTAGACCTACATGTAACAGTATGAGTACCTCTTGCACTTATGACAGTTACACAAGGCATGATGTGCCTAAATACTTATAACCACTAAGCTAATAAATAAACACATTTTGCATTAGATTATTTAATTACCTACATCATGTTATTTCAAGTTATCCATTTTGAATGCGATATCACATTGCTAAAAAAAGATCTCTAAATTGGGCATGCCTATAAATTGTGCAATGGAAGGCATCTATAGTGCTTATGTTAACTTTGATAGTGTTTCCTGAAAATGATAGACCTTTCATAATGTTGTATGCAGTGTTGTATGCAACATCATAGGCAAGTGATTTGATGCCTAATATGCTAAAGTGATTTGGAGTTGACGACGAGTGTGTTGATAACAGCAATATTGTGAAAATTCTGCTTTTAACAACCATCAAAATGTGATAAGTAAAGGTTATGCATGCCAACATATTAGTCAATAAATACGATTAGGCAAAGTGATTGTGTCAGGCGAAAATGATATCAAACGTTTTACCATTACAACATTTGATGCAAGCATTTCGCTACACCCGCAATAACATCTTCTAAATATGTGCATGTGACCAATATATATATATATTTTTATGTACAGCCACATTCTGTAGAGATACATCATCATGATTGGTTATTCCTCATAATTTGCAACACAAATTTGCATACGCATTTGCATACTACATACGCATTTTTGGTCTTACAAAATAATGAAATGTACCGATTTTGATTCTGGAAGAATATAACTTATAAATGCCTCATGAGCTTAGTCCATACCCCATCAGAACCCCAAATATATACTCTTGTTTTACTCTAATTCCAGCTAGCACATAACGTTCTGAGAGCTTGGTGGGAGCGTGATTATTTTATCTTGCATACAACCTTCCCACAACATTCTGGGAATGGTGCATGATAGTTGCTTGTCTTTGGAACATTCTCAGCACATTTAAGGAACATAAAAATATCTATATTTTCTTGATTTTTCATTGCTTCAACATAACCTTTCCTAAAAGTTAACACATGGTTACATTTAATTACATGTTTGGTAATGTCCTAGAAACATTCTCCCACTGGTTTGACATTGGGAATGTTCTCAATGTCAAACTTCTGTGGGAATTTCAGCACTTTACTCATGGTTCTACTTAAAGTCATGTTCTCAAAGTGCTTTGCTCAGGCAGATAATCAGGGCGTTGGACAGAAAATGAATCTGCAAGTAGTTCGGGGGACAGCTCTTGGTTTTGGTCAGAGGGTTCAGTAGGGATGGGCTATAGAGGCCGCCAAAGAGATATCCTGAGAACTCTGGGGGCACCTCATTGGTGGAGCACCAATAGCTGTCAATGCGAGTGGAGCGGACATGGAAGACGTCTACACACACTCTGTCGCAGCATTTATCGCAAAACATCGCCCAAAAAGTTACACTCATTGCAAATGTTGTAGAACTCAATCTTGTTATAGTACTGATTTAATATCTCACCACGGAACAGGGTGGGTGTGTGGGGATCACGACATGAGTAAGAGCCTATGTTGGGGTTCATCTGAGCCAGGTTCTGGCAGATTGGGTCTGCATCGTCAGTGAGCTTGGTGCACTGCTGAAACACGCCGCAAAACGTGAGGTTGGTGGCCGGAACCTCGCAGCAGTTGTCTTCTACATTGCCTTGGAAGTTGAAGTTCGTGGAGTCTGGGTTGACGCAGCCGGGCGGGTGTTGATGGTATAATGGCGATGTATGGCTTCACTCACAAACAGTGACAGTTTGCCTACTGTTGGTTCAGGAAGATCAGGCAAGGTCAACCGGTTGAGGAATTAGTGCAGTGGCACTACTGGTTGATGCCTACCAGGTTGTTCTTGGTGCTCTCCTATATTAGAGTGATGCCCGGGTAGAAGGGTGCCCCACCATGAAGTAGGTGATGTTGCCCTGATAACTGAGTGATTCAGATGTCTCTTGTGCACCCTTACTGCCAATGTCAAACTTGAGTTTATCAAAGAAGTTTAGACCTGCCAATGCCTTGACAGAGAACTTGTCTGTTGTGGACACGTAATTGGCACTGAGATAGTCCTCTTGCACTAAGGAGGCACCTGCATCGATGCTGGTTATCACATGGGTGCCATAGCCAAGCACCGTCTTCTCAGATAAATGCTTTGTTTTCTATTGCATCTGAGATCTCCTCAGCCTGCCGGACAAGTGGCCATCCAGAGTGAAGTCAGGGTGAGCCTGTACAGTGTAGAGGAAGTTGCGCACCTGGGAGGGAAAGGGGAGGAATTCATCTTTGGCTTGGTGTCATTAGTTGCTTGGGCAGCCAATGCTAAGGCATGTTACAACAGTGCACTGAAATAATATTGAAAAGGCTAAATAAATCTACTTAGGGATCAGCAGCAGTGGTGTCGGTTTTGGAGAGTCTGGCGTGCCCAAAGTGAAATGCCTGCCACTCAGGCCCAGAAACTAGGATATGCACATACGTCCTATTGGATAGAAAACACTCTGAAGTTTCTAAAACCGTTAAAATAATGTTTGTGGGTATAACAGAACTGATATATCAGGTGAAAATCCGAAGAAAATCCATTCAGATTTGCATATTTTGTTTTGTTGATCTTTTTCTCCTGTCTGCGTATTGGATTCAATGCTATGTAGGACTTAGACTGCAGTACCTATGGCTTCCACTGGATGTCAACAGTCTTTAGACAGGGTTTGATGACGTTAGGTTGAATTAGAAGCGAATAGAAGAAGAACTTAGACGTGGACACCGGAACTCAGTAGAATGCGCGTTCACGGTCTCACGCGCTCTGTGTTTTTTTCCTTTCCTATCGTTCAGGCTATAATCCGGTTGAAATATTATAGTAAATATACATAAAAGTGTACCTAAGGATACATAAAAAATTATGTTTGATTTGTTTGGACAAAGTTGATAGGTAGGTAGGTATAGTTTGAACGCGTTCTCTTCACGGGTCAATGGGCGACTCGACGGTGGATTTTCTGAACATAACGCGCCAACCAAACTGAGATTTATGGATATAATAAATTAGCGAGCGAGAGAGCGAGAGAGCGAGAGAGCGAGAGAGAGAGAGAGAAGAAAAAAAGAGAGATAATTAGAGAGAGCATACTTAAATTCGCACAGGACACCAGATAAGAGAAGAAATACTCCAGATATAGCAGACGGACCCTAGCCCCCCGACACATAAACTACTGCAGCATAAATACTGGGGCTGAGACAGGAGGGGTCGGAGACACTGTGGCCCCGTCCGACGAAACCCCCGGACAGGGCCAAACAGGCAGGATATAACCCCACCCACTCTGCCGAAGCACAGCCCCCACACCACTAGAGGGATATCTTCAACCACCAACTTACCATCCTGAGACAAGGCCGAGTATAGCCCACAAGATGATGTTCTCTTTGCTTCACACAACCACAACAATAACAACAAGCAGCATCCTCTATCCAAAGCCGCCAGCACTATTTTACCTCATGTATGCAAGATGCACGTTCATATGCTAGAAAGCGTACATCTTTTCAACCATGTGGCATGCAGCTGTCAGATCAGCGTTATGCTTTGCAAAATGAACATTCTGACAGGAAAGAGTCCACATCAGTCTCTGCTTCTACTCATGAAGGCTTGAATAATAACAGCACAGGAGGCTGGTGGCACCTTAATTGGGGAGGACGGGCTCATGGTAATTGCTGGTGCGAAATAGTGCAATGGTATCAAATACATCAAACACCCTGTCTCTTTCATAGTCTGCTGCTCTTCTTACTAAGAGATGAGTCCAAGCAGACAATCTAGAATTGAGACCCTCGGGTCATTGCAGTTCATCCGACCATTCCCAACAGCATTTCCAATAGCATTTGCAGCAGAAGTCCCATTCCCAGCCGCTGGGCACAATCAGTTCCAGCTAAGGCATGGTTCAACAGAGAAGATCAGAAGGGTACCCTGCCCAGACAGCTCTGACAACCATTGTTACATAAGGACGTTGGTCATTATTTAAAGGTGAAATCTGTGATATTTACAGACATTTTTGGTAATTTGAACATTTATGTATAGTATACCCATTGATTTTTGAAGAATATAAATAGGCCCCAACATACTATCTCTTTGTTGTCTTTCAAGTTAAATTGAAAAAGTTATAGATTTCCTTCCTTTCAAATTAAGGATTGGGCCTTTAATAGAGGTATGAGAATACAATGTTCGCTACAAAGCTTTCAAAGAAACTCACCGCCCTCTAAAGTCTATTCCCAGAATGATCTCTTGTAATGAATGAATTATTCATGCTGTTGTTGTCACCTGACATCAACAGATCCGACATTTCCTCCACTGGTCTACTTGTGCTGTGATGGAGTGAGGTGGTGATAGGAGTCAACAGTCATTAGCTGTGATGAAGTACCATGGAAACAGCTGGGAAAATATACAAGTTAAATATAGACTAACCTCGACGCAGGTGTGCACACACACACATACACACACACAATTGTAGCACATACGCATGTATGCACGCACTTACACACGGCACACACAAACAGACTATATAGGCTTACTTAATTGAGTTAGGTGCCCTTTTTTCAAACTCTCCCTGACCCAGTGTGTAATACCTACATGTTTCAAGCAGACCACCCTGTGCCCAAGAATGCCAAGGTAACCTGTCTAAATGACTTTCGCTCCATAGCACTTACATATGTAGCAATGAAATGATTTTAAAGGCTGGTCATGGCTCACATCAACACCATCATCCCAGACACCCTGGACCCACTCCAATTCTTATACCGCCCCAACAGATCCACAGATGATGAAATCTCTGTTGCAATCCGCACTGCTCTTTCCCACTTGGGCATAAGGAACACCTACGTGAGAATGCTGTTCATTGACTACAGTTCAGTGTTCAAAACCATAGTGCCCTCTAAACTCATCACTAAGCTAAGGACCCTGGGACTGAACACCTACCTCTGCAACTGGATCCTTGCCTTCCTGACAGGACGCCCCCAAGGGGTGAGGGTAGGCAACAACACATTCACCACAGAGACCCTTAACACCGGGCCCCTCAGGGGTGAGTGCTTAGTGCCCTCCTATACTTCCTGTTCAACCACGACTCCAACACCATCATTAAGTTTGCCGACGACACGACGCTGGTAGACCTGATCACCGCCAGCGATGATTCAGCCTATAGGGAGGAGGTCAGAGAACTGTCAGTGTGGTGCCAGGACAACAACATCTCCCTCAACGTCAGCAAGACAAAGGAGCTGATTGTGGACTACAGGAAACAGAGAGTCGAGCACACCCCCATTCACATTGACAGGAGCAGGTTGAGAGCTTCAAGTTCCTTGGTGTCCACATCACTAAGGATCCATCATGGTCCAAACACACCAACTCAGTCGTGAAGAGGGCACGACAGGAGGCTGAAAAGATTTGGCATGGGTCCTCAGATCCTCAAAAAGTTCTACAACTGAACCATTCAGAGCATCTTGACAGGCTCCATCACCGCTTGTTATGGCAACTGCTTGGCATCTGACCACAAGGTGCTACAGAGGGTAGTGCGTACGGCCCAGTACATCACTGGGCATCCAGGATCTCTATAGCAGGCAGTGTCAGAGGAAGGCCCCAAAGACTCCAGCCACCCAAGTCATAGACTGTTCTCTCTGCTACTGCATGGCCAGTGGTACCGATGCACCAAGTCTGGAACCAACAGGACCCTGAACAGCTTCTACCCCCAAGCCATAAGACCCTTTTTGCACATATTTTTTGACTCATCACATACGCTGCTGCTACAGTTTACTATCTGTCACTTTTTTCCTAGTTATATGTACCTATCTACCTCAATGACCTCATACCCCTGCACATCAACGCAGTACTGGTACCCCTTGTATATAGCCAAGTTATCATCAACTCTGTTCTGGTACCCCTTGTATATAGACAAGTTATCATCAACTCAGTACTGGTACCCCTTGTATATAGATTTATACAGTGGGGCCAAAAAGTATTTAGTCAGCCACCAATTGTGCAAGTTCTCTCACTTAAAAAGATGAGAGAGGCCTGTAATTTTCATCATAGGTACACTTCAACTATGACAGACAAAATGAGGAAAGAAAATCCAGAAAATCACATTGTAGGATTTTTAATGAATTTATTTGCAAATTATGGTGGAAAATAAGTATTTGGTCAATAACAAAAGTTTATCTCAATACTTTGTTATATACCCTTTGTTGGCAATGACAGAGGTCAAACGTTTTCTGTAAGTCTTCACAAGGTTTTCACACACTGTTGCTGGTATTTTGGCCCATTCCTCCATGCAGATCTCCTCTAGAGCAGTGATGTTTGGGGCTGTCACTGGGCAACACGGACTTTCAAAGATTTTCTATGGGGTTGAGATCTGGAGACTGGCTAGGCCACTCCAGGACCTTTGAAATGCTTCTTACGAAGCCACTCCTTCGCATTCGGGCGGTGTGTTTGGGATCATTGTCATGCTGAAAGACCCAGCCACGTTTCATCTTCAATGCCCTTGCTGATGGAAGGAGGTTTTCACTCAAAATCTCACGATACATGGCCCCATTCATTCTTTCCTTTACACGGATCAGTCGTCCTGGTCCCTTTGCAGAAAAACAGCCCGAAAGCATGATGTTTCCACCCCCATGCTTCACAGTAGGTATGGTGTTCTTTGGATGCAACTCAGCATTCTTTGTCCTCCAAACACGACGAGTTGAGTTTTTACCAAAAAGTTATATTTTGGTTTCATCTGACATTCTCCCAATCCTCATCTGGATCATCCAAATGCTCTCTAGCAAACTTTAGACGGGCCTGAACATGCACTGGCTTAAGCAGGGGGACACGTCTGGCACTGCAGGATTTGAGTCCCTGGCGTAGTGTGTTACTGATGGTAGGCTTTGTTACTTTGGTCCCAGCTCTCTGCAGGTCATTCACTAGGTCCCCGTGTGGTTCTGGGATTTTTGCTCACCGTTCTTGTGATCATTTTGACCCCACGGGTGAGATCTTGCGTGGAGCCCCAGATCGAGGAAGATTATCAGTGGTCTTGTATGTCTTCCATTTCTAATAATTGCTCCTACAGTTGATTTCTTCAAACCAAGCTGCTTACCTATTGCAGATTCAGTCTTCCCAACCTGGTGCAGGTCTACAATTTTGTTTCTGGTGTCCTTTGACAGCTCTTTGGTCTTGGCCATAGTGGAGTTTGGAGTGTGACTGTTTGAGGTTGTGGACAGGTGTCTTTATACTGATAACAAGTTCAAACAGGTGCCATTAATACAGGTAATGAGTGGAGGACAGAGGAGCCTCTTAAAGAAGAAGTTACAGGTCTGTGAGAGCCAGAAATCTTGCTTGTTTGTATGTGACCAAATACTTATTTTCCACCATAATTTGCAAATAAATTCATAAAAATCCTACAATGTGATTTTCTGGATTCTTTTTCCTCATTTTGTCTGTCATAGTTGAAGTGTACCTATGATGAAAATTACAGGCCTCTCTCATCTTTTTAAGTGAGAGAACTTGCACAATTGGTGGCTGACTAAATACTTTTTTTCCCCACTGTATTTGTTGGCTGAGTCTCCTCCACAGTTCATCAACAGAATGGTCAGATATCATACTGTATGTCTTTCTCTCTCATGTTGTGTTTAAACATACAGAACAGACATGGACTGAGTCACAAAAGGCACCCTATTCCCTATTTAGTGCACAACCTTTGATCACAGACCATGGTCAAATGTAGTGCACATTTGGGATACAGGCATGGGCTAGGGGATGTCACAGAAGCAATGGAGATTATAAATCAAATAATATGAGAACTTCTACAGTTTCAGGCTACAATAGAAAGATCATCCTTTGAGGGAAACCTTAACCTTTTACTGCAGTGGGCTAAATCAGGCTCACACAGAGTGGTGCTTGGTAGTCTTAAACAAATCTACTTTGAAACAAAAGTATCCACCTCACACACATGGTTATGGGCATAAAAAAAGAACACACCTAGACCATGTCAGATATAGAGTTGACATTTATTACATTTTGAGTTTGCATCCCAATATTACACTTTAATATACATCACAGAAGACTGAAATATAACCGTTTGACATAGAAACATAGATTTTTGGTGTTAAAAATAATAAGGAATGTTTATAAATTATAAGAAAAATGTATAACATTCCACCAATGAGGCCACTAAAGGGCGATTTGGTCATTTGACTGCAAGAAAGGGTCTTCATTCTTCTTGTGTTTTCATTGAGTGGAGCCTGGCCTGTAATGTCAAAAAATATTTTATTTGTTTCTAGTCTTTTTTTCTAGTTTTTCTAGTTTTTTCCATAGCGTTCTACAGAACTGTAGCTGCCTGTCAACTCAAACACAGCTGACTCTACATACTGTATCAGTAGCTTCTTCGTCTCTTGTGTGTATAGGGCAGGAGCAGAAACCTGCACACCCAGTAGCTCTCTATGCAGCAGGCTTGGCCACCCCTACTACAAAGGGGTGTTAGCTTCTCTATTTGTCCACCATTATAGTTTTCAACCCAAACTATAGTGGATTATGAGCTAGCCTAGGGATTATGTAATTTTTAAATGACATAATGGCAAGTCGATGTCAAATCAAATCACATTTTATTTGTCACCTACACAGTAAAAGTTGTAGCACAATGCTTGTGTGCTAGCTCACTCAATATTGCAGTACAAGTATGTATAGTACATTTTAGTAATTTAGCAGACGTTCTTATCCAGAGAAATTAGGGTTAAGTGCCTAGCTCAAGGGCACATTGGCAAAACGTACACCTAGTCAGCTCAGGGATTCGAAACAGCAACCTTGCAGTTACTGGACAAACTTCTTAACCGCTGGGCTACCTGCCGCTAGACTACCTGATATGTACAAGTGCACACTGGGACAAAAGGCTGTGGTGCAACATAAAACAGACACTGAACAAAATACATGTAAATTACTCCTCCGCTAGGGGATATGCGTGTGCCTGTTAACATCTAGTAGCCTAGTGATGAGCAATGGTGTGGTGGGTGGGCTTGAAGACGAGCTGAACTGTGAGCTACGGCCCTAAGCTTTGATTGTTCAATCCCAGTGTTAGGCACAATTTTTGTTTTTGTTCTATTTAATCCAACCATGACCACGTGCCTAAACTTAACCCTCAAAGTTCTTGCATTCTAAAAGTGATAGTTTCGAGGAGTTCATTTTGAATGACAGCACTGTTGGTGCGTGGTTTGACTGACGGCTGACACGTGTTGACATGTCGCATTTGGTTTGATTTGGGGGTTCGTATTTACAACAGGAGTATAGCCTATCTGGCTGACATGAAAATGAACCACGGGAAAAGCGTCCTCCATTCGTCCTCCATTCTCTAAGTGCATAGATTACATATTTTTTTCCCATGTCCCTGTTCGAAACAGGAGCATTACAATGGTCCATTCTAAATCAAAACAAATTTCACACATATATTGTTTTATTAATATATGTAAAGACATACGCAGCGCGTGAGTTTCAAGTTTGAGGAAGATAATTTTCACCATAAAAATGCACCTTTATAATAAAGCATTACATGCTTAATGGCATTTGAGTCACTTTTGAGAATGGTGTTTTCTGATGGAACATTAGCGCTTATAGCCTACTGCCGTGTGCACATTGCTGCGTTTATAATGTGAAGAAATAGCCTAATAGTTTATTAACATTTTAAGCTAAATGTTCTGATCTGTTGCGTCAGGCTCATTGCCTAAAAAGTGTTTTTGATGCTAGTGGTTGTATTAATTTGGGATCTATTGCATCCCACAACTGTCCCAGACTATGTTTGGAATATTTATTTCTCACACAGAATAAAATAGGTCAACTTTTGTACCATGGGGGATAGTAGATTGACATACTGTAGGCTAGTGCTTTTGTTGTTCATTAGGCCTACTCATCTTGTTGGCTGACGAAAATGAAATGTGGACAGTTCTTCCAATATCTTCAATGTGCTCCTCAGAATTGGATAAAGGACGCACACAGTTGCACCCCCGATGTGTCTGTCTTCAATTGAAGCCTAAAATAAATAATGGATTTATTGTGATGGTGTAGGCTATATTACATGGATTTATTGGACTCAGGTGGAACCGTTATATGTGTGGTCATAAAATGTAGATGTTACAAACGTCTGCCTCAGTGGCTTGAAGGCTATTCGTGGAAGCCAAGAGATGCTATGTGTGTTTATGTTAATTAACGGTCAGTTACCGTGAGACCGGCAGTTATTTACTTGACAATCACGGCTGATGAAATGTCATGACCGCCACAGCCCTGTTTGTGACAGATCTGTCTGGAACCTGGTGGGTCTTCACCCACTTGGTCTCAGTGGAGAACGTAGCCCTGAGCCCTGGGAGGAAGGACACATCCACATTGATGGGTTCTCAGTGGAGAACGTAGCCCTGAGCCCTGGGAGGAAGGACACGTCCACATTGATGGGTTCTCAGTGGAGAACGTAGCACTGAGCCCTGGGAGGAAGGACACGTCCACATTGATGGGTTCTCAGTGGAGAACGTAGCACTGAGCCCTGGGAGGAAGGACACGTCCACATTGATGGATTGAGATGTTGAACTGTGCTGCTCAAGCCAGGTACTGATGACCTCTGAACTAGTCACAACACCAGTGAGCTTCTGGGGGATGACAAACAAAATCTGGGACAAGGTAGACTCCGTCCTCCGTGGTCTAAAGTCAAAGTCACCATTATTAGTCAGTTGTACAACCTAATGCCTTCACCTGAAATGTGTCTTCCACATTTAACCCAACCCCTCTTAATCGACATCCACATCTTCAGCACCCAGGGAACAGTGGGTTAACTGCCTTGATCAGGGGCAGAACGACAGATTTTTACCTTGTCAGCTCAGGGATTTGAACTTGCAACCCTCCGGTTACAAGTCCAACGCTCTAACCACTAGGCTACCTGCCGCCCGTCTAGTACTGGGAGTAAAGTTCATGATTCGTCCCATGTCCATGCTCGTCAGGTTGTCCCATCCCTCACCTGGGAGCACCTCCAGGGCTAGAGCGGACAGGTTGGTGCAGCACTGTGAAGCCTGTTCCTGGGAGGGCTGAGAGGGTGAGGGACACAGGTGGAGCAGTGAGAGAATGTATGCTCTCAGAGCCATGGCTGAGTCAGATGTCACCTCTATGAGGAAAAGGTTGAGAAATATAATCCTCCTCCCTTTCCCTTGTCACGAGGCTGACAACAGAAGACTTACCCGCCCTGAATGTTGTTGATCAATGTTGTGGTTTTGGTAGGTTTCCGTCACAAGACCATGGGGGACCGGGCATTCAGTGGCGCTGCCCCCAAACTCTGGAACTCTCTCCCCACAGCCACCAGCAACTCTGACTCTATCACCGCTTTCAAAAACAATCTCAAACCCCACCTGTTCAGTCTGGCATTCCCCTCAGCTTAGCTCGCCCTTACTCAGCCCTAACCTAAGCTAATTAGCTTTTATAAATGTTATTGTCTTATTCTTGTTTTGTTTTATACTATTTGCTGTTCAGCCTCCTTGTTTTTTTTTAAAGGCGCTTAAAGTCCCATGTATTATTATTGTTCTTATTATTATCACAGCTATGCAACTGGACTTTCAGTTCATAGACTTTCAGTTGCATATATTAAATAAAGGTTAAATAATAAATAAAAAATTAAATATATATATATATCAAAAAGCAGATACATTAATGTCACACAAGGGCGGACTGGTATTTCAGGCCGGTCCATTTTTTGCCCAGTGGGCCTGTCTAACTAGTTGTTGTTTTTGTGCGCAAAATGATTATTATCTGGCTAATACTGGGGGCCTCAAGGAAAATAATTAATAAACAAAAACTGGTAGTGTGAGTGAAAATGATTGATATCAAAATGTTATAAATACAACACATAGAGATGATGGACTCAAAGCTCTTTAAGAGAAACTCTTCGACCTGACATGTCACATTATTTGCATGGCCGGATCAGCAAGGGAGGATGTTTTGTACAGTTGTTGTTTTCATTCAGATGTCTGTACATCACCCCTCACCCCTAAACCTGTTTCTGAGAAAAACACCACTTCCTGCCCACACAGAGAGGAAGTTTCCATGAAGCGCTGCAGTGCATTGTGGTCTCATGGCCTACTCACATTTGGAACCCGTTATGCTGTATGTGTGTTCATTTGAATCACATTTTATTTTTACACTCTGATCAAAAAGGACGTTTTGTGTGTAGGTTACATTTACAACCGTTCAAAACTTGTTGATGTTAAAAATCATGCATGCAATATTTTATTTTACACACGCTCCGAAAACAACAGGTGTATACCGTACCGTGAAATGATTACTTACGAGCCCTTAACCAACAATGCAGAGTTAAAAAAAAAATGGCTAAATAAACCAATCAATAATTGTAACACAATAAAATAAAAAATAACGAGGCTATATACAATTGGTAACGGTACCGAGTCAATGTGCAGGGGTACGGGTTAGTCCAGGTAATTGAGGTAATATGTACATGTAGGTAGGGGGTAAAGTGACTATGCATAAATAATAAACCGAGAGTAGCAGCAGTGAATGTGAAGAGTGTGAAGGGATGTGAATGTGTGTGTGTGGTGTAAATATGCATGTGTGTGTGTGTGTGTGTGTGTGTGTGTTAGCATGTCAGTGTAGTATGTGTGTGGTTAGAGTCCAGTGAGTGTACATGGAGCCTGTGCAAGAGAGTCAGTGTATGAAATAAGAATAAATAGCAATAAAGTAAAGGGGTCAATGGAAATAGTCCTGGTAGACATTTGATAAAGGCTTGGGGGTAGAAGCTGTTAAGGAGCCTTTTGTTGTGCGGTAGCAGAGATAACAGTCTGACTTAGGTGGCTGGAGTCTTTGAGAATTTTTAGGGCCTTCCTCTGACACCGCCTGGTATAGAGGTCCTGGATGGCAGGAAGCGTGGCCCCAGTGATGTACTGGGCCGTACCCACTATCCTCTGTAGCGCCTTGCGGTCAGTTGCCGAGCAGTTGCCATACCAAGATGTGATGCTTCCAGTCAGGATGCTCTCCATGGTGCAGCTTTAGAACTTTTTGAGGATCTGAGAACCCATGCCAAATCTTTTCAGTCTCCTGAGGGGGAATAGGAGTTGTTGTGCCCTCTTCACCACTGTCTTGGTGTGTTTGGACCATGATAGTTTCTTAGTAATGTGAACACCATGGAACTTGAAGTTCTTGACCCACTCCACTACAGCCCTGTCGATGTGAATGGGGTGTGCTCGGCCCTCCTTTTCCTGTAGTCCACGGGCAGCTCCTTTGTCTTGCTCACCTTGAGGGAGAGATTTTTGTCCTGGACCACACTGCCAGGTCTCTGACCTTCTCCCTATAGGCTGTCTCATCCTCGTCGGAAAACCTAATGATGGTGTTGGAATCGTGCATGGCCACACAGTCATTGGTGAACAGGGAGGGGACTAAGCACGCACTCCTGAGGGCCCACATGTTGAGGGTAAGCGTGGCAGATGTGTTGTTGCCTATCCTTATGACCTGTGGGCAGGCCATTGGGAAGTCCAGGATCCAGTTGCAGAGGGAGGTGTACAGTCCCATGGTCCTTAGTTTAGTGATGAGCTTGGAGGGAACCATGGTGTTGAATGCTGAGCTGTATTCAATGAACAGCATTCTCACATAAGTGGGAAAGGGCAGTGTAGAGTGCAATAGAGATTGCGTCATCTGTGGATCTGTTTGGGCTGTATGCGAAGTGGAGTGAGTCCAGGGTTTCTGGGATGATGTGAAAGCATTTCACGGCTACAGATATAAGTGCTACGGGCCAGTAGTCATTTAGGCAGGTTACCTTGGTGTTCTTGGGCACAGGGATGGTGGTCTGCTTGAAACATATATGTATTACACACTGGCTCAGGGAGAGGTTAAACATGTCAGTGAAGACACCTGACAGATGGATAGCGCATGCTCTGAGTATGCGTCCTGGTAATCTGTCTGGCCCTGCGGCTTTGTAAATGTTAACCTGTTTAAAGGTCTTACTCACATCAGCTACAGAGAGCGTTATCACATAGTCGCCTGGAACAGCTGGTGCTCTCATGCATGGTTCAGTGTTGCTTGCCTCGAAGCGAGCATAGAAGGCGTTTAGCTCGTCTGGTAGTCTCGCGTCTCTGAGCAGCTCGCGGCTGGGTTTCCCTTTGTAATCCGTGATAGTTTGAAAGCCATGCCACATCCGACAAGTGCCAGAGCCGGTGTAGTAGGATTCAATCTTAGTCCTGTATTGAAGCTTTGCCTGTTTGATGTGTTGTCGGAGGACGTAGCAGGATTTCTTAGAAGCATCTGGATTAGTGTCCCGCTCCTTGAAGCGGCAGCTCTAGCCTTTAGCTCAGTGTGGATGTTGCCTGGAACAGGCTGTTGGGGAGTAGAAGGTGTGTGTGTGTGTGTGTGTGTGTGTGTCTGTGTCTGTGTGTGTGTGTGCTTCCAAAGATGTACAGTCAGGCCAGCTGCACAGGGATGACTGTCAAAACAGAAAGCCTAAAACAGACCCAGGAACAGACAGGGGGAGACATCTTAATGGTTGACACAATTGTCTTCTGCATCACAGCTTGAATTCTAATCCCTGCGATTTGTCATTAGCTGTGTAATTATAGTTTTTTCTCCACATTTCAAAGGTACAAATCCAATGTAAGACACTCAACATTGTCATATTTAGAGATAGACAGACAATGAAAGACACTGATGATACCATTAAAATGGCACCCTATTCCTACATAGTGCACTACTTTTGACCAGAACCCTAGGTAGGCAGGCAGACAGACAGACTCACAGACAGACTGACTGACCATGTTTAGCTTCACTGCACATGTAACAGATGTTCAAGATATTGACAAAGAGAGGAGAGCTTGTTCAGACTGAGGCACTTCTCCTCAGACAGAACTCCATCCTGAAGCCTTAGTGAAACCAGCTGGTTTCTGAGGCGTGGAGAAAAGCAGAGCGAACTCTGTTCTCCTGTTAAATCAAGGCAGAGTGAAAAGTAAAATGTATTTTCATCTGGCTGTAATGATTTTTTTACGGGTGCTACTGGCTTCAATTAACAAAGCCAAAGGTTTGGCCTCCGACAAGGCAAAAGGTATTAAAGCTTTTTATATCCACCTTTGTGGTGGAAGTTAAAGTGCCAGTAGTGTGCTCTCTAACCTTGACATCAGGTAAGTCAGGCTCTCTCTCTGTGTTAATGGCTCTACTCTCTAAATAGACCCTTTTTATTGCTGTAATACAATGGGGCTCCTCTTTTAAGAGAGGCGGCCGCATGCCAAGACTGATTGTTATTGACCCCCCAAAGTTTTTAGTAAAATAATCTGTTCCCAAGTATTCCCACGAATGAAAAAGGAGACGTGATCGTGTCTTAATGTAATCAAGGTATGGAATGATTGTAATTTTCAATTCAAATTCATTTTTGGGCTTAGTTGGGGTCAATTTGAACAAATGTATTATAATTATGTTCCGGCCCTCCAATCATCCGCTCCAACATAAATCTGCCCTTGGCTGAATCTAATGCACACGTCTGAGTATATTTGCTACGCAACTACAAAGGATCGCCATTTTGCATAGCTAATTCTTGTATTGCGTACTTCGTAGAGTATTAATTTATTTAAAAAGTATAGGTATTTTTGTTCTAAGTTTTTGTGTATTATGTTCTTACCTGTTTTTCTTATTGTAAATCAATACAATTGATCACAAATGACAAAGGAAAGAAAGGTACGGTACCGTTCCATGTATGCATCAGTATATAAATCAGCATACCGGTATATACACTGACTCATACACATTACAATCCACATTGACAATTTGTTCATTTCAGAATGTACTCATGCTGAAATGTGGTTTATATTGTCTATTCTTATCTCCCTAATTGCAATGCCTTGGTCTATTCTTATCTCCCTAATTACAATGCCTTGGTCTATTCTTATCTCTCTAATTACAATGCCTTGGTCTGTTCTTATCTCCCTAATTACAATGCCTTGGTCTATTCGTATCTCCCTAATTGCAATGCCTTGGTCTGTTCTTATCTCCCTAATTACAATGCCTTGGTCTGTTCTTATTGTCCTAATTATAATGCCTTGGTCTGTTCTTATCTCCCTAATTACAATGCCTTGGTCTATCTGATCTTCCTGCTGCATTGTAATTACAAGTTTCCAGAATGATGTACCTAGAATATCAAATCTCCAATCCCAAAGTACACTCAAATTGACAGTTTTACCTCATTTCTCAGCCTTGTCTTCCTCTCAGTCTCTATATGGTTCTTCTGGTTCTCCATCCCAAATGGCACCCTGTTCCCTAAATAGTACACTACTTTTGACCAGAACCTATGCTCCCTATGGGTCCTGGTCAAAGGAAGTGCACTATATAGGGAACAGGGTGCAATTTGGGATGCCTACTTGATCTTTAGGGGGTGCAGATCGCTGGCGTATCAGCTTGGCTCCTAATGATGTTCTAAGTCTGTTTCATGAAGGAAAGGTAAGACCCAGGTGTGTGTGTGTGTGTGTGTGTGTGTGTGTGTGTGTGTGTGTGTGTGTGTGTGTGTGTGTGTGTGTGTGTGTGTGTGTGTGTGTGTGTGTGTGTGTGTGTGTGTGTGTGTGTGTGTGTGTGTGCAGCTGAGGTCCCTCACCCAAGCAATCTGAAGTGAATGACATCCTATACTTAGAAGGTATTGTTCTATAGCCCCATTACACCAGGGATACACAGGGACGCAAGGTCTCCACACTCAACACATCTTCTCCCTGCAGAGCAACGTCAACAGAAACACAACAACAACAATATAGATTAGAACCACATCTGGAATTTTTTTCAGATGGTCATACCATGGATCCTTTAGCTATTTGATTTACAATTTTATGACCCATTTAGGTATGACAAAATATACAGTGGGGCAAAAAAGTATTTAGTCAGCCACCAATTGTGCAAGTTCTCCAACTTAAAAAGATGAGAGAGGCCTGTAATTTTCATCATAGGTACACTTCAACTATGACAGACAAAATGAGGAAAATAAATCCAGAAAATCACATTGTAGGATTTTTTTTTTTTTTGCAAATTATGGTGGAAAATAAGTATTTGGTCACATACAAACAAGCAAGATTTCTGGCTCTCACAGACCTGTAACTTCTTCTTTAAGAGGCTCCTCTGTCCTCCACTCGTTACCTGTATTAATGGCACCTGTTTGAACTTGTTATCAGTATAAAAGACACCTGTCCACAACCTCAAACAGTCACACTCCAAACTCCACTATGGCCAAGACCAAAGAGCTGTCAAAGGACACCAGAAACAAAATTGTAGACCTGCACCAGGTTGGGACGACTGAATCTGCAATAGGTAAGCAGCTTGGTTTGAAGAAATCAACTGTGGGAGCAATTATTAGGAAATGGAAGACATACAAGACCACTGATAATCTTCCTCGATCTGGGGCTCCACGCAAGATCTCACCCCGTGGGGTCAAAATGATCACAGGAACGGTGAGCAAAAATCCCAGAACCACACGGGGGGACCTAGTGAATGACCTGCAGAGAGCTGGGACCAAAGTAACAAAGCCTATCATCAGTAACACACAACGCCGCCAGGACTCAAATCCTGCAGTGCCAGACGTGTCCCCTGCTTAAGCCAGTACATGTTCAGGCCCGTCTGAAGTTTGCTAGAGAGCATTTGGATGATCCAGATGAGGATTGAGAGAATGTCATATGGTCAGATGAAACCAAAATATAACTTTTTGGTAAAAACTCAACTCATCGTGCTTGGAGGACAAAGAATGCTGAGTTGCATCCAAAGAACACCATACCTACTGTGAAGCATGGGGGTGGAAACATCATGCTTTGGGGCTGTTTTTCTGCAAAGGGACCAGGACGACTGATCCGTGTAAAGGAAAGAATGAATGGGGCCATGTATTGTGACATTTTGAGTGAAAACCTCCTTCCATCAGCAAGGGCATTGAAGATGAAACGTGGCTGGGTCTTTCAGCATGACAATGATCCCAAACACACCGCACGGCTTCGTAAGAAGCATTTCAAGGTCCTGGAGTGGCCTAGCCAGTCTCCAGATCTCAACCCCATAGAAAATCTTTGGAGGGAGTTGAAAGTCCGTGTTGCCCAGCGACAGCCCCAAAACATCACTGCTCTAGAGGAGATCTGCATGGAGGAATGGGCCAAAATACCAGCAACAGTGTGTGAAAACCTTGTGAAGACTTACAGAAAACGTTTGACCTCTGTCATTGCCAACAAAGGGTATATAACAAAGTATCGAGATAAACTTTTGTTATTGACCAAATACTTATTTTCCACCATAATTTGCAAATAAATAAATAAAAAATCCTACAATGTGATTTTCTGGATTTCTTTTTCTCATTTCGTCTGTCATAGTTGAAGTGTACCTATGATGAAAATTACAGGCCTCTCTCATCTTTTTAAGTTGGAGAACTTGCACAATTGGTGGCTGACTAAATACTTTTTTGCCCCACTGTATATATTTTTTATAAAATATTGAATTTGGCCTTTACTTCTATAGCCCATAGAAACCATTGAGTAACACATTCATAAATGGAAAAACATTTAGACAAGGGACGAGGTACGATATCAACACCCATACATATTGCATGATGAGAGACTCTGTGTCAACAAGCTCTCACAGTCTCACTGCAGAATCCGATGCTAGTCCATAAACATCACGTTTCAATGGTTAAGTTAAGGGTTAAGGTTTGGGATAGGGTCAAAACTAAAATGAGTGTGTAGCCCTAGGATTGAACACGAGACCCTTAGAGCCGGTGCTCGCGGCGTACGCCCATCTGACGTCTCCGTACAATACGCCCTAGCAAACTGCAAGCCTACTTGATGGTAATAGTTCTCACGGTTGCCCGAAGTGGCTGATTTTAAGTCATCTCACCATTGCCCCTAGTGGCAGATCTTTAAGTAATCTCCTGACGTCTTGGGTACCCAGATGGATGTTGAATTTCACCTTGGATCTTGAGCGACCTGGCTACTCTGTACACACACACACTCGCACGGACACATGCACGCACACACACACTCCTGATGACTCGCCCACCCAGCCAGCCAGCCAGCCAGAGTTTGAGGATTGACCTGAATCTCAATGGGGGGAAAGAGGAACTAAGAGGGAGGAGAAGACATCCCATACACTATCCCATACATCATTTCACCCAATTACATTGAGGGATGATGCTCCAGGCATCTGCAATGGCTCACTCCCCATCTCTCTCTAGTCTCTCTGTCTCTCTCTCACTGTCTCTCTCTCTCTGTCTCTCTTCCCGTCTATCTCTCCCTGTCTTTAGGCATCTGCAAGGGATCCCTCCCCGTCTCTCTCTAATCTCTCTGTCTCTCTCTCTCTGTCTCTCTTCCTGTCTGTCTCTCCCTGTCTCTAGGCATCTGCATGGGATCACTCCCCGTCCCTCTCTAATCTCTCTGTCTCTCTCTCTCTGTCTCTCTTCCTGTCTGTCTCTCCCTGTCTCTAGGCATCTGCAAGGGATCACTCCCCGTCTCTCTCTAATCTCTCTGTCTCTCTCTCTCTGTCTCTCTTCCTGTCTGTCTCTCCCTGTCTCTAGGCATCTGCATGGGATCGCTCCCCGTCTCTCTCTAATCTCTCTGTCTCTCTCTCTGTCTCTCTTCCTGTCTGTCTCTCCCTGTCTCTAGGCATCTGCAAGGGATCCCTCCCTGTCTCTCTCTAATCTCTCTCTTTCTATCCCCCCTCTATCTCTCTCACACACACACACACACACACACACACACACACACACACACACACACACACACACACACACACACACACACACACACACACACAGAAAGTGTTTTACTATCCTTGTGGGGACCAAACAATTGATTCCCATAAAAAATACATTTTCCCTATCACCTAACCCCTAACCTAACCTAACTCCTACCCTTAACCCTTAACCTAAACCTAGCCCCTTGTGGGGACCGACGAAATGTCCCCACATGTCCATATTTTCAATGTTTTACTATTCATGTGAGGATTTCTGGTCCCCACAAGGATAGTAAAACCAAACACACACTCACACACACAGAAAGAGTCACCCCCATTACAGTTTGGGTTCCAGTGTGGCTGCATATCATTCACACTGTCAGCTGTGCATTTTGACACGTTATCTAACAGGGATGATTTCAAATCCACCCACTCCTTCTAAAATGAACCCTCGAAAAGCATACACACACACACACACACACACACACTCACAACCACACACGTAATAGCATACATTTCTCTCGGAGACAGGTGTGCTATTTCATCCCAGTGGTGGTGTGACAGCAGATGATAGTTCTAACTTCCTGCCAGACATTCAGACAGGATTCCTTTGTCCTGTCTGACTCAGAATCTCAAAAGAATAGAATCAAACACAGCATAGTGTAAACAAATACACATATAATAGAAAGAAACTGTTGCCTACAAAATGAATAAATATAATTCATTCCACATGTCCAAAAGCCATTTTCAGTGTTTTTCAGAGTCATGTGGACGAAACGAAGTATAAATATTCCTCACTATAATCTTACTTGACCTTTCAAGTTGTTTATTAGTCGTGTGTACAGGATACGCATGGTATTCACCGTCCAACTAAATGCTTACTTGCAGGTTCCTTCTCGACAATGCAACAACACTAACAAATAATAAAATATAAGACTATTAACATAAAGTAAATGGCTCAGTAGAATATAACAAACATTTTAGCATAAGTATAATACAGGAAGGCACAAATTATAGAACAATATTAACATGTGTTCTGGGAAAGGAGGGATTGGGGGGCAAGTGTTTAAATTGTGCTGTTTTAGCAATAGTAAATAAGAGTCTGGTATCAGCAGTTGTGTGTGTAGCATGAATGTATGTGTGGACCTGGAAGAGTGGAAAGTGTTTGGCTCCCAAGGCTCGAGGCATTTATAATGAGTTCCAATCAACCCTGAGAGAAAACACTTTCTGCAGTAATTCAATGAAATAAATCAATTTCTTGTTGTTATTGTCTGCAATAAATGATCTTGAGTCTTAAAAAAGCAACTTCTGTTAAGCCAATTATTATTTACATGAAAACAGAGCAAACCGCTGCTATTTAAACCATGCTCTCTCTATCTCTCTCTCAATTCATTTCGATTCAAGGGGCTTTATTGGCATGGGAAACATATGTTTACATTGCCAAAGCAAAATAGATAATCAACTCTCTCTCTCTCTCTCTCTCTCTCTCTCTCTCTCTCTCTCTCGCTCTCTCTCTGTGTCTCTCTATCTTTAAACTATGAGAAATCATTGTAATTTGAGATTCATTTTAGGGCTCTGACTAAACAATAGCTTTTGGGGTCTGAGAGTACTTAGCACCTCTGAATGCTTGACCCTACAATTGGATATCCCCTCTTTCTGAAATGAGTTTAGTCAATGTCCTGCTTTGTTCACAGCAGCAAGCAACATAACATGTTGGAACCATAGAGATACAACTACTGTTATTATATGCCAATGGTCACACGGCACTTTAATTAAAATAGACTAACAAAACAAAGTAGGATTTAAACTACATATGAATGTACTGTTAACTATGGTTAGAAGTGTTTGATTGATAAACGGATAGATAGAATACCTGGAGATGATCATCATTACTGTTATCGAGGGGAAACACATGGTGGGGTTCAATTCTTTCTACTTGGTCGATTCAGGAGAGCATTTAAAATCCATTAAATTGAAAATAGGCCAGCATGTTCTGTGTCCCTTCCAATCAAGTCCCTGAATTGATTGAGTTGAAATGGCGCAGACCCTGAAGCAAGGACCCTGAAGCAAGGATATGCATATTCTTGGTACCATTTGAAAAGGAAACACTTTGAAGTTTATGGAAATGTGAAAGGAATGTAATAGAATATAACACAATAGATATGGTAAAGGATAATACAAAAATACAACCGTTATATTGTATTTTTTTTGCACCATCATCTTTGAAATACAAGAGAAAGGCCATAGTGTATTAATCCAGACCAGGTGCAATTTAGATTTTGGCCACTAGATGACATCAGTGTATATGCAAAGTTTTTGACTGATCCAATGGAACCATTGCATTTCTGTTCAAAATGTTGTGTCAAGACTGCCCAAATGTGCCAATTTTTTTTATTAATAACTTTTCATGTTCAAAATTGTGCACTCTCCTTAAACAATAGCATGGAATTCTTTCACTGTAATAGCTACTGTAAATTGGACAGTAAAGTTAGATTAACAAGAATTTGATTTATAATGCAGGTCAGAATGAGAGTACCCAAGCCAGCATCTACATGCAGACATGCAGACATCTTGACACATGCCTCATAGGAACAGACAGAATGAGAGACCTTAATGAGACCATTAAGGTCTCTATCAACCTGATAGTGACCTCTAGTCGGGGGACAGAACATAACAGGACCTCTATCAACCTCACAGTGACCTCTAGTGGGGGGACAGAACATAACAGGACCTCTATCAAACTCACAGTGACCTCTAGTGGGGGGACAGAACATAACAGGACCTCTATCAACCTCACAGTGACCTCTAGTGGGGGGACAGAACATAACAGGACCTCTATCAAACTCATAGTGACCTCTAGTGGGGGCACAGAACATGACAGTATCTCTAGCACACTAATAGTGACCTCTAGTGGGGGGGACATAGCATGACAGCCAGAAAAGTACATCTTAGATAACGGTGTGAATTGCAGAGTTGGCCTTTCTCATGCATCTTTCTTCTTTATAACTTGTCTTCTGTGGTTATCATGTGAGGTTGGACATAAGGGAAACTATTTATATTCTATATTCTACATGGGGTTCCTCCTTAGGGTGTACAGATGAAGAATAATAAGAAAAAGTCAAGTTTGAGATGTTCGTGTAAGAGTTTCAGTCATGTGGGAAAGAGAAGGGATCATCTCAAAGTCTGGTTCCCAAATGGAACCCTATTCGTATAGAGCAGCACTTTTGACCAGAACCCTATGGGCTCTGGTCAAACGTAGTGCACTATATAGGGAATAGGGTGCCTTTTGGGACGAATCTCAAACATGCTATTTGTTCCCAGGTTCTCTCTCCGGTCTTAACAAAGAGTCTTTGTAGCAGGGCAGGATTAGACAGCTGTATGCAGTTTCACACACACACCAGAGAGGTTCCAGCGTCAGGCAGCGGTGACAGGTCCAAATTGAGAAAGTAAATAAACACCAGTCAGAGACGTCTTGAGTTCCACAGTTCTCTGGTGATAAAGACCCCAGCAGCAGCCAGAGGCCTGGGAAACCCACCTTGCCTGTGTGTGTGTGTGTGTGTCCAGAGCAACAGGTTAGAAGAACAACAAAGAGCCTGTTTTATTATTCAGACGTGGTTCACACAGTCTGACATTGTATGGTCAAGGTCAGGGGTCAAGTGTCTGAGCAGGGGCAGAGGGCTGGGTAGAGAGGGGGTGATGGTTTACAAAAGGGGAGTCAGTCATTGCGGAAGTGAGGAGGGGGTGTAGATAATGCCAAGGCCTGTTTTGGGAGGTGACGGGAGGTGGGAGGTGGTTCTCTCCCCTGATTATGGGAAAGGGATGGAGGCAGGTAGGGAGGGGGAGTAAGAGGGGGATGCAGGGAGGAAGGAAGGGAGGGAGGGACGTCTGGTGGTTTTCTACAGGGGTCAGAGGTGACTGAGGAAGTGGAGTGTGGGGGAACCTCTTTCTCTTCTCCCTATGTTCTCCCCTCTCTGTCACAGTGTAAAGGACCATGCCAGTCAGGACTATGTTCTCCCCTCTCTGTCACAGTGTAAAGGACCATGCCAGTCAGGACTATGTTCTCCCCTCTCTGTCACAGTGTAAAGGACCATGCCAGTCAGGACTATGTTCTCCCCTCTCTGTCACAGTGTAAAGGACCATGCCAGTCAGGACTACACAGGTTCTCTGTGTCATGGGGCTTCCAATGAGTAGGCTTCAAATACATGGCAGAACATGAGCATATTAATGTGTGTTTGTTGTTCCTGAGAGCATAAATAGGGGCATTAAATATATTTAAACAGAGACATACCGTAGCACTGGTAAAAGAGCAGCTCAGACTCCAAAAAATTAAATGCAAATATATTTGTTTGTGCAAATCAGGAGATTCCGATGAGTCAGCACGTTTTATTTACAAGGCATTTCCAGTATATTGCAGTTAATCGACTAGAGGGCATGAGCATGCGCTTCATCAACTGTATTTGAAAGTCTTTGGCTGTTTGCAAAAATGTAAATGTGAACGTATTCCTTTAGGAGGTTGTGTTGCTGCCGAGCACACTGCTTTTAAAACAACTGTACTGTCATGAGAAAACGATTCATCTCCACTATAAAGAAAGTGTCCCCTTGAGGTTGGAGTCAAAGCTTTCCTGTTCAGAAAGGTAGTAAATATTGGCTACAGTGAAACTTGTTTAAATGGGACATAGAGAGGAACAGAGCTGCTAAATCAGCTGAAAACCGTTTCTTTCAACAACAAAACATTTGTTCAAACAAGATCATTCTCTTTCATCTGAGCTTCACTCCAAAATTGCATTCTCTGCAAAAAAACAAAACAATTCAGCACAAAATGGATAATATTCACAATTTTCTTTTAGGCATGATTAACACGATTAACCAAACCGTCAACAGACGGTTGATACACATGGGCCTAATTTGCTAAGACAGTCCTCTAAAAAGATAAAGCTTCTGCTAGGGCATGATACGTTTGGGCTCAGAGATTTACTTTAATCCCTAATGTTTGAACAGAAGGCTTTGGTTGCTGGCACGCACTCTTACAGCAACTTAATCAACATGAGTCTGCTGCTCACATTCCTATCAATCAATCAAATGTATTTAGAAAGCCTGTTTTTACATCATGTCACAAGGTGCTTCTACAGAAACCCAGCCTAAAACCCCAAACAGCAAGCAATGCAGATGTAGAAGCACATTCCTATGTTCTTGTCTTCTGTCCCTAACATCTCCCACAACATGATCTGATTCCCCAATGTAGAGAGAGAGAGAGAGAGAGAGAGAGAGAGAGAGAGAGAGAGCGCACCAGCTAATTTGTGTGACGCTTCAGCCATGTGTTTTCAGCGTCTGTTGTACCGTTTGATCCTTGAGACAAAAATTAAGAGAATGGTTTGTATGATTGACTGCACAGTGCATCTGCAGGAGGGACATGGAGGAGGAGAAACCAGTTTTGGGTTCTGTGTTTTGTGCTTTCTGCTGACTGGCAGGAGAGGGGAGCAGAGGAGAGGAGAGTTAGAGCATGTATCTGCTCCACACACGAGTGCAGAACTTGAGCTGGTGGACCTAAAAATTAACACAACCCAACAGAAAAAATCTGTAACATCACCTCTCTCTTTCTCTCTGCAGAACACAGAAAAGAACCTGCTCTAGTTGCGACTTTAGCAAAGTTCAGCTCTAGTTCACTGGCGCTCCTCTCCCTTTCCAATAGGGTGAGCCTTTCATGTCTGTGCTGGCTCACTGTCTCGACTGCAACGGCAGCAGCAAATGCAGTCTGTTTGAAGCTGACACCCAATTTATAGTAGTAGGCTCCATAACGAGCTCAACTTTTTCAGGATCGGTGGGTCTCCCAGCTAACAGGCTAATGCGATTAGCATGAGGTTGTAAGTAACAAGAACATTTCCCAGGACATAGACATAACTGATATTGGCAGAAAGCTTAAAAGGTCATTATCAATCCACTGTAAACAAACAGCATGCAGCAACATACTGCCTTTAATTATCTGTGTGAGCATGTAGTAGGGATAAGTACTGTATGCTCCCTCTAATTCTCTCTCTTTTTCTCCCTCTCTCTTTCTCTCTTTCTTCTCTCAGAAGAGAAGGACCATGCCTCAGGACTACCTGGCCTGATGACTCCTTGCTGTCCCCAGTCCACCTGGTCATGCTGCTGTTCCAGTTTCAACTGTTCTGCCTGCAGCTATTGAACCCTGACCTGTTCACTGGACGTGCTGTTTTGGACTCTCTCTCTGCCGCACCTGCTGTCTCTAACTGAATGATCGGTTATGAAAAGCCAACGGACATTTACTCCTGAGGTGCTGACCTGTTGCACCCTCTACAAACCTTGTGATTATTATTATCTGACCCTGCTGGTCATCTATGAACGTTTGAACATCTTGGCCATGTACTGTTATAATCTACACCCGGCACAGCCATAAGAGGACTGGCCACCCCTCAGAGCCTGGCTCCTCTCTAGGTTCTGGCCATTCTAGGGAGTTTTTCCTAGCCACCGTGCTTCTACATCTGCATTACTTGCTGTTTGGGGTTTTAGGCTGGGTTTCTGTACAGCACTTTGTGACATCAGCTGATGTAAAAAGGGCTTTATAAATACATTTAATTGATATCCATCAGATCTATATGCGTCCCAAATGGCACTCTATCTCCTATGTAGTTCACTACTTTCGCCAGGGCTTGGTCAAAAGTAGTGCACTACACAGGCCATTGGGTGTCATTTGGGACGTAGTGATTCACTCCAATATACAGAACAAGATAGAGCCAAGGCTCGCTTCTGCCATCTAGTGCTGATTGACATGTCGGCTACTGTCTGATACCAATTGATTTAATTTATTTGATTGTTAAAGACACACTGTGGTCAAATGAAGGGTGCTTAGTTCTCATGTTAAAACAGTGAATTACTTGAAGTTTGGTCTAGTGGTAGCTCTGCCTACTCTGGAGTACACATACCTGCAGGCAACGGGGTCACAGATCCCACCTACTGTAGGCTTATCCTAAGGCGACCCGTCATTCAGGGCAGCCCCACCTTTTTGGGTTGCCTGTTTTGCATGTTATTTTAAAAGGCAGTAAATGAGGCTGAATGAACTGTTTCGCTGCCAGACAAGGCTCTGCTGATAGCCAGGTGTAGCAGTGGTAAGGTGTTGGGACTGCTGTTGGGACAGCTTTATCTAGGCCCTAATAGTTTGGGGGCATAACATGCTAAAATCGCCGCTGGGCCTATCTGTCTCCCTCTCTACCTTCCAACTGTCACTGTCCATAAAACTAAAATAAATAAAAGCAACAAAATGTATACTACTGAACTGTTGGCTATTGCAATAGCGTTTCGAAAACGATGTACTGTAGGCTAGAAAGCATTTTAGTTTTTCTCCCTTTGGTTTTTCTTTTTCCGATGACAGCGGACTGGGATGTCCTTTGGTCCACATGTCTGTCTCATAAGAACAGAAACAGAACATCTAAAGATAAGGGAGCTGTCTGAACTCTGACCTCTTCAGAAGAAGTCTAAACGGAGTGGTTATTTTCCCTGCAGTCGGTTTCTCCTCTGTTTGGTTAAGTCTCTCACATCCAATTTGTCTTCATTTCTCCAAGCTGTTGCTGCTGCAGAGCCTGGCCACCTGGGGGTAGAACCAATTAGAATACAGTGTTTACCACACCTCTCTGGGGAAGGGAGTGGGGGGAGAGAGAGAGAGTGTGTGAGAGAGAGAAGGAGATCCTGCAGATGCATCATGCTGATTGAAACTGAGGGGGCATGTTCATTACTGTACCAGCATCTTTACTATCTTTACTCCACTATATTATGACCCATCATGGACATATACAGTATACATATATCTATCCACATCGACGGGACAGTAGTGGAGAAGGTGGAAAGTTGGAAAGTTTTAAGGTGGAAAGTTTTAAGTTCCTCAGCGTACACATCACGGACAAACTGAATTGGTCCACCCACACAGACAGCGTGGTGAAGAAGGCGCAACAGCGCCTCTTCAACCTCAGGAGGCTGAAGAAATTCGGCTTGTCACCAAAATCACTCACAAACTTCTACAGATGCACAATCGAGAGCATCCTGTCGGGCTGTATCACCGCCTGGTACGGCAACTGCTCCGCCCACAACCGTAAGGCTCTCCAGAGGGTAGTGAGGACTGCACAACGCATCACCGAGGGTAAACTACCTGCCCTTCAGGACACCTACACCACCCGATGTCACAGGAAGGCCAAAAAGATCATCAAGGACAACAACCACCTGAGCCACTGCCTGTTCACCCCGCTATCATCCAGAAGGCGAGGTCAGTACAGGTGCATCAAAGCTGGGACCGAGAGACTGAAAAACAGCTTCTACCTCAAGGCCATCAGACTGTTAAACAACCATCACTAACATTGAGTGGCTGCTGCCAACATACTTAAATCTCTAGCCACTTTAAAAATAGGAATTGGATGTAACAAATGTATCACTAGCCACTTTAAACAATTTTGTATATAATGTTTACATATCCGTCATATCCGTTTACATATCTGTACTCTAAACCATCTACTGACTCTTGCCTATGTCGTTCGGCCATCGACTCAAATCTCTAGCCACTTTAATAATTATAATCGGATGAAATAAATGTATCACTAGCCACTTTAAACGATGCCATTTATATAATGTTTACATTTCCTACATTACTCATCTCATATGTATATACTGTACTCCATACCATCTACTGCATCTTGCCTACGCCGATCAGCCATCTCTCATCCATATATTTATATGTACATACTCGTATTCATTCCTTTACTCTTGTGTGTATAAGGTAGCTGTTGTGAATTTGTTAGATTACTTGTTAGATACTACTGCATGATCGGAACTAGAAGCACAAGCATTTCGCACTATACTGAACAAAATACTGAACAAAAATATTAATACAACATGCAACAATTTCAAAGATATTACTTAGTTACAATTCATGTAAAGAAATCAGTCAATTTAAATAAATTCATTAGGCCCCAATCTATGGATTTCAAATGACTGGGCAGGGGCGCAGCCATGGGTGGGCCAGGGAGGGCATAGGCCCATCCACTGGGGAGCCAGGCCCAGCCAATCAGAATGAGTTTTTCACCACAAAAGGGCTTTATTACAGACAGAAATACTCCTCAGTTTCATCAGCTGTCCGGATGGCTAGTCTCAGATCCTGCAGGTGAAAGAGGCGGATATGGAGATTCTAGACACGTGGTCTGCCCTTGTGAGGCCAGTTGGATGTACTGCCAAACTCCAATGACATTGGAGGCGGCTTATAGTACAGAAATTGCATGCTTCCTCAAAACTTGTGTGACACATTTTAGAGTGGACTTTTATTGTCCCCAGCACAAGGTGCACCTGTGTAATGTTTAATCAGCTTTTTGATATGCCACACCTGTCAAGTGGATGGATTATTTTGGCAAAGGCGAAATGCTCATTAACAGGGTTGTCAACAAATTTGTGCACAAAATCTAAGAGAAATAAGCTTTCTGTCCATATGGAACATTTCTAGGATCAACCCTTTACATGTTGCGTTTGTATTTTTGTTCAGTATACTTAACGGGCTGAAAAGAGGCCATACATAATATGATCCTGTTTTGACGTGTGATGCTGCAGACATGGATTTTTGTGTCTGGAAATTAAAGAATGAGCCAATGGTTTAATGAAAGGCATCCGTTGACGACTGATGCCAAACGGAGATGATGTGCAGGTTTTTGTGCATACGCTACTCGTCCGAAAATAGTTCATTTGACTAGAGTTAAAAAAAACGGGCAATGATTAATGCATTTCGTTTTCATGCCAATTCACCGCTGACTACTGGGAAGGTTCACAAACTGCAAATGTATATCAATCCACTAGGCGGAGCCATCAGGCTGTTACCGTGTACAGCTCCCAGAGGGTTTTACCACGATGCAAGATAGAATTACTCAGGGTTTTCTAAAACTCAACAGCTTCAGTTAGCTTCACGTTCCAACTCAGGCTACATTTGTGGCGAAATCAAAATGAAAGAAAGGTTTATCTTGTAAATTCAGAAGCCTTTGGTGTCACTGACTGGTCTATTCTTTGTATTATGTATTAATGACGTAATTGATGTTTTACTGTGTGTGAAGTTTCATAGGCATTCTGTCATTGCTAAATATGTAATGTGATAGGTATTTCATTATTACTATATTTTAACACAAAACAACATTTGATTATTAAAATATTTAATCTGTCGTCTATCTCAAATGAAGGGGATGATGACAATTTTTTTTCGAGAGAGAATCTGATTAATCGGTCCTCAACTCGCGACTCAGACGCTTCATTCAGGTAGAAATTGAGTTAGTCCTAAATTTGCCTGCCTGGAGCCACTGGCGGTTCTGGAGGGCGGGGGCCAGTGCCCCTGTGACAACAATTTTGGACCCCCTTGTGGCCCCCCTAAATGTGTAGTATGAAATCATTTTTGCACAATTTGTTTTTGCTATCGTTCTTTTTTTACATCCGTTATTAGACAGTAGCAACGCGGAACACTAATTAAACCCACACATTTATTAGAGGGACATGGTCTTCTGCCTGCTAATGCCTGCAATGCAGTGAAGAAAATGATATGACAACAATAACGTCTAATATAACTGGCCCCTCTAACAGTACAACTGGCCCCAGCTTGGCCCCCCCAGTTGAAATGGTCTAGAACTGCCACTGCCTGGAGCAGGTTAGTTCTGAAGGATTCGTTGCCATAGAATTGTACCTGGCTAAAAGGTGAGCCACTTTCGTGTCACCAGTTATCCCGAGATGAACTCAGAGTTGACCAAAGTTACTTCGCTAACTCATCAAACCAGATTCATAGAACAGGGCTCTGGTGAGCTGTCTGTAATATTAGTTTAGACTCGATTTGCTGAGCTAGGGCACCATTACCAGAGCAGATTAAGTGTAATATCAGTAGTAATGACAGCCGCTATAGTCTGACAGCCACTATAATGTTTTGTTTTAATGCTTAATTGATTCGTGCCTTTCGCCGACAGCCATACGCACAGCAGAATTATCACCAACGCATTTTATTTATTAGCTTTTATGACCTAGTGGTGTTTTCACAAAAACATTTGCTCAATTAAACGATAATATGGCTCATTCGGCAGCTGCAAGTTTATTCAAATTGAGGCATGTATTAAGGGGGAGATATAAAGTGTACTTTAGGTAAATTACGCTTGTGTTTAGAATAATTGTGCTGATTATTGTTTGAAATGTTTCCCTTGATAGTTAAGGCTTTAAAAGTAAATCTTATGCTAATTACCATAACATTGTGGTTGCTGTATGGCGTATTTCTTTGCTATAGTTAGTTGTAGGCCTAGTTATTTCACATGCCATTTGATTCAGAGTCCAACTGAGGGAATTCAGTTGATTTAAGCATGAGTAGTTTTATTCCCAATACTACAGTTTTTTCATAGGAGAATTTGCCTCCTATCCCTCTGTTATGTCTAACAAATTGCACTTCTTCCTCTTAGATAAAAAGCAAGCACACACATTTTCATCAGAAAATTCAGCCGTTCTAGTTTGTTTGTCTGATGTGGTTTAACATAGGCCAATAAAGACATTTCAATCTTATGTAATACCCTTGTTAAAACCAAGTATTGAGTTATTTGTTATAATTAATTAGTATTACATTTTAACAGGTGATTTAAATTGATTCTTAATTGTAATATTGTTAATGCATTTATTTTGAAGAAATATTTATTTAAAGTATAAGTGAATAAGTTGGTTTACTTTCAAATTGTTGTTTTGACCAATAAGGTCGCTTGTTAAATTGTGGCCAATGGGAGAGTTGACCTGATTAACGGGAGGCCTGGGATATAAAAAAGAGAGAGGGAAAATAAGAGATGACCGTTGGTGGAGAAAGGATCGATGCTGAGATTATGACCGTTGGTGAAGGGGAATTATAAGAGAAGACAACAAAAAAAGTATAGAACAAGATACCTATCTATTAATATATGAATGGAAATACCAATTTTATTTTATAGGAGAGTTGTTGTATTTTTTGTTGAGAGGACTCAGTGAAGACTGAAGCTACCGTCTCATTGTGGAGGTCGACAGCCTTGAGGTTAGCCTAGCATTGTGAGACACCAGGAGAGAATTTCTTGGGAGGGCTTGGAGAGTTCATGTTCCCATGGGGTGTTTCTGGACATTCTTTTTTTTGAGCTCCAACGCGCGCCAACCTGTCAATTAAGCAAGGTTGAAATAATTTGGACATGGGTTGTGCACGACTCATTTGGGGTTTATTATTTTTATTTCTTTTGATGTTGTGATAAGAAAAATGTAACAATACACATTTGAACCTTATTTATGTTGTCTTGGTGGAGTCATTTTGTGTTTTAATCTAATTTAATGCATGGGATAGATTATCCTAAAACAATAACAGAAACCTATCATCATTTCATCTGAAGTTAATACCCTATTGTCATAACCCTAGATAGTTTACAATAGGAATTCTTATTGGAGATGTCCTTCTCACCTAGCATCCCATGCTGTTGAGATACTCTACGTAAGCTAATATCGTGAGAGTCAAATTCGAGTCTGGTGAGAGGGTTACATTTTTGGGGGCTCGTCCGGGATCTTTGTTATTGTTGATGGATATTTTCAAAAATGACTCTGGTGTAGTGGTGTAGATTTCTTTTGTTCACTGTTTTCACTGCTGACATTTATACTAAGTTTCTACACTGACTCACCATTTGAACATTATTAATTGAAACTTTGGGTTTCTTTCTAACATTGCTGTATAGACATAGACTTACAACATGGATGCTGAAAAGATTGTTGCCTGGTGTACAGAGAAACAACTAGCTATTAATTGTGCATTTGTCCTTAGCAATGTGACAGAGGATGTGTCTGATGAGGTTCTGCTGAAAACACTGACTTATGTTAAGGCTTTTGGTAAAATTAGACTGCATGGTCGTTGTTTTTATTCAGCTGATAAAAAGCAGTATGTTTTGGTAGAGATATCAAATAACCTTAACGAAATAGCTGTGCCAAGTGTTGTTGGGATACCTGGAGAGTTGGGTCCCTGGCCTGTACATGTAGGTTCACAAGTCACATCTCCTGTTGAGAGAGAGGGTGAAGATTTTTAGGTGAAGCTATTATCCTTTTTAAGACATGAAGAGAAGACTGTAGCTTATGTTAAAGACCTGGTAAGTCCCTCTGGTGCTGACCTCAACACTGAACTGGTTACTGCCATAAGTTTACTGGTAGAGAAATGCAACAATGTGCCATCTGAGACTCAGAATTACCGTAAGCTGCGTATGTTTTCAGGTGTGAAACCTACTCCTAGTGGGGAGGAAGAAAATGACGCATGGGCTGAACAAACCACCCATTTTCTAGAGGAATGGCAGTGCACCGACAATGTGAAAAACAGAGAATAATAGAAAGTCTTAAAGGGCCTGCTGCTGACATTGTGAGGTTCTTCAAGACAGGAAACCCCCCATTCTACAGCGTTCGAATACATGAAGGCTCTAGAAACAGCATTCGGTACCACCGAAAGTGCACCTGATCTCATGGTAAGGTTCAGAAACACATTCCAAAGTGAAGGAGAGAAGCTTTCAGCTTACATGTTGAGACTTGACAAATTGCTGCATGCTGTTTATCGAAAAGGAGGCATTGAGCTGTCAGAGATGAATCGCACACGCATTGGCCAAATAGTGAGAGGTGCATCCCCACATGACATGGTTGCGCTTCGTATTTGCATGACCTATAAACTGCGTGATCCACCAACTTTTTACTGAACTACTGCAAGAAGAAAGGGAGCAGGAGGACATGATTCAAGACAGGAACACAACGAAGAGTGTTGTGAAGTCATCAGCTGTTGCTCCTGTGGCCACAGTTTGCGAAGAAGCTAATACCGAGATAGAAGTGCTGAGAAAAGAGATAAAAGGTTTAAAAACTGAAATGACGCGTCTCATGTCTCATGTAACGTCACAGCAGCTCAATCTGACACACAAAGGTCAGATGTGGCATTTAAAAGCAAAAAGAAGAGAATAAATCCATCACAAGAACAGACACAAGCCGACAGCAAACCCGGAGTGTTCTGTTATAGATGTGGAGAAGATGGCCATTTCAAGAGAAACTGTGAAGGTGAAGAGAACTTGAGAAAAGTGAACACGCCTAATCAAACAAAAGCGGCCTATGAGAAACTACAGAGGGACCCAGTAAAGGAGCGGCCTGACGTCCCGGTGAAGATACGTTCCACCAAGTGCCACAAGTATGAAGACATGAAAGACATGCTACCTACAGGTTTAGTTGGTCCAAGTTCTGTCGTTCCTGTACAGATTGAAGGTATCTATACTAAAGCTTTACTAGATAGTGGTTCTCAGATTACTCTACTTTACAGATCCTTTTATGACAAGTACTTGACGCATTTGCCATTGATTCCTATAGGAAACCTAGAGATATGGGGCCTTAGCTCTGATCAGTATCCCTATGATGGCTATTTGTCACTCAAGCTTGAGTTCTCAGGATCAGTTGTGGGTGTAGCAGAGACCATGGAAGCACTTGTGTTGGTATGTCCAGATCCGGCCATGAAAGGTGACGTGTCTATTATGGTCGGCACCAATACATCTGTAGTGAGGAGACTTATGACTGCTTGTAAAGAAAAGGAAGGTGAAGGTTTCCTTAGCACACTACAAGTTCATCCTGCTATCAAAGAGGCATATGAGATGATGATAGAAAACTCAACTGATGATGACGAGAAGAGAGGAACGGTCTGGTTCGCACAGACAAAACCTGTCACCCTGCCACCTGGTGGACAGACGAGAGTTACTGGGATTCCAAAGTTTCCTGGGATACCTTCTACTCAAACCATTCTGGTAGAGAGGCCTGAAGAACCCCGGTTCCCTGAAGAATTACTAGTGAGGCCTGAAATCCAGATGGTTGCCGTTGTGTCGTCTAGAAGAATCACCCTTACTGTCAGGAATGTCTCGACAAAGGAGATCACCCTGAAATGAGGTATGCCTATTGCTCATCTGTTTCCTGTAGATGTTGCTCCGGGTGTTCCAATGAAAAGTAAGCGGGATTCATCTGAGAGACTGACGTCTTCTTCATTCAATTTTGGAGATTCTTCAGTGCCTGAAGGATGGAAGAAGAGGTTATGTGAAAAGATGATGGAACGGAAAGAAGTGTTCTCAACACATGAGTTTGACGTGGGTTGTTCAAAGAATACTCATCACACCATCAGAGTTACTGAAGACAAACCGTTTAGGGAGAGATCTCGCCGCTTGGCCCCAGCTGATGTTGAAGATGTGAGGAAGCATCTTAATAACTTGAAAAGTTCTGGGATCATATCTGAGTCGAGAAGCCCCTATGCATCTCCTATTGTGGTGGTGAGGAAAAAGAACGGCACCATACGCATGTGTGTTTATTACAGAACCCTCAACAAGCGCACTGTTCCAGATCAGTACACAGTTCCACGTGTGGAGGATGCTCTGACATGTTTGAGTGGGAGCAAATGGTTCAGTGTGTTAGATCTCAGAAGCGGATACTATCAAATTCCGATGGGCGATACAGATAAAGAGAAGACTGCATTTATCTGTCCAGCTGGATTTTATCAATTTGAGAGGATGCCACAGGGTGTGTCTGGAGCACCTGCAACATTTCAACGTGTCATGGAAAAGACAGTTGGGAACATGAACCTACTCGAAGTTCTTGTTTACCTAGATGAATTAATTGTGTTTGGAAGGACGCTGGAGGAACACGAGCAGAGGTTACTCAAGGTGTTAGACCGCTTGAAAAGTGAAGGCCTAAAACTGTCCCTTGACAAGTGTCAGTTCTGCCGCACATCTGTCAACTATGTTGGACATGTCATATCCCAGAATGGAGTGGCTACAGATCCCTCAAAGATTGAAGCTGTCACCACGTGGCCAAGGCCTGAAACTGTGACTGCTCTGCGTTCTTTCCTAGGATTCTGTGGATATTACAGAAGATTTGTGAAAGACTATTCTAAAGTAAGTTACCCCCTGAATCAGCTCTTATGTGGATATCTTCCCTCTGCCAAGAAAGGAAGAAAGTCCAAGGAAGAAGAGAAAGCCTACCTCAACCCCTCAAAGCGATTTGGATCTAGGAGGGATGAGAAGTGTGAATCAGCATTTGAGACATTGAAGGAAAGCCTCACAAAAGCTCCCGTGTTGGCTTTTGCTGATCCTCAGTTGCCATACGTTCTACATGTAGATGCTAGCCGTGAAGGGTTAGGTTGAGTATTGTACCAAGATCAAGGTGAGGGTCTGCGTCCCGTGGCATTTGTGAATCGCAGCCTGACCGCTTCTGAACGCAACTACCCAGCTCACAAGTTAGAGTTTCTTGCGTTGAAGTGGGCTGTGGTTGATAAACTACATGATTACCTGTATGGGGCCAAGTTCGAGGTTTGAACAGACAACAACCCATTGACATATGTCCTCACGTCCGTAAAATTGGATGCCACTGGTCATCGTTGGTTAGCTGCGTTGTCTACCTATGACTTTAGTCTCAAGTACAGGCCGGGCAGGCAGAACATAGATGCCGATGCTTTATCTCGCCGCTCTCATCAGCAATCTGCAGTGGAACAAGATTGGAGAGACATTCCTGCATCTGGTGTCCGAGCCATGTGCCAGATGTCTAATGTTGTTAGAGTAACTCCTGGATCATCTGGTAGAGTGATTGATCAGTTGGGAGCCTCTATACATGCTGTGCCTCAAGCATACTGTAACCTAAGCTTGCTGAAGTCTCACATGCCCAGATTGAGCACTATGGAACTTTCTGCATCGCAACAAGAAGACCCTTGTTTAGGAGAGATGTGGGTTGCTCTTAATAAACATGATATTACCAGGGTGACAAAGACCAAACATCCATTAATCTCTTTGCTCCTGAGAGAGTGGGAGAAGTTAAAGATGGAAGATGGAGTTATGTACAGGATCACACATCCGCCGAACGAAACTTGTCGTGCTCAGTTACTACTTCCAGAGAATTTCAGAACTATGGTTCTAAAGTCGCTGCATGATGACTCAGGTCATTTAGGATTTGACAAGACATATGGACTTGTCAGAGACAGGTTCTACTGGCCACGCATGAAGATGGAAGTAGAAGAGTACTGTAAGTCCTGTGTTCGCTGTATACAGAGGAAAACACTTCCAAAGATTGTTGCTCCGCTTGGTCATATTCAAAGTGATGGACCTATGGACCTTGTGTGTATGGATTTCCTGTCCATTGAGCCTGACTCACGTAACACAGAGAATGTCCTGGTCATTATGGATCATTACACGAGATACGCTCAAACTTTTCCTACGAAGGATCAGAAAGCATCCACTGTCGCCAAAGTATTGTGGGAGAGGTACTTCATCCATTATGGTTTACTCAAGAGGATGCATAGCGATCAAGGTAGAGATTTTGAAAGTCGACTCATCCGTGAGCTACTGAATATGCTTGGAGTGGAAAAGTCAAGGACAACACCATATCATCCTCAGGGAGATCCACAACCCGAGAGATTCAACCGAACCTTGTTGAACATGCTTGGAACTCTTGATCCTACACAAAAGAACAAATGGAGTCAGTATATTGGGCATCTAGTGCACTCGTATAACTGTACTCGGAATGAAGCGACTGGCTACTCGCCCTATTTTTTTGATGTTTGGACGTGAAGCTAGATTGCCCGTTGATATCTGTTTTAGCTCTTCGGAGAGAACTTACCTCAAGTATGTATCTGATATGAAGAAACAGTTACAAGCTGCTTACAAACTTGCTGAGAGCACTGCTGGAACGCAAAACCAGGAAAATAAACAGCAATATGATAAGAAGATTCGCTACACGCAACTTATGCCTGGAGACAGAGTCCTTATACGGAATCTTGGACTGCACGGAAAACATAAGCTGGCAGATCGATGGGTTTCTACGCCATATGTGGTGGAAAGTCAGATGTCAAACTTACCTGTGTTCCGTTTGAAGCCTGAAAGGGGAGATGGACTCATTAAGATTCTTCATCGGAATCACCTGCTACCACTGGGGCAAAAAGTGTGCCTAGAACCTGTGGTTAACATAGAACCAACTCCTAGTAGAAGGACCCTGCAATGAAGGAGGAAGAAAAAGGGAAATGAAAAGTTGCCTGGAGACTGTACTCCTCGGAATGATGAGACAGTTGAAGAGGTTAAGAATCCAGAAGATGAGAAGGATTTTGACTCAGAAGATGAAGACATTGGAGTATGGTAGGACGTGCCTAATACAACGTGTAGGAACCGAGATGTGGAAGAGATGTCGGAACCGTTTAGCTTGGACCTAGATATAGTCTGGAATCAAATGACAGGGGAACCTGAAAGTACAGAACAAGTTGTAGAAGCAATAGAGTCCAGACAAGGATCTGAGGTCGCAACTGGAGTTGAAGCAGATGATAATGAGGCATCTAACTCAATGGAAGAGATTCAAGAAGAGGAACAAGAAGTTCAAGGAGAAGTGGAAACTTCAGAGGAAACAGAAGGACCAGGGATAAGAAGATCTCAGAGAGTAAAGAAAGCTCCTGTACTACTTACCTATGATTAACCTGGAGTTCCAAGTATAGTCCCAGTTGTCAGATATTGTTCCACACTATACAAGTGGATCGGATAAGGGAAAAACAAGTGTATTTCCTTTTCAATTATCTAACAAGTTTTGTCTCAGTTCTAGATTGTAGACAAAGTTAAGAGTTGACGCGGTTATTTATTAACTTTCATTTGTGTGTTTACAAGTCATGAGGACATGCCTAATTTTGGTGGGGGGAGAGTGTAATACCCTTGTTAAAACCAAGTATTGAGTTATTTGTTATAATTCATTAGTATTACATTTTAACAGGTGATTTAAATTGATTCTTAATTGTAATATTGTTAATGCATTTATTTTGAAGAAATATTTATTTAAAGTATAAGTGAATAAGTTGGTTTACTTTCAAATTGTTGTTTTGACCAATAAGGTTGCTTGTTAAGTTGTGGCCAATGGGAGAGTTGACCTGATTAACGGGAGGCCTGGGATATAAAAAAGAAAGAGGGAAAATAAGAGATGACCGTTGGTGGAGAAAGGATCGATGCTGAGATTATGACCGTTGGTGAAGGGGAATTATAAGAGAAGACAACAAAAAAAAGTATAGAACAAGATACCTATCTATTAATATATGAATGGAAATACCAATTTTATTTTATAGGAGAGTTGTTGTATTTTTTTGTTGAGAGGACTCAGTGAAGACTGAAGCTACCGTCTCGTTGTGGAGGTCGACAGCCTTGAGGTTAGCCTAGCATCGTGAGACACCAGGAAAGAATTTCTTAGGAGGGCTTGGAGAGTTCATGTTCCCATGGGGTGTCGGTTGCTGTGGAGCATGTGAGGAAAACCTGCATGGAACTGTCATACTTCGCTGGAGAAATATCTACATTCGTGAGTAACCACAACGTGAGGTGCTTCTGGACATTCTTTTTTTTGAGCTCCAACGCGCGCCAACGGGTCAATTAAGCAAGGTTGAAATAATTTGGACATGGGTTGTGCACGACTCATTTGGGGTTTATTATTTTTATTTCTTTTGATGTTGTGATAAGAAAAATGTAACAATACACATTTGAACCTTATTTACGTTGTCTTGGTGGAGTCATTTTGTGTTTTAATCTAATTGAATGCATGGGATAGATTATCCTAAAACAATAACAGAAACCTATAATCATTTCATCTGAAGTTAATACCCTATTGTCATAACCCTAGATAGTTTACAATAGGAATTCTTATTGGAGATGTCCTTCTCACCTAGCATCCCATGCTGTTGAGATACTCTACGTAAGCTAATATCGTGAGAGTCAAATTCGAGTCTGGTGATAGGGTTGCACTTAAATCCATCTGATGAAACAGACAAGCCTTATCGAATCAAAATCAGAACTGAATAGAACTGGTGTAGACTCTACCGTGAAAATCTTACTGATGAGCCCTTCCCAACGATGCAGGGTTTAAAAATAATACAACAGTAACGAAAATAGTAAAATACACAAGAGTGGAGTTATAGATCAATTTGCAGAGGTACGAGAAATTTGTGGTAGATCTGTACAGTGCCTTCAGCAGTGGCGATTTTAGCATGTAAATGTTGTTGGGGCAAGAAAATTAAAATGTGGGATGCATGCCAGCTAAGCCACAACACAACACTAAACAATACATTAATTGCACTATACCACTGTTACACCTGGCTATCAGCAGAGCCTTGTCTGGCAGCGAAACAGTTCATTCAGCCTAATTTACTGCCTTTTAAAAAAACATATCTGATATGGCTGACTTGCTTAAACAAATGTGGTTTCTACTGACAATTGAGATGTACAAACTATGGCATAAGGGGACGACAAGCGGATAAGAGGCAATCCGTAATAGCGATTAGGACATTAATGAGAGCGAGCTAGGATGGATGTAGTCAATATAACAATTTGTTCAGCACTTTTGAAATGTACAGCGACAGAACTCCGAACATGGGCCTTTCTTAGTGTTCTCCCTGTCCACCAAGTCAAAACCGTATGATAAATAAAGGGGGCATATAAGCAGACAATGAAAGCTCTTACAATATTTGATGATTACTTTTCTCAATAACAGGTTATTGAGGCTACATGTGCACCACCAAGTCAGAACAGTAGGCAAATTAAGAGGTGAAAATAGACCCAATTATTAGGGTGAGGCACATGGGCTGTAACAGCTTACTACACAACATACACTTAGTGTTACTTTCTTAGCTACAGTATACATATCCCTGGCATATTACATAATTTATGCAGCAGCATACAATACATCGTGGGAAAATTTTGTTATCAACTTTGTCATCAGTCTGGCATTCTCTGCATTTATGGTGCTTTCAAGACAACTGGGGACAAAAAAAAAAGGTTGAATCACGATGACGTCAGTGATCTTCAGGTCGTAGCTCTAGAAAGAAGCCAGAGTTCCCAATTGACAATTCCGAGTTCAAAACTTATTTTCCCAGTTGGAGCTCGTTTTTCCCGAGTTCCCAGTTGTCTTGAACTCACTAAAGTCCGATTTTGTAGTTCCGAGTTAACAGTTGTTTTGAGCACGCCAAAAATCCTGCTTCATTGACAACATGGCCAATGTTGAATGTTTATAATTTTAAACTACGAAAAGAGACCCTTAATCTTAGACTTGGGACCACACAGCCACAGCCACTCTACTGAATAGCAGGCTAAGGATTGCTTTGCAATGCTTGAAGTTAGCCACTGATTCCTTCCAAACCAGTCATTGTTGAATATGCGATTTCCTACTTGTTGTGTAATGTTTATGTCCAATGACCGATGAGTACCGATACGTTTTATGTATAATTTCTCTTTATTATTTATTTTCATATGACAATGAGTAAAAATTATTTGCCAGTAGATTGTCGACCTTATTCATGATGATGACTGCTAGCTAAGATTTTGAATGTATGATGTTGACATGATCAGTCCAATCAAAGCTACTGTAGATATAACGTGATTTGACGTAATTTTATCTGTGGCCAATGACCTTGAGCCTTCTTGGTTGGGCACTTCTAATGTAACTCTATTGCAGCACCCAAGGGGCTAGAATTGTCTAGGTCTAATATCTACATAGGCGTACAGAGGCCCATTATCAGCAACCATCACTCCTGTGTTCCAATGGCACGTTGTGTTAGCTAATCCAAGTTGATCATTAAAAAAAATGTGAATTGATCATTAGAAAACCCTTTTGCAATTATGTTAGCACAGCTGAAAACTGTTGTTCTGATTTAAAGAAGATCTGATTAACTAAAGATCTCGTACAACGCTGTGTACTACTCCCTTCACAGAACAGCGCAAACTGTCTCTAACCAGAATAGAAAGAGGAGTGGGAGGCCCGGTGCACAACTGAGCAAGTGGACAGGTACATTAGAGTGTCTAGTTTGAGAAACAGACACCTCACGTCCTCAACTGGCAGCTTCATTAAATAGTACCCGCAAAACGCCTAATCCTGCCTAATGAGCAGGCCAGCCATGATTACAAGCATACCCATAACATGATGCAGCCACCACAATGCTTGGAAATATGGAGAGTGGTACTCAGTAATGTGTTGTATTGGATTTTCCCCAAACATAATAACACTTTGTATTCAGGACAAAAAATGTATTGCTTTGCCAATTGTTTTGCTGTATTACTTTAATGTTTTGGAAAATGTGTATTCTCTACAGGCTTCCATTTCACTCTGTCAATTAGGTTAGTATTGTGGAGTAACTACAGTGTTGTTGATTCATCCTCAGTTTTCTCCTATCACAGCCATTAAACTCTGCAACTGTTTTAAAGTCACCATTGGCTGCATGGTGGAATCCCTGAGTGGTTTCCTTCCTCTCAGGTAACTGAGTTAAGAAGGATGCCTGTATCTTTGTAGTGACTGGCCTCCTGAGTGGCGCGGTGGTCTAAGGCACTGCATCACAGTGCTTGAGGTGTCACTAAAGACCTGGGTTCTGATCCCAGGCTATGTCACAGCTGGCTGTGTCTGGGAGACCCATGAAGCGGACGGTGTTTCCTCTGACACATTGGTGTGGCTGGCTTTTAAGAGAACAGTGCGGCTTGGCTGGGTCGTGTTTCGGAGGGCGCATCGCTCTCGACCTCTGCCGAGTCTGTAGGGGAGTTGCAGCGATGGGACAAGACTGGAACTACCAACTGGATATCATGAAAAAGAGGTAAAAAGTATAATAATAATACAACAAATCTTTAGTGACTGAGTGTATTGATACATCATCCAAAGTGTAATGAATAACTTCACCATGCTCAAAGGGATATTAAACGTCTGCTTTTCTAACTTTTACCCATTAGGTGCCCGCCCTTCTTTGTGAGGCATTGGAAAACCTCCCTGGTCTTTGTGGTTGTCTGTTTTAAATGGACCTTACAGATAATTGTGTGGGGTACAGAGATGAGAGTCATTAAAATATAGTGTTAAACACTATTATTGCACACAGAGTCCATGCAATTTACTAACTGGCTTGTTAAGCACATGTTTACTCCTGGAGTTATTTAGGTTCACCATAACAAAGGGGTTGAATACTTATTGACTCAAGACATTTCAGCTTTTAATTTTTAATTTGTAAACATTTAGAAAAGCATAATTCCTCTTTGCCATTATGGGGTATTGTGTGTAGGCCAGTGACATAAAAATCTCAATTTTACATTCAGGCTGTAACACAACAAAATGTCGAAAAAATGCAGGGGTGGGAATACTTTCCGAAGGCACTGTACACGAAGCAGGGTAAAGTGACTAGGCATCAGGATAGACAATAATATAAGTAAAATAAAGAACAGCAGCAGCAGCACATGATGAGTGTAAATGTGTGTATTGTGTCAGTGTTTGTGTTATGTGTGCATATGTAGTGTATGTGAATGTGTGTGGGAGTGTAGTGTGTGTGAGTGTACAAAACATGCTCTTTCCATGACATAGACTGATTAGGTAAAAGCTATGATCCCTTATTGATGTCATCTGTTAAATCCACTTTAATCAGTGTAGATGAAGGGAGGTGTCACGACTTCCACCGACGGTGGCTCCTCTGCCTGTTCGGGCGGCGTTCGGCGGTCGTCGTCACCGGCCTATTAGCTGCCACCGATCCTCCTTTTCTTTCTGTTGATTTTTCTTATTGTTTGCACCTGTTTTGTGTTTGTATTGACTAGGGCTATTTAAGCCGGTCAAGCCTGCCTCCTTTCGTGCGGGCTTGTTTCTCTGTCTGTTTGGTGGACGTTCGGCTGTTGTGTTACTGGCATGTTCGGTGTCCTTTTTGGGCCGCCTTTTGTTTGTGTGCGCCTGCTGTGTTTTGGGCGTTATATTTACGCGCCGCATTAAAGGAATATTTTTCCTTACACCCTGCTCTCTGCGCCTGACTCCACACCCACCACTCCTAGCTGTCGTGACAGGAGGAGACAGGTTAAAGAAGGATTGATACATGGATTGTGTATGTGTGCCATTCAGTGGGTGAATGGGCAAGTAAAAATGTTTAAGTGCCTTTGAACGGGGTATGGTAGTACACTCTTAGAAGTTGTGGAAAGTTGTGGAAAGTTCTAAATGGAAATGAAAGGGATCTACCTGGAACCAAAAAGGTTCTACCTGGAACTTATTCAATGGGTTCTCATATGGGGACAGCCGAAAAACCCTTTTAGGTTCTAGATGGCACCTTTCTTTCTAGGTGTCAGGTGCACTGGTTTGAGTGTGTCAAGAACTGCAATGCTGAATGGTTTTTCATGCTCAACAGTTTCCTGCGTGTATTAAGAATGGTCCTCCACCCAAAAGACGTTACTTGTTAAAACCACTTCAATCAGTGTATATGAAGTAGAGGAGACAGGATAAAGAAGGATGTTTAAGCCTTGAGACATTTGAGACGGCTTATATATGTGTGCCATTCAGAGAGTGAATGGGTAAGACAAAAGACCCTTTGAACAGGGTATGTAGAAGGTGCCAGGCACACCGGTTTGAGTGTGTCAAGAACTGCAAAGCTGAATGGTTTTTCATGCTCAACAGTTTCCTGTGTGTATCAAGATTGGTCCACCACCCAAAGGATGTCCAGCCAACTTGACACAACTGTGGGAAGCATTGGAGTCGACATGGGCCAGCATCCCTGTGGAACGCTTTCGACACCTTGTAGAGTCCATGCCCGACAGATTGAGGCTGTTCTGAGGGGAAAAGGGAGTGCAACTCAATATTAAGGTGTTCCTAATGTTTTGTACACTCAGTTTATGTAATAAAAGTACGAACCTTCCATATGAAAAAAGTTAAGATAAACACACTCACTCACTATATACCACAGTTGGGTAAGATGTCGCCCTTCTCCATCGGCACCATCATCAGGGGAAGACTCAAAGTTTTATGCACTATTATAAAAAACCATAGATGTATTTTATTAGCATATATTTAATTGTGGATCAGGCCTGTGGATGTCTCATATTCATTTACAATTGATTGTTCAAAGGCTACAAGGATTCAGCATGTCATTCAAAACAAGAAGTGGAGTTGCAAAATGGTTTGTTCTATCAAGGCTGTTCATGCAGAGGCGAGAGAACGTATAGGCCCTGTAGATGTTTCTGCTGACGTAGGAGATTCAAATCTTCATTACCTTTCAGCCTCATCTCCGTTGCATAGACGTTCCAGCGAAACGAGAGCTCAGGAATCACTTTCCGCGGTGTGAATCACGCGCCGGCAGATTTAGCACTATTGGCGGGAAATTCCGGCGAGAAGAAGTCATGACTAAGGTATTTCGGATGATATTAAAATAGAGAGGAAAGAACTGCCTGACTAGGAAACCACTGTACACAAGGACTAGTCTAAAACCTGAATTATGTTATTCTCATATCTCAAGTGTATCCTGGCCTATTTCATGTAGCCTAGCCATCTCTAATCAGTCTGAGCCCCCTGTAGCCTAGCCACCTCTAATCAGTCTGAGCCCCCTGTAGCCTAGCCACCTCTAATCAGTCTAAACCCCCTGTTGCCTAGCCATCTCTAATCAGTCTAAGCCCCCTGTAGTCTAGCCACCTCTAATCAGTATGAGCCCCTGTAGCCAAGCCACCTCTAATCAGTCTGAGCCCCCTGTAGCCTAGCCACCTCTAATCAGTCTAAACCCCCTGTTGCCTAGCCACCTCTAATCAGTCTAAGCCCCCTGTAGTCTAGCCACCTCTAATCAGTATGAGCCCCTGTAGCCAAGCCACCTCTAATCAGTCTGAGTCCCCTGTAGCCTAGCCACCTCTAATCAGTCTGAGCCCCCTGTAGCCTAGCCACCTCTAATCAGTCTGAGCCCCCTGTAGCCTAGCCACCTCTAATCAGTCTGAGCCCAATGTTGCCTAGCCACCTCTAATCAGTCTGAGCCCCCTGTAGCCTAGCCACCTCTAATCAGTCTGAGCCCCCTGTAGCCTAGCCACCTCTAATCAGTCTGAGCCCCCTGTAGCCTAGCCACCTCTAATCAGTCTGAGACCCCTGTAGCCTAGCCACCTCTAATCAGTCTGAGCCCCCTGTAGCCTAGCCACCTCTAATCAGTCTAAGCCCTCTGTCTAAGCCTATGAGACCTAATGTAATATTGAACATTAGGCCTAAAAATGAATAAAAATTTGTAAAAAAGAAGAGCATTAGTCTGAGATGATCAGTTGGCTACTTTAGACAACCAATCTGCAACCTTTTCTCAACATAACCTAACACAGCAGGCCTAGGCCCAGACATACTCCTCTCTAGGAGTGTGTTCTCTACTTACCTCACAACGCCATCCCTTCCACGTCACTCTATCTCCAGGGTCCTTTAGTTGCGAATTAGCTTCATTACAAAATAGATAAAACCTCGTATTGGATTTACAGAAGGGGACACTATCATTCAGCGGAGAGGCTACCGCTGCTGCTTCCTTTATCATTACAACTTCATGATTCAATTTCTCCCCGCTTGATTGTCTCACAGAGTTATAGCGCTGGACCAAGTCCCGACTTGGCAAGCGATCTCTCGGCGGAGATTACATTTTGCTTTGTTCCGCAGCTCTCTAGATGAACTGGCGGTAATGGAGGCTAAAGACTAACATGTCTGACCTTGGTCAGAGTTAGAGGTTATCTCTGTAATTGTACTCTCAATGGGAAAACCCTTATAGACTGTAGATCATTTGGAGCCTTGGGTTTCATGGCATGCGTCCCAAATGGCACCCTTTTCCCTTTATAGTGCAGTAATTTTGACCAGGGTACATAGGGCTCTGATTAAAAGCAGTGCACTATAAAGGGAATAGGGTGCCATTTGCGACAGAAAATGTTAGGCCTATTTTACTTCAAGGGCTGTGGTCCACTGAAGGGAGACTTACTTTTTGTTCACTTTGAGATCAGAGAACTTCAAATCCAGTTTTTATGCTCCAAGGTAGCCTATAAACTAACTACGAGGTCTGAAGCCTGCTGGTTTTCTGCTCTACCTGATAGTTATTGCACCCACCTGGTGTCCCAGGTCTCAATCAGTCCCTGATTAGAGAGGACAAAACGCAGTGGAACTAGCTTTGAGGTCCAGAGTTGAGTTTGAGGGCCCTACACCCTATACCTTTTACACTAACCCTATACCCTATAATACAGGACACACTTTAGGGGCCCAATCTATCAAGTTATGCTCTAGGGTAGGCTATACCCTATACCATGCCTATAGTGTACAGTGTAACATATATAGTAACCTATAACGCTATACCCTAACCCTAAACGATGTGTTAAAGCCATATAAAAATAAATGTCCCTCTTTTCCCATCGTTATCAGAAACCAGTCACACACATCTACATTCAGGCTGAAGTGTATATATATGTGTATGTTTAGGTGTGTGTATACGTGTGTGTGTGTGTGTGTGTAATATATCTAGGCTTTTTCCCCCACAGATCAATCTTGTTACATCTATCCATTTTGTTTTATCATTGTAATCCAGGGACATTACATCAGGCTGAGGAAAATAATTGGCTCCATAAATGTATTTTCTTGTGAATTGGATATCATAAAAGCAGCACTCACAGTGGTCTCTTTTGTGACAGAAAATATAGAAGAACATTTTAAATCTGTGAAATAGAATAGGAGGTTCAATACCGAGTCGTTGGTAATGTGATTGTGAATATGTTGATGTTCCAACACTATTGCTTATGTATTACACCAAAATAGGCCTTTTATAAAGAACATCACTGGCACCACAGATGGAACAATGCTTTCTATCATCCGTTCCTACGCTCATCCCATTAAACAGAGCTATAGCATTGATATTTTATGGGCAAGGATTGTCTATATCTGAAATCTGTAATGACCATTGAGGGGCCGTTTCCCGGACAGAGATTAAGCCTAGTCCTGAATCAAAAAGCACCTTCAATGGAGATTCTTCATTAAGAATGCTGTTTAGTCCAGGACTAGGTTTAATCTGGGTCCTGGAAACTGCCCCAAGGTCTTTTAGATTACTGCCATTTTGATCTTGGTCATTTGGCGTGAAATAAATCACTGCTGTTTTGTAGAGGACTAGAGGTTTATGGGATTTAACACGATTTTATCCACGACTCATAATCAAATATCATCCCAAAGTCATCCTGAACCTGAAAGTAGACTCCAGAGGTAAAACTCTTTCAAAACTTTGTGTGGTGATGTCCTATAATGGAAGGTCCATAGACGCCCCTACAGCCGGAACCTATGTCTCCAAAGACTGGCACAGTGAGATCATGTTGATAAAGCCTTTATATACGCTCCCACAAACTTCTAATTAACCTTTCGGCAAATGAATGTCTCGTGAACTATCGAAACTTGTGTTCAAAGCACTGAAGCATAGCCGACAGCTCTATTGTACTAGTCACAATAGCCATTGATGCTTGAATTACTTGGGTGTGTGTGAGCTTGGGTGTGGGAGTGTGTGTTCGTTGTAAGAGTGTGTAGGGGGAGAGACAGTACAGTGGAGGAACCTAGTGAGGCAGTACTGTGTAATTACTGTAGATAATGATGGTGCTATTCTTTGATAGCTAGTCTGTCTGAATACGAGATGAAAGCATGCACAGCTCTCCTATTCCGCCCAGCCACCTTAAAGGGATAGTACATCTACAAAGCAAGATGATCTAGTGTAGCTTGTCTGTATTCTGGAGAGATTGCAGTCCATACATAGCATAACCCCAATTCACACCACTCTATTTGGCATGGGATATCATATTGATGTCATTTTCTGTTTTTAAGATGGTTTTCTGGTCAGATAACCAGGTAAAGATGTTGTTTTCTTGTCACCAAAAATATATGTAAATAAAAATTGTAAAAACAAATTAAACCGGTGTAAAACCCATGGCGCTGTAAAGGGGGTTAGCCAGACGTCATTGCAACCATTTTTGCTTGCAGGCCTGGGTAGTCAGTGCCAGTACATAATAAAATATCCCTTTGGTTATTACATATTAAAGCATAGATTTAAGTCGGCCCAGGGTTTTTCACAAACTGTCTTAATTCAGCCGTCAATACCTCACTAAAATAACTGGAAATAACTTTAAACTAAAACTAAATGTTTTCATAACATTATGTCCCAAATGGCACCCAATTTTCTAGTGCACAACTTTTGACCAGAGCCTTCTAGGACCTAGTCAAAAGTAGTGCACTATGTAGGGAATATAGTGCCATTTGGGACGTATCCCTGAAATTTTCATCAAATGTCTTATTAAGCATGCAAGACCACGATCTGACAATTCAGTCTCCAGGTTTTCAGTTAAAATTAAAACTTTTCCTTAGACTCCCGCATAGTCTGATGTGCTCCATGGAGTCCACTCACAGAGAGCTCAATTAAAAATGTAATAAAAAAAACTCACGTCCCCCCTCGATTGGGCTACGATAACCTTCTGCCTTCTATTCTAAAACAACAGACTAACGATTCCACGAGCCAACTGAACATATGGTCCATTATCATATCATTGTTAACTAGCCGTGGTGTCACTTCTCAGAGAAGAAACATTACCTTGTATTTGTGTAAAGAGGTGTGATTTGATCTGATTTGACTACACCCCAAGGCTTATGAAAGCACCTCTGGATGTGAACCGGATAAAAATTCTCTGTGTGTTCCTGCCAAAAGGTTCCAAAGGGGTTTATTTAATCCTTAGGGTTTCATTTTAGACCTACTTAGGAAAGACACTGAATGAAATCATAAGAATAACAGTGTACACTATATTATTTAAACGATCATATAATATGATCGTTATCCAATCTACCAGGGTTAGTTCAATTCAGTGTTCAATTCAGTCAGTTCATGAAGTGAATTGAAAAAGGTTTTAGATTGTTTTCATTTCACTGGGGTCAAATGGATGAGCAAATTGCTTTTGTAGAAAAAACACCAAGTAAACTCCCCTCACAGTGGCCTATACTGCATTATAGGTTTGACTGAATGGAGTCACAGGCTTTACTGTTAGAAGATATTATCACTGATTCATTATTTGAGTTTGAGTGGAGAAAAACACACACACCAACCATAGTTGTGTCAGCCACAAATATACAACTTCCCCATGACAGCCAGGGAGGTGTGTGTGTGTTGTGTGTGTTGCATGCACTCGCCCTTTAAGAGGTCAGTATGTCTCTGATTGGATCCGGGAAAGAGTCAGGCAGGGCTTGTGCAGCCAAGGGTCTGTTTGATGCTCCAATGAGGTACCACGACTGCAGGTTGTCCCAGCCACTCCCGTCTCTCAGATCCGGCCCACACGCAAACACACACACACACACACAGCCCCTAGACTTCATTCAGCTTTGCCTCAATTAGTCTGCAGAGAGTCTCAGGAGAGCACAGGGGGATGTGTCAGTGCTTTCTGACAGTTTGAACTGAACTGCACACACACGCGGACAAGCAAATACCACGGAGAACACACACACGCAGGGACACTCGTCACGCACATACACAGCCTGACCCTAACACACACACAGATGGATGGACAGAGCTGAAAGTTTAAGCTTGCATACATACACCCACACTCAGAAACACACACGAGTGGTGAATTACGGTCAGTATGAGTGGCCTGTCTGAGACTGCTGTGGTCAGTAGACCCTCGACTACCATGAAGCGACACAAGAGTGTCAGGAAGAACTCCAGGCGGATTTACTCGTCTTATCAAGACAACCAGTCAGGGTGAGTTCTACAATCTTAGAAAAAAGGTGCAATCTCAAACCTAAAAGGCTTATTCCGCTGTCCCCATAGGACAACCCTTTGAAGATCCCTTTTTGGTTCCAGGTAGAACCCTTTTGGGTTCCATTTAGAACCATTTCCACAGAGGGCTCTACATAGAACCCAAAACGGTTCTACCTGGAACCAAAAAGGGTTCTACCTTGAACCAAAAATGGTTCTCCTATGGGACAGCCGAAAAACCCAATTGGAACCCTTTTTTCTAAGAGTGTACAGTCTATTCTATTTGTTCTATTCTATTCATGTTGATATGAAATTATGCACTGTGTAGATGGAGGACATTATTATTTCTCTTTTTTTTGCTCTCAACTCCATAGCATCATTTTTTATGACTTCCAAAGTGTAATTTGCATGTATACATGGCAACTGTTGTAGTAGAAATGTATCCTCATCCAGGTTCTCAAACAGGTTAGTGATTGATTGATTGACTGAATGTATTTGATAATTAAAGTAGAAGGCTGCTCCAGCTGGAGACAACATTACATATATAATACAATATGGATGATAAAACACAATAAATCCCAAGGGCTTGTTGTCATTCTGGTCCTCCTATTACTTATTATGTGTTCATGTATTTGTCAGGTACCATGTACAACATGCCATTGCACCAGATTTAGCTAGATAGCTCATTGTTTTCTGCCCAGGGACTACAGATGAAAATCAACATCAATACAATGCTAAAATATAACACACTATTAAAATATATATATACACTACCAGGCAAAAGTTTGGACACACCTACTCATTCCAGGGTTTTTCTTTATTTTTACTATGTTCTACGTTGTATAATAATAGTGAAGACATCAAAACTATGAAATAACACATGGAATCATGTAGTAACCAAAAAAGTGTTAAACAAATCAAAATATATTTTTTATTTTAGATTCTTCAAAGTAGCCACCCTTTGCCTTGATGACAGCTTTACACACAGCTTTACATATTTAAACAGCAGAGAGGTGTCGGCAAGGCATAAGCACCTGTCAAAGCTCAGTAGGTTGTATTTCTTAAAGATATTGCAGTGGTGATAGGTGTTAGATTTTTTTGTCCAGAACTTTCAGAGTTTGTTTGTAGAACTTTTGAAGTGTTTTCATTGCTGTGATATTAGCTTGTGATCAGGTTGTGACCAGTGGAGGTCAGTGCCGAGTATGGCCATATTTCTATTATAGCATATTGGAAGACTCTCATTCATTTTCCATTCACCCAGTTCAATGTAACAGCGATAGGTTTAGGCTACTACATGATACAACAATTTTCCCTATACCCATCATGAGGTTGCTACAACCTAGCCTATGAATGAAAGTTTACAACGTAGGTGCACACAGGTCGAGAGACACATTTGAGGTGACATTGCCTGCATCTAGCTGATCTAGGGTGTAATCGTTAGTCCAAAAGTTGCAAACAAGAGTTTCTATTGGACAAATTCAGGTATGTTTATCCCCGCTTTGTTTGGTTCGCTTCTGTTTAAGAAACGTTTTTTTAACAGAATCAGCGGAATGAATACAACCCCTGATCATGCGTAAACAGAGTTCACTCTCATAACAGCCACGTTTTATTCCTTCTCTTCCCTTCGCTTGTGGACTTCAATGCACAACACATCAGCTGCACCAGGTCAAAAAAACTTTACAAGCCAAACCTCTACAAACAGCCTACATCATTGTCACCCTATTAGCTAAAGTAATGTCATAGTCAGCTTAGCTAATATAACTAACGCCTTAGTAAACCCGCTACAATCATGCAGTAATGCTAGTGTACAGTCAGTAAGCAGTTACACCGGCGGGCCCGGTGGCAATAAATTACTAATACCAAAAGCTTACCTTGACTTGGAAGAGTTCCAGTGTTGGAAAGTCATAACCAGCTATCTAACATAGCATCCCTCTGTTTGAGCAGGGTGTTTCAGTAGGCTAAACTAGCTAGCTGCATTTGCTAGCTAAGTAAGTGAAACTGAAAGTGACAATCTCTCTCTCGCTATTTCTTTTTTGCTTCTCCTTCATTTTGGAAGAAATTAATTTGTTCAGAACTGTTTAACTATTGTCTTTCTCTCTCTTTGAGACAACTACTCCCCTGTAATACACTGTAGTGCTAGCTAGCTGTATCTTATGCTTTCAGTGCTAGATTAATTCTCTGGTCCTTTGATTGGGTGGACAACATGTCAGTTCATGCTGCAATAGGCTGATAGGCTGGAGGACGTCCTCCGGAAGTTGTCATAATTACTGTGTAAGTCTATGGAAGGCGGTGAGAACCATGAGCCTTCTAGGTTTTGTATTGATGTGAATGTACACAGAGGAGGACGGAAGCTAGCTGTTCTCCGGCTACACTATGGTGCTACCCTACAGAGTGCTGTTGAGGCTACTGTAGACCTTTGCAAAATAGTTATTTGGTGACCTGATTACATTTTGTATAGTTTTATCTAAAAAGGATAACTTTTTAAATGTTTTACAATTGACATTTTTATGAAATTCACACAGGCTGATGGTCTCACTGTTCCTGATGGAAAAATACATGCAGACAGTTTTTGTTACGTTCAATGTTAGACATGAATAGTCCAACCAGTCAGCTATTTTGTCCAACCAGTCAGCTATTTTGTCCATTGCTGTTGTAATTTTATGAGCAGGTTGTTGCTTTGTCTTAGTATGTACATACAGTAGAATATATAGTATGTATATACTAAATTCAAGTGGGCACAAAATGGATCCTTGAGGGACCCCGACAGAGCAGTGAGCAGATGTTGAAAGTTTGATTTTGGTGCATTGTTTTCTTTTGGTCAGATAGGATTCCATCCATCTGTTTGCGTGTGCTGATAGGTTGTGGGTTGACAGTTTGGATGGCTGTCACGACTTCCGCCGAAGTCGGGTCCTCTCCTTGTTCGGGCGGGGTTCGGCGGTTGACGTCACCGGCCTTCTAGCCATCGCGATCCACTTTTCATTTTCCATTTGTTTTCTACACAACTGGTTTCAATTCCCCAATTACATGTGCATGTATTTAACCCTCTGTTTCCCCCATGTTTGTGTGCGTGTTTGTTGATTGTTCAGGTATGTTACTTGACGGCTGGTTATTGTTGCCGGGTTTTGTATTTACGCCCGTTTATTTCGTGTCACCGGTATTTTTCCGCACCTTTAGTATTTGTTCGTATACTGGTGGTTCTTTGTATTAAATACCTTGTCCACGCATCTCTGCTCTTCTGCGCCTGACTCACTGCACCAGTTACCCACAGCCTGACAATAGCAGCACAAATGCTTTCTTTAAATCCAGGAAAATAGCTCCCACAACTCAACCTTTGGCAAATTTGGACTTTATTTCCTTGACAAAGAAGCAGTTTGCCATTTCGTTTGAATGATGTGTCCTGAAACCAAACTGCATTTGATGGAGAGGAGAGTGACCTGAGTTTAGGCGGGCTATTAGTTGGTTGGCCACCACCTCTTCTACCACCTTGGATATGATTGGGAGAATGCAGATGGGCCTATAATTGGCCACATCAGTTGGATCTCCAGCCTTGAAGATTGGTGTTATGACAGCAGATTTCCAGTCGTCAGTGAACACTGCTTCTATAATTGACAGATTGACCAGATGAGTGACTGGAGAGCATATGGTACTGGAGTTTTCTTCAGGAGGGCGTAGTCATTTCCATACACATCCTGTGACTTGGAGTTTATAAGATTTTCATTATATCCTGCTCAAGCTGAATTTTTCTACTATAGGAGTCAAATAATCTACCCAGCCATTCCTCCAATACATTTTCATGTCATTCAGTATCCAATCTTTGAAAATTAAGTTAATGGGTATGACTCACAAATAGTGATTCAATCTTGTTTTAGGTTCACTGCATTGTGTGGATTACGTTGATATTTTAATGTAGGGACTGTGTACATTTACTTTGTGTGTGTGTGTGTGTTTGGTGCATGCCTGCTTCTGTGTGCGGGTGGGCATGTTTGTGTGTGTGTCATGCTATGAACTCTTACCATTTGCCTTGCTTGTGAGGAAATTTACTTTACAGAGAAAAAAGGAACTATCAACGTCCTGTTTCTTAGAGTCTGTCTTCAGTCACACAGCAGAACACAGCTGTCCCTCAGGAAAACATGTTGACCCCTCTCCTTCTGTCCCATTGCAGCCAATCAGATGAAGAGGGCAAGGAGGATGAGCATGCGGACAGCAACGACCCAGAGCAGATGTTCCAGAACATCCAGTTTCAGAAGGAGATCATCGCCAACATACGCACTCGAGCCTGGCCTATGAGACGCAAGCTCAAAGCCCTCAAGTAAGGCACATAGATGCACACATACTGAATAGAGTAGACACACGTACACACCATCACCAACATACACACCCGAGCCCAGCCCATGAGACACAAACTCAACTCTCTGAAGTAAACCATGCACACACACAAATACACACACAGTAAAGCCCACACACTATATTGCTTAATGAAAGTGGTCATAAAAAATTACGCAGTAAATGTCAATGGACTGTGCTATGTCCACCACCGGAGTACTCAAGCCTGTGTTATGGTATTGTCTACCACTGCAGTACTCAAGCCTGTGTTATGGTATTGTCTAGCACCGGAGTACTCAAGCCTGTGTTATGGTATTGTCTACCACTGCAGTACTCAAGCCTGTGTTATGGTATTGTCCACCACCGGAGTACTCAAGCCTGTGTTATGGTATTGTCCACCACTGCAGTACTCAAGCCGGTGTTATGGTATTGTCCACCACTGGAGTACTCAAGCCTGTGTTATGGTATTGTCTACCACTGCAGTACTCAAGCCTGTGTTATGGTATTGTCCAGCACCGGAGTACTCAAGCCTGTGTTATGGTATTGTCCTTCGGCGTAGTACTCAAGCCTGTGTTATGGTATTGTCCTTCGCCGAGTACTCAAGCCTGTGTTATGGTATTGTCTTTTGCCGCAGTACTCAAGCCTGTGTTATGGTATTGACCTTCACCACAGTACTCGAGCCTAGAGAGTAGGAGGTGACAAAAAACATTCCAGCTATTCATACATTGCAAATCATACACCTCCACAGAGGAACAGTAGGCCTTTTAAATTGCATTGTTTTGGTGATTAAACAAAATAATCAAATGAATTAGAAAATGGGGCTTACCCAAGAAAAATTTTCCAATAATTACTACTAACTAATTCATGGTAAAATGTAGAATAGTTATAATACTAATTCAAGGTCAAATGTAGAATAGTTAAAATACATATTCATGGTAAGAAGTCCAATAGTTATGACACATACTCATGGTAAGAAGTCCAACAGTTATAATACTAATTCATGGTAACAGGTCCAATAGTTATAATACTAATTCATGGTAACAGGTGTTGGAGCTCAAAATAACCAAGGCAAAGATTTAGGTACAGCCTCTTAGAACGCTCCCAAATGGCACCCTATTCCATATATAGTGCACAACTTTTTACCAGGGCATATAGAGCTCTGGTCAAAAGTATTGCACTATGTAGGAAATAGGGGACCATTGGGGACACAGCCTTAGGTTTCATTCCTTAAGATGGACAGGACAGGTATACAAATTGATTTATCATAAGATGCATATGCATTTGACCACCGTATAAGAACCCCCATGCATAGTCATGTGCACATTTTGTTCCCTCTTTGTGTTGTTTTTTCCCCTGCAGTCTGTGGTTATCCAAACACATTAATGTGTCAGATAGGGGAAACATGTAAACACTAGCTCTTCATTAACACCTGAGAGCTCATAAATGGCGAAAAAGCACTAACTCTCTGTCGCTAATGGGCGGAGAAGCCATCGGAGTGTAGCATCCGCCTCTTCCGGGCTCCTCACTCCCTCGCCACGTTTATGGCTCCTCCCACAGAAAATAAACCAAATTAGCGGAGTAATTATTTCATCATTTGTTAGTTTGCCTGGTTCCTATTTTTACTAGGGTCAGGACCTCCAGTCCCACACACACACATTGCTTATACAAACACCATGTGTGTAGACGGACACACCTATTACATTTGTGCTTGTCTCCTGTTCTAGGGTTAAAGATGCTATTAAATTCAAATCGGAGTCCAGATGTCTCCTGACAACACAACAGATTATACATTTGAACCATGTCCAGATACCTGTACTTCTGTCCTAAATAGTAGGCTTTTTAGGTATGTGAAAATTTTAAGTCTTACTGGTTGAATCAATGTTGCTTCAACATATTTTATCAATATACACTACCGGTCAAAAGTTTTATAACACCTACTAATTCAAGGGTTTTTCTATATTTTACAATTCTCTACATTGTACAATAATGCTGAAGACATCAAAACAATGAAATAACAATAATTACTGTAGTAACCAAAAAAGTGTTAAACAAATCAAAATATATTTTATATTTGAGATTCTTCAAATAGCCACCCTTTTCCTTGATGACAGCTTTGCACACTCTTGGCATTCTCTCAACCAGCTTCATGAGGTATTCACCTGTAATACATTTCAATTAACAGCTGTGCCTTGTTAAAAGTTAAGTTGTGGAATTTCTTTCCTTCTTAATGCGTTTGAGCCAATCAGTTTTGTTGTGACAAGGTAGGGGGGTATACAGAAGATCGCCTTATTTGGTAAAAAAACCAAAGTCCATATTATGTCAGGAACAGCTCAAATAAGCAAAGAGAAACAACAGTCCACTTTAAGACATGAAGGACAGTAAATACTGAGAATTTCAAGAACTTTCGAACGTTTCTTCAAGTGCAGTCGCAAAAACCATCAAGCGCTATGATGAAACTGGCTCTCACAAGGATCGTAAAGAAACCACTACTAAAGGACACCAATAAGAAAAACAGACTTGTTTGGGCCAGGAAACACGAGCAATGGACATTAGACCGGTGGAAATTTGTCCTTTGGTCTGGAGTCCAAATTGGAGATTTTTGCTTCCAACCGCCATGTCGTTGTGAGACGCGATGTCGGTGAACGGATGATCTCCGCATGTGTATTTCCCACCGTAAAGCACTTAACCAGCATGGCTACCACAGCATTCTGCAGCAATATGCCATCCCATCTGGTTTGGGCTTAGTTGGACTCTCATTTGTTTTTCAACAGGACAATGACCCAGCACACCTCCAGGATGTGTAAGAGCTATTTTACCAAGAAGGAGAGTGATGGAATGCTGCATCAGATGACCTGGCCTCCACAATCCCCCGAACTCAACCAAATTGAGATGGTTTGGGATGAGTCAGACCGCAGAGGGGATGAAAAACAGCCAACAAGTGCTCAGCATATGTGGGAACTCCTTCAAGACTGCTGGAAAAGAATTCCAGGTGGTTGAGAGAATGCCAAGAGTGTGTAAAGCTGTCATCAAAGCAAAGGTTGTGTCACGTCCAGGCCTGAGTTTTACAGGCTGGTGCGTTTAGTTTCATTTTTGGTGTAGGGTTTTTGAGTTCTAGGTTGTTTATTTCTATGTTGGGTTAATGGTTCCCAATTAGAGGCAGCTGAGTGTCGTTACCTCTAATTGGGAACCATATATATGTTTGTGGTTTTGCACTAGGGTTTTGTGGGTTATTGTTTGTTTAGTTCATAGCGTAAGTGTATTTTCTAAGTTATGTTCGGATGTTACGATCTTCGGTTTGTTTTGTTGTTTTTTCCCCAGTTACGTTCATAAATAAATATGTATACTGGAAGCATCGCTGCGTCTTGGTCCGCTATTACAGAAGATCGTGACAGAATAACCCACCATAAAAGGACCAAGCAGCGAAAGAGCCAGGATTTCTGGACATGGGAGGAAATCCTGGCTGGAGAGGGACCCTGGAAAAAGACTGCGGAGTATTGTCGCCCCAGGGAGGAGATGGAAGCAGCGAGGGCAGATCGGAGCATGGAGAAAGAGAGATATTCCGGGACACGCCTGGCGAGGAAGCCCGAGAGGCAGCCCCAAACATTTTCTTGGGGGCACACGGGAGGTTGGCGGTTCAGGGTGGACTCCTGAGCCAACTCCTCGTGCTTTATGGAGGAGCGTCGCACTGGTAAGACACCGTGCTATGGTGTGATGCGCACGGTGTCTCCAGTCAGCGTTCATAGGCCGGTATGCGAAATTCCAGCTCCCCTCATCTGTCGGGCTAGGTTGAGCGTGCAGCCTGGAAGAGAGGTGCTGGCTCAGCACTCCTGGTCTCCGGTGCGCCTCTTCGGACCAGGATATCCTGCACCTGTTCTGCGTGCAGTGTCTCCGGTGCGTATCCACAGCCCGGTACGCGACATTCCAGCTCCACTCATCTGTCAGGCTAGGGTGAGTGTGCTGCCTGGAAGAGTGGTGCTGGCTCTGCGCGCTAAGTCTCCAGTGCACCTTCGTGGACCGAGATATCCTGCCCCGGGTCTGCGCGCTAAGTCTCCAGTGCACCTTCGTGGACCGAGATATCCTGCCGTGGCTCTGCGTGCGGTGTCTCCGGTTCGCGCCCACAGCCCGGTGTCCAATACGGCCCGTTCCTGCTCCCCGCACCAGAGTCCCAGGGCGCATAGAGAGTCCAATACGGCCCGTTCCTGCTCCCCGCACCAGAGTTCCAGTGCGCATCGTGAGTTCAACATGGCCCGTTCCTGCTCCCCGCACCAGAGTTCCAGTGCGCATCGTGAGTCCAACACGGCCCGTTCCTGCTCCCCGCACCAGAGTCTCAGTGCGCATAGATATCCTGCCCCGGCTCTGCGTGCGGTGTCTCCGGTTCGCGCCCACAGCCCGGTCGCGACATTCCAGCTCCCATCATCTGTGAAGCGAGGGTGAGTGAACAGCCGGAGAGTAGGGTGCGGTTCCGCCGCACCAGGCCCTGTGCGCAGAGAGCCCAGTACGTCCAGTCCCTGTTCCACGCTCCAGGATCCCTGTACTGCGTCGTGGACCCAGCACGTCTTGTCCCTGTTCCACGCTCCAGGATCCCTGTGTGCGTCGTGGACCCAGCACGTCCTGTCCCTGTTCCACGCTCCAGGATCCTGTGCGCGCGTCGTGGACCCAGCACGTCTTGTCCCTGTTCCACGCTCCAGGATCCCTGTGCGCGTCGTGGACCCAGCACGTCCTGTCCCTGTTCCACGCTCCAGGATCCCTGTGCGCGTCGTGGACCCAGCACGTCCTGTCCCTGTTCCACGCTCCAGGATCCCATTGCGCATCGTGAGTTCAACACGGCCCGTTCCTGCTCCCCGCACCAGAGTCCCAGACCTCCACCTAAGACTAAAAGGCCCACCCGAAGACCCCCCCATGGACTTTTGGCGCGATCAGAGTCCGCGCCTTTGTGGGGGGGGGGTACTGTCACGTCCAGGCCTGAGTTTTACAGGCTGGCGTGTTTAGTTTAGTTTTTGATGTAGGGTTTTTGAGTTCTAGGTTGTTTATTTCTATGTTGGGTTAATGGTTCCCAATTAGAGGCAGCTGAGTGTTGTTACCTCTAATTGGGAACCATATATATGTTTGTGGTTTTGCACTAGGGTTTTGTGGGTTATTGTTTGTTTAGTTCATAGCGTAAGTGTATTTTCTAAGTTATGTTCGGATGTTACGATCTTCGGTTTGTTTTGTTGTTTTTTCCCCAGTTACGTTCATAAATATATATGTATACTGGAAGCATCGCTGCGTCTTGGTCCGCTATTACAGAAGATCGTGACAGGTTGGCTATTTGAAGAATCTCAAACATAAAATATATTTAGATTTGTTTAACACTTTTTTGGTTACTACATGATTCCATATGTGTTATTTCATAGTTTTGATGTTTTCAGTATTATTCTACAGTGTAGAAAATAGTAAAAATAAAGAAAAACCTTTGAATGAGTAGGTGTTCTAAAACTTTTGACTGGTACTGTATTGTGACGTGGAATCTACATGGAAAATAGATTGGATTTGAAAAAAGCTATCTACATAAACTGTTTTGAGGGTGAAATTTCAACCACAGGATTATGTCATCATTGTAACCAATTTTCAACATAGAAAGTCTTGTATAAAATATGTTGAATTTGTACCTTTAAAACAACGTCAGATCTTCAATGTTATATCCACTATCATAAAACAAACAATAGTCTGGGCAGCACTTCCTACTGGAGAGTTGATCTATCTACAGCTACCCTTTGGTCTCCTATCCAGGGTTTTAACCAAACCCAGCCCTGGCGCTATTGTGACAATGATTGTTGAGATCTCCACTTAAATTCACTGTTGCTATGGAAGTCATTCCAAAAGGGTAGGTTTAACAGAGCAAAATGACCGTACTGTATCACTCACGTATCATCAATGAGGCTATTTAAGCCTGTATAGCATTTGCAAAGTCATCAACGGCAATTGCTTAAATTCAACCCAGAATTCAACAGAAAATGGAAAATAGAACAATAGGCCTAGGGTTTATGGATGATTGTTTGAAATACAGTAAATAGCCTATTAAATTGTCTACAAGTTGGATCCACGTCTCCAACTCAACCAAAAATAAAAGTTAAAGAACGGGATTTAGCCAGTGGCTAAGATGGAACTATCCAAGCAGCAGATACATCTCTTTTAAATGTTACTATTTTGTTGCGTTGTCAGGAAAACACAATTCAATATGACTTTTTTAATATTGTAAATAGCCTCAAGTGGCTCTTTTTTATAACCACACATAGCTGTGATTTGACTACAGCCATTTACAGTATTTTTATCAAAGAACATCACTTCAGGAGAGCGAGACAGCGAGCGAGAGAGAGACCTCCTAAGATGTGCTGAGTGAGTTCTAGCCATAGCAGGTTTTATATGGGTGGTTTGTTATTGCTGCTCTAGGCTTTATGACCGTCACATGGATGAGATGCGCATTTTACATCCTCAGTAATCTCTGGGTGAATACTGCTGATTACACCCCCTGCAAAAACACCTCATATTTTACACTGCAAATCACGGGTTCATACCACAGTTTTCACCTGTTTTGCTTGTTGTAAAATTCCTATCCCAGTTCATTTCATTGTTTAAAGAAAATAAAGACGATTTACTGAACATTTCTTCTGTATTAAATATTTATATTTAATATTTACATTGTATTTTATTTATCTATGTATTTAAACATCTTTTAATAGGAACACCTGTACCATTGCAGCAATCAGACAGTCATTACAAATATAACTTATATCAACCATAGATTTTATCCTAGTAGTAGTATCATAACATACATGATATCAACCATAGAGTTTATCCTAGTAGTAGTACCATAACATACATGATATCAACCATAGAGTTTATCCTAGTAGTAGTATCATAACATACATGATATCAACCATAGAGTTTCTCCTAGTAGTAGTACCATAACATACATGATATCAACGATAGAGTTTATCCTAGTAGTAGTACCATAACATACATGATATCAACAATACAGTTTATCCTAGTAGTAGTACCATAGCATACATGATATCAACAATACAGTTTATCCTAGTAGTAGTACCATAACATACATGATATCAACCATAGAGTTTATCCTAGTAGTAGTACCATAAGCAAGTTGAAATATGAAAAGAGTGTGCAGGCCCAATGGTCTGGGGATGTAGGCACAAGTACGAAACCATGGAGACCGGAATTCCATTACCGTCCATCTCCACCCTTCCCACTTTGGCTCCTTTTATGTAGTCTCCTCCTCTTTCTAATATACATTTTTGAATCTGCCCTAAAACATTTGTATTTAAGATGTATAATTTTAGAGGAGCAAAGGAGTCTGTGAAAAGCCTGTTGAGAGTAGGCATCATTGATTAGAGCAAGTGCCACAGACATCTGAACTACCCCAGTGATGGGTTGAGAACCACAGCAGGAATGCTCTACTCCCACGCACAGTAAAGCTGAACTAGGACCAGTTTGTGAAATAACATGCAAGGGTTTAACCTGCTGCAAGTTATTTTTGTCTGAATTTACATCAACCTCTGGAATCATAATTTACATGTCTTTAAAAATGTTTTACTATATCTGATATAAAATCTGAACCTCGATCAGTGTAATGAATCATATTCACTCTTCCAGTGTGATGTGTTTGTATTTCTACTGACTGTAGATCAGAGTTTAAAAGCCATTGTTATCTACCTGTGTTTGTTCCAGGCAGGCCAGAGAGATTGTCCTGAAGTACGAGGGGAGGCTAACAAGGACCAGAGGGTACCAGGCTGCTGGGGCTGATGTGGGTTAACGCACGCACGCATGCATGCGCGCACACACACACCTGTTCTGATAAACAACACATACTGCAAGAAGGTTCACAAACACACTCATATTATACAACACAATGACTGTACCACTTAAAATTTATCTTCATAGTTTCACTTACTTTAGCACATTTTGCATGTGGATGGTCTACTTTGTCCAAAATATGGGAGTTCTAGTAAACAAAGGTTAAGGTTAAGTATTACATTTTGACATCTCATAGCGTACTGTTGTTTTCAAACAATGAAACAAACCCTGCTGTGCCAGTAATGTGCATCTAGTTTCACAAACTGAATGCAACTCTAATTTCAACACAGAAATGAATATGTTAACACTTTTAGGCATATCAATCAGCTATCTGATGCCTTCAGCCTGATTGTTACTGTGTCCATTCCCTCTGTTCAGTAGGCTGAGTTATACACTTAACATTGCCTTTCTGTTCACTGTGTTTACGAGACCGTGAGGTTAGAGCTCGACACTGCTCCCTCTGCCTGTAGGCTTCTCTCTGTACACACACACACACACACACACACTCACACTCACACTCACACTCACACTCACACAGCCCCAGCAAACCGCAGCCAAGCTAATTTATAGCCTGTTGTTATGGTTTGGTTTAATTCAAATGTTCCGGAGGCATTGGGCAGGGCTACCGAAGCACCATTAAAATTAATTGACTTTTAGCAAGTATATTGATGAGGAATGATGAATTATATATATATATATATATATATATATATATATATATATATATATATATATATATATATATACACATTGGCTTCTGCTTAATTACAATTTAGAAATCACATCCATTTGTTCAACGAATGGACTTATGTGTATATGAATAATCATATCTGGACTTTTGAATTAAGAACCCCTTTTAATATCATGAAATTAATTCTATACAATACGCATCTATGGTACAGTGGGATCTGTTCACTTGATGTTAAGTGATGGGACTTGACTGGTGTTGCTTTGTATGTGTAGGCTACTGAATCAACAGATCTTCTCTGAGACAATTAAGCAAAGAGTTTAAACACAAATACACACGCATGTGCACACACCCTGAAAATAGTTGACTGTTTAATGGTTTGGGCATCTGAAATAAGACACGATCATAACAGTAAATCAATCAAAAACGCCACGCACAAAAATATATACAGAATATATATAAATATATACACACACACTAATAGAAAACGGTCATATATTTTCAGCTGCTGAAGAAGGTCTCCAGGTTGCTGTACAACATCGTGGTTCTGTTTATTCCCTGGGAGACGAGGATCAAGAAAATAGAAAGTAACAACTGTTAATAATATATTTTATTACTTACTTGAACATGTAAGATACTTACTATATTACAGTAAAATATTAGTTCATTTCCTTTTACTGTAATGTGTATTTGACTGTAAAATTGTATTGACACACAGGCACACTGTCGGCACACACACACTTCCACACTCATCACAGACGCTGCTGCTACTGTCTACTATCTATCCTGTTGTCTAGTCACTTTATCCCTACCTATATGACTTTATCCCTACCTATATGTACATACTGTATCTACCTCAATTAGCTCGTACTCCTGCACATGGACTCGATACTGGTACCCCGTGTGTATAGCCAAGTTATTAGCTCGTACCCCTGCACATGGAATTGGTACTGGTACCCTGTGTGTATCGCCAAGTTATTGTTGTGTATTTACTCCTTTCTATTTTTATTTTATTTATCTTTTTTGTCTTTTGCGTTGTTGGGAAGGGCACGTAAGTTAGCCTTTCAGTTAGTCTACACCTGTTGTTTACCAAGCATGTGACAATTAACATAAAAAAAAATATGTAATGTCTGAAATTTAAAATAAATTCAGTTTGGATTGAGATGATTTGTGATTATCTGTGTCCTTTCCCCTAGTACAGATCTAGGATCAGTTCCCCCTCCCCCAATCCTTAACTTAACCATTAGTGTGAAAATGCAAAACTGACCCAATATCAGTGTCTTGGGGTAACTTCACCGTACACCCCTGTCTCTGTTTCCCTCTTAGGTCACTTTGGGTCAGGGGTGGCCTCCTACTTCATCTTCCTCAGATGGCTGTTTGGTATCAACATAGTCCTTACTGTCATGACTGGAGCGTTCATAGTCATACCTGAGGTAACTGTGTGTGTGTGTGTGTGTGTGTGTGTGTGTGTGTGTGTGTGTGTGTGTGTGTGTGTGTGTGTGTCTTAGGTCCGATGACTTATCGGGATAAATAAGGGAAAATGAATTAATCAATAGAAGAACAGGGGCTGTTTGTATCATAGATGTGTGTACCATAGATGTGTGTATCATATATGTGTGTATCATATATGTGTGTATCATAGGTGTGTGTACCATGGATGCGTGTACCATGGATGCGTGTACCATGGATGCGTGTACCACTGATGCGTGTACCACGGATGTGTGTATCATGACAAAATAATTACGTTATTAGTGAAAGAATGTAAATGGAATTCTGAGTAAATAGATCAAGTAAGTTATTAGTGAAAGGAAGTAAACAGAATTCTCCATAAAACAAAACTTAAAAATAGCAAGGATTTCAACTTTATTTAATACGATTTGACTGCTTCAAATGTAGAATTGTATGCAGAGGATACAAGAGAGGACCTAACAGATATTGTAAATTCCGGTATGTGCTTGCAAAGTATGACAATAAAAATCAGCACTTTTGGTGCCAGCCATCACAAATAATGCATAGAGGGCATTGTTATTGGTCTGGGTATGGCGAGAAAAGCAGGGCTGATTTATTTAGCCGGCTGACATGCAGACACAGGCAATTTCCCCAGACATCAGCTGGCACATCACTCACTCCCAATCTCCTCCATTTCATCCCTCCTTCCTTCCATCCATTCTCCAACCAACCTTTTCCCTCCTTCATTCACCCCAACCTCACAGATTGGACTTTTTCTTTGTAGACTGAAGTTTTCAGAGATAAGACTTTGGTAGGGATTTAATCCAATCGCGGGTTGTAGACTAAGTACCTTTTTACTTGTATCTGACAGTAAAACATTTTACCGTCATGGTGAGACTGGACCTAATTATAGAATGGTTTATGTACTATAATTCAGTCAATATTCAAAAAAAATTAAGCGTTGTGTCTTACTCCATTATCCACCTGTTATTTATCAGAACTTACTGTTGCTACTTGATACATATAGGCCGACCAATGTTATGGTTGGTTGGAGATCATTGTAGATTATGATCGGAGGAAAAGAGAAAAGAAATCTATTTAAAATATTCTTGTGTTTGAGGCATGGAGTGGGTAGTTAAACACTGTGTGTGTATGTGACCTCCAGGAGTGTGTGTGTGACCTGTAGTTGTGTGTGTGTTTGCAAATTCAATGGTAACATTTTCCCTTCCTAATCCATTTGCACCCACTCCTCCCCTCAAATCGATACGTACTGTATCTCCATATCATTGATTGTACTGGCATAATAATCCATCTGATTTCTCCCCTCAGCTCCTTGCCGGAGAGCCGTTCGGAACAACCCGGAGTAAGACCATTCCCAAGGAGCACCTGGCCTCAGCCCAGGATCTGGACACCATCTGGTCTCTTGGGGCAAGGCAGTTTTATCTCTTAATGTTCCCTCAGTATCACTGTTCAAATACATCCATTTTGTTGTGTAGTCCGATTCATCTAAACAATATTTCAACCACTATGAGTGATGTTTATGTTGCCAGCCTTATTCTTAGCATGACGGAGGCCCCTGAGGATCTACAGTAACCACATAATAACCACATACTAACCACATAATAATCCTTCCACTGTGTGAATTGGATCAGGATTTGTTTAAACATAATATTAGTGTTCCATGATTGCCACTATGGTCAGAGAGAGGACTACATTTTCAGCACTGAATGTGCCAGTAGTTTCTCAATAGTGTCTCAATAGTGTCTCAATAGTGCCTCAATAGTGTCTCAGTAGTGTCTCAATAGTGCCTCAATAGTGTCTCAGTAGTGTCTCAATAGTGCCTCAATAGTGTCTCAGTAGTGTCTCAATAGTGCCTCAGTAGTGTCTCAGTAGTGTCTCAATAGTGCCTCAATAGTGTCTCAGTAGTGTCTCAATAGTACCTCAATAGTGCCTCAATAGTGCCTCAGTAGTCTCAGTAGTGCCTCAATAGTGCCTGAGTAGTGTCTCAATAGTGTCTCAATAGTGCCTCAGTAGTGCCTCAGTAGTGCCTCAATAGTGTCTCAGTAGTGTCTCAATAGTGCCTCAATAATGTCTCAGTAGTGCCTCAATAGTGCCTCAGTAGAGCCTCAATAGTGCCTCAATAGTGTCTCAGTAATGCCTCAGTAGGGCCTCAATAGTGCCTCAGTAGTGCCTCAATAGTGTCTCAGTAATGCCTCAGTAGGGCCTCAATAGTGTCTCAGTAGTGCCTCAGTAGTGCCTCAATAATGTCTCAGTAGGGCCTCAATAGTGTCTCAATAGTGCCTCAGTAGTGCCTCAGTAGTGTCTCAGTAGGGCCTCAGTAGTGTCACAATGGTCTCTCAGTAATGTCTCAATAGTGTCTCAATAGTGCCTCAGTAGTGTCACAATAGTGTCTCAATGGTCCCTCAGTAGTGTCTCAATAGTCCCTCAATAGTGTCTCAATAGTCCCTCAGTAATGTCTCAATAGTGTCTCAATAGTGTCTCAATAGCACCTCAATAGTGCCCCAACAGCATGTTGGTTTTGTTTGTTGCATGCTTTCAGTTTCACCCTGTTTTAAAGACACAAGCCACAACTTGTTTTGGTTCCCAGTTTATTCACAATTCTTGTCTTTGTGATGTTTTCATCTACAGGGCTACCTCCAGTACTCAGTGTTGTTCTATGGGTACTATGGCCCGGTGAGGAAGCTCGGCAGTGCCGGCTATCGCCTCCCCCTCGCCTATTTTCTGGTTGGAATGGCTGTTTTTGCCTACAGTTTCATCATTCTGTTAAGAAAGTAATCACTGGAGTCTTTAATAAAGCTAATTTATGTGGATTGATATTGATGTTAAAATGAAAGTGAAGTGAAATTGATACGAATGTATTACCAAAGTGACCATTGATGTGGCTAGCTACTAGCTACTACTAATGTCAAATATAATATTTTTTAAGGTGGACTCAGCAATATGACATAGATACACAAAGTAAAAAGCATAGTGGGTACATTTTTGCAACAACTAAGAGCATTGAAGTACGAGGTCAAACTTCTCCTCTGTTTTGGTCCCGTGGCTATCACATTGTAAGCACCATTGTAGTGATATTATTTGAACTGTTTCTGTATTACCTATAAAGAAAGGTGTTTGAATCCTGTTCCATCGCCAGTTTAACCTCTTATTAGGAAGACAATGACCTGTCGCTAATCGATGCCATTTTGTGTTATTTATTTACATTTTCCCTCAGGATGGCTAAGAACTCCCGTCTGAGCCTAGCCAGTGCCTCTGACGAGAACTTCACCTTCTGCTGGAGAGTGTTCTGTGCCTGGGACTACCTCATAGGGAACCCCGAGGCTGCAGAGAGCAAGGGAGCCGCTATCGTCAACAACATCAGGGTGAGAGAGACACATGGTGCAAAACCTAGGGCCACGTTTCTGTAAACCTCATCTTGCAGTGATTTAATTTGAAAACAATTCTACAACGTTACATGTAAACTGAGGAATAGGTAAATAGTTGCCTCTTTATGATGCACATTGTTGAAGTAAAGTTTAAAATGTGATCACGCTGCCAGAATATAATAAGTTGTATAGTAATTTTGTGCACTTTGCACAATTATTTTTGCACTACGAAAATGTCGCCCTCAATAGTCTAAACGGACCTCCTCTGCTCATCTCCTGTCCTTCATCAGCATTGATCTGAAAGAACTGGACTAGTGGAGCAGATTCACACTAGTCGCCTAGTATAGTGTAGTAAAGTAGGTGACTGGTGGGAATGAGCTTCACTTATCCAGTTCTTCCAGATCAGAGCAGATGAAGGACATGAGATGTGACGATCTATCACTTTGCTTTCACTTATCCTGTGTTTTCAAAGAGGAAGCCATGTAACACATTTGTGGTGCACGCTCAATCATCCTAACTTTTTTCCTCTCCTTGTCTCCTCTCCTTCATCTGCACTGAGCCATTAAGAAACACTACACCACTCCACTCCTCAGATTTGATTTCCAACGATCCCAACTTCTTTAATTCACCCACAGCACTCTGTAGAGTAGAAGTCAATGTACCAATGAATTACTGCTGATTTTCCTGAGGGCTGATCTATAATCTGTATTCTACGTCTTAACTAGAGAGACCTTTAACCTGCTTGTTGAGTTTCCCTGTAAAGTCAGCAAAATGTAAAAGTAGATTCCTCTGTTTCAATAAGCTCAGCTGAAATCCCTAGATGCTTGATACAATACATCCTTTTTTTCTTTCTTTCTCCTTATTTCTCCTTTATTTTAAAAGTTTTGTCTCATTGAGATTTACAATGTATTTTTCTACAGATAGATGGACATAATTGCAGCAAAGATGTAGTTACACAAGATGGATAACATTAATAAATGCTAATTCCTTGCTCCTTTTTCTAGGAGGCCATTGTTGAGGAGCAGGAGAAAAAGAAGGATACTAGTCTGTAAGTATGTTTATTATCTTGTCCTTGTAGAGGGTGGCTCAGTTAGCATCACACATTGCTTTTCTGAGAGTTTCTGTCACCCTGGACCCATTAATGGACCCTTGGCTTTTATGCATCAGTGGATTTATCCTTTGCAAAGTATCTTGTGTCATTCTTTTTTTTTCCCCAATTTCATGGTATCCAATTGGTAGTTACAGTCTTTTCTCATCGCTGCAACTCCTGTACGGACTCTGAGAGGTGAAAGTCAAGAACCGTGCATCCTCTGAAACACAACCCAACCAAGCCACACTGCTTCTTGACACAATGCCCACTTAACCCGGAAGCCAGCCGCACCAATGTGTTGGAGGAAACACTGTACACTTGGCAACCTTGTTAGCGTGCACTGCACCCTGCCCGCCACAGGAGTCTCTAGTGTGCGATGGGACAAGGACATCCCTGCCGGCCAAACCCTCCCCTAACCCGGACGACGCTGGGCCAATTGTGCCCCCCCATGGGTCTCCCGGCTGCGACAGAGCCTGGACTCGAACCCAGAATCTCTAGTGGCACAGCTAGTACTGTGATAATGTGCCTTAGACCACTGCGCCACTCGGGAGGCACATCTTGTGTCGTTCTGATTGGTAGAATCCAGGACCGTACCACATTCATTAATGATGCTCTTTGATTTAGGGGTCTAGCCTACTGGAGTCATGGATGTACAAATGGGGGAGGGTTGTGTGAATGTGGTCTAGTGGGGAAGTCTTCCTGGGGTCTTCCTGCAGGAAGGGGGTGTTCCTGCGGGGAGGGGGTCTTCCTGGGGAGGGGGTCTTCCTGGGGCATACATCTGCACATCTAAAAAAAAAATCCAGTGGCAGCCATGATTTTGCATATAGGAGAAACACTGTATAAAAGTCCATGTTTTGCTATGACATGTTCAGTGGAAGTTAATCTCCCGCTATCCTCTGGTTGCTTTTGAGCCTCTTCTACATGCGTTCGACACTGGTCTTGGAAAGGACTGATTTACTGTCTCGCTCCCAGTCCATTGCTACCCCACACACAGGCCGACACTTCCTGGTGGCGTAACTCATCCTAACAGCCTTTTACTGTCAGAGACGACTGGCTCTAAATCACCCCCGCCAGAGCATCATCAGACCTGAGTAGACATTAAAGAGGGATTAATACCTCAGGGAACGTTCGTTCACACCGCCCACGGCTCTCTCCACCACACTATGTTGCAACTTCTTTCAGTCCATTTGAGTTAATGTCTATTCTAACTAGGGCTATTGCTAGGTGGATGCATGCACTGTACTGTATGTAAATAGTAGTTTCAATGGGAGATTTCAACCTTAAGTTCTACTGATTGGTTTGGGGAGATTTTCACTGGAGTTTGAATTATAGTAACGTTACCATGTTGCCATTTTTATATGGTTTAGGTGGTGATCTGATGAAGGCTGTGGAATGTCCAATGTACACTCATTTTGGTTTCAGGTAGAACCCTTTTTTGGTCCATGTGGAACCCTTTCCACAGAGGGATTTACATGGAACTCAAAAGGGTTCCACCTGGAAACAAAGTGTTTTTACCTGGAACCAAAAAGAGTTATCCTATAGGGACAGCCAAAGAACACTAAGAGTGTACAATACAGGCAGAGGAGGAAGGACCTCCCCTCTGAATCTGGTTCCTCTAGGTTTATTCCTTCTAAAGAGTTGTTTCCTAGCCACTGTGCTTCAGATTCTGCTTGGGCCTGGGTCTAAGCAGGTTTACTGTAAAGCACTTTGTGACAACAGTAAAAGGACTTTACACAGTGTCACCACTTGACTTTTTTCTGTTATAGCCTGAATTTAAAATGGATTAAATTGAGATTTTCTTTTGTCACTGGCCAGCACAATACCCCACAAGTGAATAAAAAATGAAAGGCGGAAATGTATTGAGTCAATAAGTATTCAACCCCTTTGTTATAGCTAGCCTAAATAAGTTCAGGAGTAAAAATGTGCTTAACAAGTCACATAATAAGTTGCGTGGACTCACTCTTTGTGCAATACTACCTCTTCTCTGTACCCCACACATACAATTATCTGTAAGGTCCCTCAGTCAAGCAGTGAATTACAAACACAGATTCAACCACAAAGACCAGGGAGGTTTTCCAATGCCTTGCAAAGAAGATGGGTAAAAAAGGAAAAGCAGACATTGAATATCCCTTTGAGCATGGTGAAGTTATTCATTACACTTTGGATGGTGTATCAATACACCCAGTCACTACAAAGATACAGGCATCTTCCTAACTCAGTTGCCAGAAAGGAAGGAAACCGCTCAGGGATTTCATAATTTAAAATGTTTTTGTTTTTTTATTTCACCTTTATTTAACCAGGTAGGCCAGTTGAGAACAAGTTCTCATTTACAACTGCGACCTGGCCAAGACAAAGCAAAGCAAGGCGACAAAAAACAACAACACAGAGCTACACATGGGATAAACAAAAGTACAGTCAATAACAATAACAACAACTATGTGTTGTTGTATGTGTCGAACTGCTTTGCTTTATCTTGGCCAGATCGCAGTTGTAAATGAGAACTTGTTCTCAACTTGCCTACCTGGTTATTAAATAAAGGTGAAATAAATCAAAATAAAATAAAATATAGGTCCTGGATGGCAGGAAGCTTGGCCCCAGTGATGTACTGGGCCATTCACACTACCCTCTGTAATGCCTTACGTTCAGCTGCCGAGCAGTTGCCATACTAGGCGGTGATGCAACCGGTCAGTATGCTCTTGATGGTGCAACTGTAGAACCCTTTGAGGATCTGGGGACCCATGCCAAATCTTTTCAGTCTCCTGAGGGGGAAAAGTTTTGTCGTGCCCTCTTCACGACTGTCTTGGTATGTTTGGACCATGATAGTTCGTTGGTGATGTGGACACCAAGGAACTTGAAACTCTCAACCCGCTCCACTACAGCCCCATCGATGTTAATAGGGTTAGGGTTAGCCTTTTCCTGTAGTCCACGATCAGCTCCTTTGTCTTGCTCACATTGAGGGAGAGGTTGTTGTCCTGGCACAACACTACCAGTTCTCTGACCTCCTCCCTGTAGGCCTTCTCATTGTTGTCGGTGATCAGGCCTACCACTGTTGTGTCGTCAGCAAACTTAATGATGGTTTTGGAGTCGTGTTTGGCCACGCAGTCGTGGGTAAACAGGGAATACAGGAGGGGGCTAAGTACACACCCCTGAGGGGCCCCAGTGTTAAGGATCAGCGTGGCAGACGTGTTGTTGCCTGGGTATGGGTATGCTTTTAATCGTTAAGGACTGTGGAAATTTACAGGATAAAAAATAAACTGAATGTAGCTAAGCACAGGCAAAATCCTACAGGAAAAACTGGTTCAGTCTGTTTTCCAACATACGCTGGAGTTGCTTACCAAGAAGACTGTGAATATTCCTGAATGTCTGAGTTACAGTTTTGATTTAAATCTACTTGAAAATCTATGGCAAGACCTAAATATGGTTGTCTATGTAAGGACCGACGCTGGAGATGAGAAGCAAGTACAGGGAGTGAACGTTTAATGGAAAATGGACATCAAACAAAACAAGAACAGCGTCTGGACGGGGGGAACAAAACGACATTACGACAATAATTCTGACACAGGGAACCAAACTGAGGAACAGACAGATATAGAGGGGGCAATCAACAACGTGAAGGAGTCCAGGTGAGTCCAATGAGAGTTGATGCTCATAATGATGGTGACAGGTGTGCGTAATGAAACTACTAGCCTGGCGCTCGAGGGGGAGCTAGAGCAGGCGTAACAGTACCCCTCCCCAGGGGCGCCACCCAGCGTCCCACCTGGGCGAGCCTGATGGGCCGGCCGAAGCATGGGCAACGGAAAAGCCGGCTGAGGCGTGGGAGCCTGACGAGCCGGCTGAGGCGTGGTGGCCCGACGAGCCGGCTGAGGCGCGGTGGCCCGACGAGCCGGCTGAGGCGCGGTGGCCCGACGAGCCGGCTGAGGCGCGGGGGCCCGACGAGCCGGCTGAGGCGCGGTGGCCCGACGAGCCGGCTGAGGCGCGGGGGCCCGACGAGCCGGCTGAGGCGCGGGGGCCCGACGAGCCGGCTGAGGCGCGGGGGCCCGACGAGCCGGGTGATGCGTGAAAGCCTGACGATCCCGTAGTGGCGTGGGAGCCTGATGGGGCGGCTGAGGCGTGGGAGCCCGATGAGCCGGCTGAGGTATGACGTGGGATGGGAGCCTGCCGAGCCAACCGAGGCAAGGAAACCTCTCGAGGCAGCTAAGGCGTGGTAGCCCGTCGAGCCAGCTGAGGCACCCCCGGTTCCATCTGCGGTGGCACCCGGACCCAACGTCACCACCAAAAACAAAAAACAAGAATTCCCTGATGCTTCAAATAGAGGTGTCAGCATTCTGTAAGGACCGACGCTGGAGACGAGAAGCAAGTACAGGGAGTGAACATTTAATGGAAAATGGACATCAAACAAAACAAGAACAGCGTCTGGACGGGGGGAACAAAATGACATTACGACAATAATGCTGACACGGGGAACAATACTGAGGAACGGACAGATTTAGAGGGGGCAATCAACAATGTGAAGGAGTCCTGGTGAGTCCAATGAGTGCTGATGCGCGTAATGAAGGGCAGCCTGGTGCCCTCGAGCGCCAGAGAGGTGAAGTGGGAGCAGGCGTAACAGTCTAGCAATGATCAACAATGAATTTGAGCTCAAATAGTTTTGAAAAGAATAATGGGCAAATCCTGGTGTGGAAAGCTCTTTGAGACTTACCCAGAAACACTGTTTCTACAAAATATTGAATAGTTATGTAAATGACATACTTCTGTATTTCTAAAAACATGTTTTCAATTTGTCATTATGGGGTATTGTGGAATAAGTCAGGGGATATGAATACTTTCTGAAGGCACTGTAAATACATTTGATTTCTTGAACTACTATTTTTCTATTTCTCTCTCTCTCTTCCAGAGCAGTCCTGATCAGTCTGCGTATCCTAGCCAACATCCTGGTCCTTCTCTCTCTGGCAGGCAGCATTTATATAATCTACTTTGTGGTGGACCGCTCCCAGAAACTAGAGCAGGAGAAGCCAGAGCTAACACTATGGGAGAAGAATGAGGTAGCTAGCTACAGTATACACTGAGTATACCAAACATTAGGAACACCTCCCCGTGTCCCCTTCAAGGTACAGCCTCAATTCATTGGGGCATGGACTCTACGAGGTGTCGAAGGCGTTCCACAGGGATGCTGGCCCATGTTGACTCCAATGCTTCCCACAGTTGGCTGGATGTCTTTCGGGTGGTGGACCATTCTTGATACACAAGGGAAACTGTTGAGTGTGAAAAACCGGTGCGACCTAGCACCTACTACCATACTCCGTTCAAAGGCACTTCAATCTTTTGTCTTGCCCATTCACCCTCTGAAAGGCACACATACACAATCCATGTCTCAATTGTCTCAATGCTTACACATCCTTCTTTAACCGGTCTCCTCCCCTTCATCTACTCTGATTTAAGTGGATTTAACAAGTGACATCAGTAAGGGATCATAGCTTTAACCTGGATTCACCAGGTCAGTCTATGTCATGGAAACAGCAGGTGTTCTTAATGTTTTGTAAGTAGGCTTACTTTGAGTCTGGGAAACCTGACAACAATGTGTTTAACTTGGTTGATGGATTATAGCTACTGTATCTCATTTTGGGCACTTGATTTCCCTGATGACAAAGACATATGTGACAGGACTTCAATTACATCGTGGCTTGTGTTTCTCTCGCCTCATTTCCTCTCAGGATGCTGTAATAAAGGCGTTTATGTGAAACTGGAGACCAATAGGGAGACTGCTATCACCAGCCACATGTATCACCATCTGTGCATGACAGCTGATCATTTAATTCAGTTCAGGATAATGGATGTCTGTAGGGCTTTGATAAGATAACTGTTTCCACTACCCTGATGTTACTGCCTGGACTGATGGTGTTTTCAAGACAACTGGGAACTCTGGAGAAATAAAAACTGGTCAAATCATGACGTCAGTGATCTTCAGGTCGGAAAGTCAAAGCTCTAGAAATATGCCAGAGTTTCCGACTTGGAATTCTGAGTTGGATGATTGGTGAAAAAGTTTTTTTTCAATCAGAGCTTGTTTTTTCCCCAGACGTATACTTACTGTTCGGAGTTGTTTTGAACGCAGCAGGAGAACAGCCTCTAGCCTCTAGCTCCTAACTGCTTACTCCTCCGATGCCTCCAGATATTACTGAAAAAGAGAAGGTCCTAATACAGTGACTCCTTATGATGTCATCAGGCGTATATGAAGGTGTCTATTTTATAACATACCCAGTGTCTGATGTCATATCCTGTTTCCTGTCCCAGGTGAGTGTGGTGGTGTCCCTCATCACCATGATCGCCCCATCTGCCTTTGAGCTGGTGGCTCAGCTGGAGATGTACCATCCCAGGACCTCCCTTCGCTTCCAGCTGGCCAGGTCTGACTCTGACAGCACCTCAAATCTCATTTGGTCACACTTAGCATTACGTTTCACAGATGCAGTAGAGTATCAGTGAAATTTGATTCATATTTTGACATGTAACTACACCGTAGCTGTAGTGTTAGTTAATGTTGCTACTAACTTGATTTTAGCTTGTTTTCTTTCTTTTGTAATGCAGTGAATGTTTTGTCTACTCGCCACAGAGTCCTGGTGTTGTATCTGGGTAACCTCTACAGCCTCATCATTGCCCTTCTGGACAAGGTCAACAGTATGAGTATGGCCTCAGCTGCTGCAGCTGTAAGTAGTGCTGCTGAGATTGAGGCTTTCCTAATATGGACACCATACAAGCCATGTCACTCACCATGTTCTCATTTACAACTGCGGCCTGGCCAAGATAAAGCAAAGCAGTGCGACACAAACAACAACACAGAGTTACACATGGAATAAACAAGCGTACATTCAATAACACAATAGAAAAAAGAAAGTCTATATACAGTGTGGGCAAAAGGCGTGAGGAGGTAGGCAATAAATAGGCCATACTAGCGAAGTAATTACAATTTAGCAGATGAACACTGGAGTGATAAAAGAGCAGATGATGACGTGCAAGTAGAGATACTGGTGTGCAAAAGAGCAGAAAGTAAATAAAAACAGTATGGGGATGAGGTATGTAGATTGGTTGGGTTATTTACAGATTGACTATGTACAGCTGCAGCGATCGATTAGATGCTCAGATAGCTGATGTTTAAAGTTAGTGAGGGAAATATAAGTCTCCAGCTTCAGCGATTTTTGCAATTCGTTCCAGTCACTGGCAGCAGAGAACTGGAAGGAAAGGCGGCCAAAGGAGGTGTTGGCTTTGGGGATGACCAGTGAGATATACCTGCTGGAGCGCGTGCTGCGGGTGGGTGTTGTTATCGTGACCTGTGAGCTGAGATAAGGCGGAGCTTTACCTAGCATAGACTTATAGATGACCTGGAGCCAGTGGGTCTGGCGACGAATATGTAGCGAGGGCCAGCTGACTAGAGCATACAGGTCGCAGTGGTGGGTGGTATAAGGGGCTTTGGTAACAAAACGGATGGCTCTGATTGGCTGATGGATGGACATATGGACTGACAGGTTGATTAGTTAATTTGTTGATTGATCATTAATGGTTTTGATGGATTATTTCCAGGCGGCGGCCTCTGTGGTTTCGGGGAACTTGTCTGACTCTACAGCATTCATGGCGACCATCTCCCAGCCAGGGGAGATGAGCCTCTCCACCCTCGTATCCGACATCTCCGTCTCTGGACACCGCAACAGCACCATAGCGACCATCGCCATGGTGCTGGATGTCAACACCAGCATCAGCACCAGCAAGGTCACCATGGCAACCATGTACAACCACACTGGGATGTTTGAGCAGAACAAGCAGAAGAAACCAGACGAGTGCTGGGAGACCTACGTGGGACAGGTGCAGAAGTTCATTCCTTTACTTGTCATTCGTTCATTCGCTCATTCGCTCATTTGTTATTTTGTCTATTCGTTCATTTGTTCCTTCATTTACAGGGACACTCCATCATCAACCTAACACTTTACATGAACGGAGTATACATAAGGCATTCATAACATTTTCATGAAATCATTCATAACACCTTTATGAGTGCTGTGGTATCATTCATAACACCTTTATGAGTGCTGTGGTATCCTTCACAACACCTTTATGAGTGCTGTGGTATCATTCATATCCCCTTTATGAGTGCTGTGGTATCATTCATAACACCTTTATGAGTGCTGTGGTATCATTCATAACATCTTTATGAGTGCTGTGGTATCATTCACAACACCTTTATGAGTGCTGTGGTATCCTTCACAACACCTTTATGAGTGCTGTGGTATCATTCATAACACCTTTATGAGTGATGTGGTATCATTCATAACACCTTTATGAGTGCTGTGGTATCATTCATAACACCTTTATGAGTGCTGTGGTATCCTTCACAACACCTTTATGAGTGCTGTGGTATCATTCATATCACCTTTATGAGTGCTGTGGTATCATTCATAACACCTTTATGAGTGCTGTGGTATCATTCATAACACCTTTATGAGTGCTGTGGTATCCTTCACAACACCTGTATGAGTGCTGTGGTATCCTTCACAACACCTTTATGAGTGCTGTGGTATCACTCACAACACCTTTATGAGTGCTGTGGTATCTTTCACAATACCTTTTTGAGTGCTGTGGTATCATTCATAACACCTTTATGAGTGCTGTGGTATCATTCATAACACATTTATGAGTGCTGTGGTATCATGCATAACACCTTTATGAGTGCTGGGGTATCATTCACAACACCTTTATGAGTGATGTGGAATCATTCATAACACCTTTATGAGTGCTGTGGTATCATTCACAACACCTTTATGAGTGCTGTGGTGTCATTCATAACACCTTTATGAGTGCTGTGGTATCCTTCACAACACCTTTATGAGTGCTGTGGTATCATTCATAACACCTTTATGAGTGCTGTGGTATCATTCATAACACCTTTATGTATAATTTATAACAACATCCATAACACATACATTCATTATCATTCACATGGAGTCTTCAAAATAAAAGTGTATTACTATTACTAGGAAATGTGTATTACTACTGTCACAGTAATCTATTATGAAATATAACACTGGAGTAGTTCAACCATGTCAGCCTAAGCACTCTGTGTGTACGGTAAGCACCAATAACTATTACCGTTCTAGATCATTCTGTCTGTACACAGACCTAATAATCAACAGTCTCATCCCTCAGTTACCCTTAATACCTCTTAAAGGCATTATGCCCGACAAGAAAAATGAAAATGCCTTGTCCTGTGGCGATTGTTTCCCCCTAAACTATAGATTAAGTATGGATTGAAACGTACTCAGGCAGACATTCAGGTAATGAAGCTGTCACTAGGCCAGCGATGCAAAACGGATGACTTGTTCTTGGTGCAGATCAATAGGAGGGTATATCGTGTGTCGTCGTCTTAGGAGTGGATATTCTCAACAGGAAAATGACATCATAAAATTAGCAGACCTGGGTTCAAATTATATTTTTTTTATATTTTCAAATGCTTGATCGAGCTTTCAACCAATAGTAAAGTCCCCAAAAGTGCAAGAACCCAGGTCTGATAAGTATAGCTTGATGATCCATTTCCAATGTGTTATGGTACAGTTAGAACAGATGTTATGAGGTTTTCTGAAAGACATATACATTTTGGTCATTTAGCAGGTGCTCTTATCCAAAACGACTTGTCACTGCAAGTAAAACTTCCCTCAATAAAGCTGACAGTGACATCAGTGCTAGTAGGTGTTAGCTAGTGTCATTACAGAATGACCAGAATGACCTTAATGGTGACACAATAACACATAGTTACCAGACATTAGCTATAACAGTACGCTTCATTATGCTCATATGTTTATATGTGTTGTATTGTAGGAAATGTTAAAGCTGTCTATCATCGATATGATCTTCACGGTTGCCAGTATCCTGTTGATAGACTTCATCAGAGGGCTGGTGGTCAGGTACCTGAGTGACTGCTGCTGCTGGGACCTGGAGAGCAAGTTTGTACGTACTCAACCTCCATTCTGGTCAGACCTGGGTTCAAAAAGTATTTGTTTACTTTCAAATAGTCTAGCTGTGCTTAACTGAGCTTGCTTGGTGCAATGGAGTAGTCCCAAAAGTGCAATACTTCCCATATGGCACTTCAGGCAAGCTCGAAGGGTTTGAAATAAAACAAATACTGTTTAAACCCAAGGGTGATTGTGACTTTGTCGTTATCGTCTGATTGCAGTTGACGTCTGGATAAGTGTAAACTATGTTGAAGTGCAGTACGGTTTGTAAGTCACAATTGGATGACATGCTTTTTAATTGCTCCTGATAACTGCATGTTCTAGTTTAGTCCACGCCATCACAGCAGGACCAAGCTGTTGCATCTATCAGGAGTCAACTTTATTTTAATAGATTTGACTAGGTCATCAATATATTTAATGAAAGGTTTTATTAATGTCACTCCTTTATGTTTCCCACCTGGCAGCCTGAGTATGGGGAATTCAAGATAGCTGAGAATGTACTCCACCTGATATATAACCAAGGAATGATCTGGTATGTCACATTCTACTGGATTTGTCACTTCATCCATTCTTTATTTTTATAGGACAGTGGAGTTCCACTCAACCTTTCACATTGTTTAAACCCTGGTCTCCAGTAGGGAGGCATTTTACATTGACATGTTAGTCATTTAGCAGATGCTCTTATCCAGAGCAAGTTACAGGAGCAATTAGGGACAAGTGTCCTTCTCAAGGGCACATAAAATTTGTTTACAAGGTGTGGAAACGTCGTATTAATTCCTCTGTCTGTATAATGGCTCTAAATTATGTCTTTTGCTAGCAGCACCATATCACCAAGTGACATTCTGACTGTATAAATGTGCTTGGCTATTTAATGGTGATTCTGATTCTAATGTAGAAGGTACTGTTCCCATAATAGCTATAATATATAACCCAATCCTTCTATAAAAGGCAACCTTACTAAGGGCAGGACAGCCTCTGAGCCAGAGTAATATGCTGTGCTATGTGTGATCCTTCCATTACACACCTCTGCAGTTAGATGGACAGTACTACCTCTGTTCATTCCACACCCGTCATTTCAGAGCTGATCAACTCAATGGTCCGAAGCCGAGAGCCATCGGCCGGTAATGTATTTTATATGGGCAGTGAGCCCATACCTGTGTGTGTGTGTGTGTGGGGGTGTGGGGGGCTGGACGAGCGGGTGTAAATCTGTCCCTCTCTCTGTGTCCTCTGGCTCCTTCACAGAGTGGGGATATTCTTCTCCAACCCCCCCACCCCTCTACCCCCCTCTCTCGCTTTCCATCTCTCTCGCTCTGTCTTTCTCTCTCTCTCTCTCTCTCTCTCTCTCTCTCTTTCTCTCTGTCTTTCTCGCTCACTCTCTCTCTCTCATATCATTGTCATAATAGTGACATAAACACATTGATACATTACAGCTGATGCCATCTAATGGTAACTGACTTTACACAGTCACAACACAAACTGCTGTGTAGGTAACCTTGTTGGCTCATGTATAAATTATGATAATTCAGCTCCACTTCTCCTCTCCCCCTCTCTCTCTCTCTCCCTTTCTCTGTCTCTCTCTCTCTAGGATGGGGTCGTTCTTCTCTCCCTGTCTGCCTGCCTTTAACGTGTTGAAGCTGATAGGCTTGATGTACCTGAGGAGTTGGGCTGTTCTCACCTGTAACGTCCCTCATCAACAGGTGTTCAGAGCATCCAGGTCAGGGGCAGAGACACACAGTCACACACAGTCACACACAGTCACACACACAGGCACGCACACACACACACAGTCACACACACAGGCACGCACACACAGGCACACACAGTCACGCACACACACACAGGCACGCACACACACACACACACACACACACAGGCACGCACACACAGTCACACAGTCACGCACATACACACACACACACACACAGGCACGCACACACAGTCACACACAGTCACGCACACACACACACACAGGCAAGCACACACAGTCACGCACACACATACTGACGCACACACATATAGTGCATTCGGGAAAGTATTTAGACCTCTTGAGTTTTTCCACATTCTGTTACATTAGAGCCGTATTCTAAAATGGATTTAGAAAAGAATAATTCTACACACAATACCCCATAATGACAAAGCAAAAAAGGGTTTTTAGACATTTTGCAAATGTATAAAAAATAATAAACAGATACCTTATTTACATAAGTATTCACACCCTTTGCTTTAAGACTCAAAATTGAGCTCAGGTGCAGCGTGGCCAAACTGAGCAATCGGGGGAGATGGGCCTTGGTCAGGGAGGTGACCAAGAACCCGATGGCTCCAGAGTTCCTCTGTGGAGATGGGAGAACCTTCCAGAAGGACAACCATCTCTGGAGCACTCCACCAATCAGGCCTTTATGGTAAAGTGGCCAGACGGAAGCCACTCCTCAGTAAAAGATTAACGGAGGAAAATACAGAGAGATCCTTGATGAAAACAGAGCGCTCAGGACCATAGACTGGGGTGAAGGTCCACCTTCCAACAGGACAACAACCCTAAGCACAAAAAAATGATTTCATCCATTTTCATTCGTCTGAATACTTTCCCAATGCACTGTACATATACACACACTCATACTGGACAAGCATGTGCACAAGACACAGCCACTCTACCATTTTCTCTCTCTCTCTCTCTCTAGTACTGATGAATCCATAATAAACAGTACCACAAAAGACTAACATTACATAATTGCATAGTGCGACACTGCCTCTTTTGGACAGTGAGTGAGTCTGATTCACTCTGGGCCTATAATCCTGGTTCTGTGGTTCTGATTCTCTGGCTCTGTGGTTCTGGTTCTGTGGTTCTGGTCTCATTACTCCTCTCCTCCCCTCCCACCAGATCTTATTTTCCAGCTCTGTGGAGAGAGAGAACAAAATGAGCACATCTCTGTGATGAGCTACTACACTGCTCACACACACACACACACACACACACACACACACACACACACACACACACACACGGCCTGCAGGCACTCAGCCCTCTCTGATTTATGTAACGAGTCTATTGCTGCCTCTTTCAGGCTTTATCAGTCACTCCCAGATGTACAGGAAAATACACACTTACGCCAGCATGCACACACACCATACACTTTACTTGGTTATGTAAAACAGCATGATAGTTTAAAGAAATAGCTTATAAGTTTATTAAAGAAATAGACTGATATGAATAAATAGTATATGTGACTCACCACCTGGATTTGGTCTTATGTCGCAAAATTTGAAATTGTGTATTTTACATTGGATAAAAGTAGAGACTCAGAGCTACCAAAATGGTATATCATACACTGCATTTTTTAGGAACAATGAGAAAGTAATTCTGCTTTGAAAGTTGATCAACTTGGAAACTTACTTTTGATAAAATGTCATTTGAATGTTTTGGTATCTAGTGAAGAGTTCTTCTTTGTCTACACACATTCAATTTCATTACACTTTTTTGCCGACGTTTACTGACGACGGCCATATTCAACGGGTGTTGTACACTTTAGCTTAAGACATATAGCTAGTTAGGTAAACAAAGCTCAATTAGACAGAAGCCCTCTATATGGCAGACCAATCCAAACTGCTCTCTTGGCATGTCCAGCCCACTCATTATCTCAGCCAATCATGGCTAGTGGGAAGGTTGCTTACTTTTTCTGTGGCTTAACCAACAAGTCTCAGAATTTAACCATTTTATTTGCATTTACAGATGGCATACACGTTTGTTATTAAGGCACATAAAAGTTTACATGTTCCAGAAGGCATTTTTGCCAAAAACGTCTTTAAAAAAATGGCTCTCCTGTGAAGTCGTGACTTGCGACATAAGCCTAGTTTCCTGAAACGGGTCACATATGAAAAATATCTTCCACCAAGACCTCTCCATCACAGTTGACAATTCCACAGTGTCGCCCTCCCAGAGTGCAAAAAACCTTGGCGTGACCCCGGACAACACCCTGCCGTTCTCTGCCGCTCCTGCAGGTTCATGCTCTACAACATCCGTAGAGGAAGACGCTACCTCACACAGGAAGCAGCACAGGTCCTAATCCAGGCACTTGTTCTCTCCCGTCTGGACTACTACAACTCGCTGTTGACTGGGCTCCCCGCTTGTGCCATTAAACCCCTGCAACTTATCTAGAACGCAGCAGCCCGCCTTCCCAAGTTCTCTAATGTCACCACGCTCCTCTGCACTGGCTTCCAGTTGAAGCTCACATCCACTACAAGACCATGGTGCTTACCTACAGAGCAGCAAGAGGAGCTGCCCCTCCATACCTTCAGGCTATACTCAAACCCTACACCCCAACCTGAGCACTACGTTCTGCCACCTCAGGTCTCTTGGTCCTTCTACCTGAAGCTAGGACAGTCCCTGCCCATCTTCCGAAAACATCTGAAACCCTACCTCTTCAGACAGTATGTTAAAAATCCTCCTCCTCACCTCGACACTGCCCCCAAAAAAAACAACAACAACATTAAACCAGCATATGCACTTGACCCCCCTTCTAGCTCTGACTCTACTGATAGCTACGTTATTGAGGAAAACAAATATTTTGATGACTGTGATATGTGGTTGTCCCACCTAGCTATCTTAAGGTGAATGCACTAACTGTAAGTCGTTCTGGATAAGAGCGTCTGCTAAATGACTCAAATGTAAATGTCAAAATGTATAACCTGACAATAGTATGATAGTATATTAATAGTATATTGATAGTATAGTTTTTGATTATCTGTCTTTGTAAACATATTGATCAGGATTACAAAGACAGAATAACTTTAAATAACACAGATAAATATACAATATAGAAATAAAAGTACTATTTTATTTCTCTCATTTGTTTCCAGATCAAATAATTTCTACCTGGCTATGCTGTTGTTCATGCTTTTTCTGTGTATGCTGCCCACTATCTTTGCCATAGTGAGATACAGACCTTCCCAACACTGTGGGCCATTTAGGTAAGCGATTGTTCCCGTGAAGCTCTTTAAATGTGGTGCCCATTTTAAAGTTAGCCCTTGTAATTTAAGGTTGTGTGTGTGTGTGTGTGTGTGTGTGTGTGTGTGTGTGTGTGTGTGTGTGTGTGTGTGTGTGTGTGTGTGTGTGTGTGTGTGTGTGTGTGTGTGTGTGTGTGTGTGTGTGTGTGTGTGTGTGTGTGTGTGTGTGTGTGTGTGTGTGTGTGTGTGTGTGTGTTTGTAGCCCAAGTGAGTGTGTGTGGACAAGCTAACTCCTACTGAGAGCCTTGAAAATTGCTATAAAACATCAATCCATGAATATTATATTATCATCACACATCATAATCTGGTGAATAGCTGAAAGCAGTATATGGCCAAGAAGAAAAGCCTGTATAGCTTTAATTCTGCTGTACCACTATGCTTCATCCTTTCCTGTAATACAATGGCCAGATTTTGTGTGTGTGTGTGTGTGTCCGCGCGTTCGTTCCCCTGAAGCGGTCAGGAGAAGATTTATGACATCATATCAGAGACGATAGCCAACGACTTCCCGCTGTGGTTCAGTAAAGTGATGAGTTACGTCACCAGCCCTGTCGTAGCGCTGCCCGCTCTGCTGCTGCTGTTGTGAGTGCACTCACACAAACACACAGACTCACACACAGACCCACACACATACACACACACGCACAAATACACACACACACACAGGAATGCAGACTCTGACTCACACACACACACAGATTCACACACACACAGACTCTCACACATGCACACACACAGACTTACACACACACACACACTCCATGTAGCCTGACTTGCTTGATGCATTCGGATTGGTCAAGTCATTGTGTCAGTCCTCTTGGGTTAACTCTCTCTGTGTCTTTCAGCATGTTGATCAGTCATTGTGTCAGTCCTCTTGGGGTAACTCTCTCTGTGTCTTTCAGCATGTTGATCAGTCATTGTGTCAGTCATCTTGGGGTAACTCTCTCTGTGTCCTTCAGCATGTTGATCTATTACCTTCAGGCCATTGCCAGATCCCTTAAATTCACCAACAACCAGCTGAGGATGCAGCTTCAGACTGTGAGTTATAGACGCTACAGTTATAGTTCTCGGAGTCAGTCACTATTATACATTAAAGAAACGTACATATGAACTTAGAGTGCATCCCAATTATTCCCTAGACAGTGTACTACTTTTGGCTCTGGTTAAAAGTAGTGGACTATGTAGGGAATATGGTGCCATTTGGGATGCCCACTTAGTCTCATGACTGTATGCTGAACAGAAATGTCTTTGTCAGGAGAGAACAGAAGACAAGAAAAAGGTATTACAGCTGGCTTCAGGTAAACCTCATCATTCTACTTTCTGGTTGATTGGTTCTATGTAATCTATATCTACATCTCCACTAACCTCTTACATCTGACCTTTAACCCTTCCCCTCACTTGACTATTAACTTTTACCAATAAAATGTTGAACTTTTGAACACCTAAGCTATAATCCCTGACCTGTAACCCCTGACCTCTGACCCCCACCCACAGCGAGGCTACAGGCCCCAGAGGTCCCCGGCGGGGACAGGAAGCCTGACCAGCAGGATAGTGACATCACCAGCCGCGAGTCGTCCATTCGCACGCCGTCGCCCCGACGCAACGGCAGCGTCACAAACTTCCAGTCACCCGATCGTCGCGGCAACGGCATCCGCACCATCACCCAGTCGGCATCGAGGGCCGAGATCGCTAGGGCGACATTTGCTGCTGGGGCGCCCAGAAGTCCAACAGTGTCTATACTGCACAAGCAAAGGCCAGAGAACATCCCTAACAGGTGTGTCACACACACATACATTATTCTGTCTGGTCAGTCACAGGCTTTTATACAGTCCTCTACAGGTGTGTCTACAGGAGGATTAAGGGTTGGTGTCCATGTTGTTAATCCTAAATAAACCTCTGAAGGGGGACTCCAGCACCTAGCCCAACGTTTAAACTTAGTCTCCCATTAATATCAATGCATGACTAAGTGGAAGTCAGGATTCACCCCTAAGAAATTGAATGGGATTCCATCTCAATGCTTTCACTCAAGTCAGATCAGTGGTCATGAAAGGAAAAGTGTAGTTTTCTACAACAGTAGCTAATAAGCAATGGGGTATTTAAGTCCTTCTAAAGCCTGTTTGGGTATACTTTGGCTTGGAGTACTGTCACTACCAAAGGAATCAACGATACACAGTATCAGTAGTATTTGTTACTGTAATGATGCAAGTTGAAGTGGTCTCTCATTACGACCACATACAGCAGTAACATTTATCATCCGTATTTCCCTCTGTCACCACAGACACCCTGCCTACCTGGGAGGCCCCAGCGGTACCTGCAGGTCCAAGTCCTACCACCATGTGGCGTACAACCCCCCCACACGCTACTCCTCAGAGAACATCCACTCCGACCCCCTCTACAGGAAGACCATCAGGCCCATGCACTCCGCAGAGGCAGCTGGGATAGTGACCGCCCAGAGCTACGTGGGCCGTCGCCCCTACACCACGCGCTACGTCATCGTCAACGAGCACGAAACTAGGAAAAAGTTGCTTCGATCCACCACACGCGTCCCTCGCCACTTCCAAGCGGAGGACCCGGTGGGTGAAATCGTGGAGCTGATCCCGCGGAATATCAAGCGGTATACTCCAAGGGCTCCGCATCTGCATGGGCACCCACATAGGTCGAATCCGCCGCAGTCACACCTGAGTGATGAAGAGGATGAGGAAGAGGCAGGGGGGAAGAGGGAGTCTAGGAGGGGGTCGTTCGGGCAGACTCACCGGCCCCGCTCACTCTCCGACCTCCACCAGCCGGCTGGCTTCTACATCGGAGAGAGCCTGCAGACCAAGCTGTCTATGGCGTCAAAAGACAGCCACACTGCTAGGGGGCGCTACGGCGGTGAAGCCCAAAAAGGGGACTGGGAGGATATGGAGACGCGCTTGCACTCCCTCTCCCAGACCAGCATCAGAGGAGCGGAGCTTCCACGACCAGTCAGACACACACAGTCCCCAGCCAGACTCCCCCACTCCCCGAGCAGAATTGCACACTCATCCCCCCAGGGCCCTGGAAGACGCCTGGAGCCCCAGGTCAAGCCCAAGACATCCAGGTCCAAGCTGGAGCCTTCCCTGACTGAGTCGGACTCGGCCTCTCTGGCCTCCAGTAGCGACCAGCAGAACAGCAGCACAGACCAGTACATCCAGGTCATTCACAACAAGGAGAAGTACCTCAAGTCTCAGGCAAGGCAAGGCAAGCTGGCTAAGAAGAAGTCCAAAGCCAGTATAGATCTCAATGTGTCTGGGTCCAAAGACCTGGTCTGCTCCAACGTGTAGTTGGTGTATTTGTATTGTGAATATATCTAGGTTTATTTAACCTTTATTAATCCATGTAAGTTATTGACAGTAGTGTAAAGTACCTAAGTAAAAATACCTTAAAGAACTTAAGTCGTTTTTTGGGGTATCTGTACTTTACTTTACTATTTATATTTTTTGACAACTTTTACTTCACTGCATTCCTAAAGTAAATAATGTACTTTTTACTCCATACATTTTCCCTGACACCCAAAAGTACTTGTTACATTTTGAATGCTTAGCAGGACAGGAAAACTGTCTAATTCACACACTTATCAAGAGAACATTCCTGGTCATCCCTACTGCCTCTGATCTGGCAGACTCACTAAACACAAATACTTCATTTGTAAATTATGTTGAATTGTGCCCCTGGCTATCCGTAAATAAAAAAAAAAAAGAAAATCGTGCCGTCTGGGTTGCTTCTGCCCCTGAGCAAGCCAGTTAACCCACTGTTCCCCGGGCGCCGAAGACGTGGATGTCGATCGATTAAGGAAGACCCCCGCACCTGTCTGATTCAGAGGGGTTGGGTTAAATGTGGAAGATACATTTCAGTCGAATGCATTCAGTTGTACAACTGACTAGGTATCTCCCTTTCCTAAATTAATATAAGGAATTTTAAATGATTTATACTTTTACTTTTTATACTTAAGTATATTTTAGCGATTTACATTTACTTTTGATACTTAAGTGTATTTAAAAACAAACACTTTTAGACTTTTACTCAAGTAGAATTTTACTGGTTGACTTTCACTTTTACTTGAGTCATTTTCTTTTAAGGTATCTTTACTTTTACTCAAGTATGACAATTAGGTACTTTTTCCACCACTGGTTATTGAAAGAAAATTATATTTTACAATAATGACCTGTCAAATCAAATCAAATCAAATTTATTTATAAAGCCCCCCTTACATCAGCTGATGTCACAGAGTGCTGTACAGAAACCCAGCCTAAAACCCCAAACAGCAAGCAATGCAGGTGTAAAAGCACGGTGGCTAGGAAAAACTCCCTAGAAAGGCCTGTCGAGTTAATTGTTTTGTAATGGGTTACATAAAGTCGTATTGTAAACCACAGAAAAGGTGAACAGCCCATTCATTGCCAATGCTATACTTTGTGTGTGTTAACAAAAAAGCTCTGTGTGCATAATATGCATAAAATATTATATGCTCACATTGTCATGGATACTGTGCTTGCTCTCAATAAAATAAATATCATGGTCAATGGTCCAAAGTAGTGTACCTAAGCATCAGATTGTTTTGTTATACTCAAGGTTATGTGTATGGCCCTCGATGGTTGTTTTAGGGTTATCACAAACAGGTGTTATATAAAGTCAAAGTCAAAGTCAAAGTCACCATTATTAGTCAGTTGTACAACCGAATGCCTTCAACCGAAATGTGTCTTCCGCATTTAACCCAACCCCTCTGAATCAGAGAGGTGCGGGGGGGCTGCCTTTTTAATCGACATCCACGTCTTCGGCGCCCGGGGAACAGTGGGTTAACTGCCTTGTTCAGGGGCAGAACGACAGATTTTTACCTTGTCAGCTCGGGGATTTGAACTTGCAGCCCTCCGGTTACAAGTCCAACGCTCTAACCACTAGGCTACCTGCCGCTCATTATATTGGCTATTGTGTGTGTGCACATTACATTGTACCAAGAAAACATGGCCTTCAACTCAATAAAACGATGATACTGTAGTAAAGTATGATATGTAGCATGTATAACACCTTGGGATATGTATAAAGTACATTTAGAAAAGGAATGCCATGTCGATAACTTCTAGACTAGAAGTGGTCTGCTCTGTGGATGGAGAAAAGGAAACTTGAAAGATTAACAGATGTGTTTCGATAGCTGATTGTCGTTGCAGTAAGAACATTAAAAGTACCAATTGTTTTCAATCTGGGGCATGATTTGGTGGACACGTAACTATCCATTTCAAACTACAATTCCCAGCATTCACTTCAACAGTGTTCCAAGCTTCCAACCAATCAGAAAGCGTACTTTTTCCACATACATTTTTTTCATCAGTTGATTGGAAACGGCTAGCTAGCCTGCTGGCTAAATAAGCTTCATATTTACTACAAATTCGTGTTAGATGTTTATGACAATCAATATTTATTTTTAAGCAAGTCTGATGAGTCTTACTGACTCCAGGAACCTCGCGGCTAACGATAATACAAGTCTTTCATTCAATCTTTTCATTAGCTAGCTACTGTAATGTTACTGTAAATTGTCTTATATTGGCGTGTGTGGCTATCTGTTACTAAACGTAACTGTCTCATTCATAGCTCATATTTTACGCTTCATACTCTACGCTAACGTTAGCTAATTATATTGTGTGTCAGTCTAAATCCTTCCATTTGGAATCACGACTAATGTTAGCTAGCTAACCGCTCAGTTAGCCTAACAGCTGGCTAGCTAGTTGAACAGGTTGCAAGTCCTCCATCAACACATCTGCCTGGCGGACTCAACCAGCATGGATTACCAGAACACAGCGAATGCAGTTGGGGACTGTCTTTTGAGCTACACCAAGGACGAGTCTGGGTGGAAAGTCTGCAAGAAATCGGTGCGTAATGTTCTAGGTAGCAATCTTAATATTTTATAATCACAGGTGACGTGCCTTTCCTTGCACCGTGTTAACAACTCCATTTTGCTGTGTCATTGTAAGTAACATAGCTAGGTAAATGCAGTCAGTGATTGACAACAGCAACCAATGTTTTGTTTTTGACAAATGAGTGTGTCTGTCCATTTGTAGAATGACGTCATCGTGTCCTGGCGGCCATCGACTGAGTTCCCTGGGAATGTGTAAGTATAAGCTATTCTCCTTATCTAGGCCAAATCGTTCATTTATACGTTTTGTATTGAAGCAAGTTAGACTAGCTAAATGCCCTTTTCACAATCGTATCTTTAACGTTTCTTTTTAACAGCGGTAGCCTTGACAGGAACTAGCTATCTCCAACTGAACTGACAGCATTACTGAAACTTGGATTTATACGTGTTTACTAAGGTCATCTTCAGCTGTGTATCATAACGGTCTATAGAGGCCTACTTTCCCCTCCTCGACCAGTTTCCTTAAGCTGCATTGATGTGAAAAAACGGAGAAATAAATATCCATCATCTTTGCTTTTACTGTTCCTATTTTCAGTTCAGTGCAGATGGAGGAGAGAACATGGAGATGAAGCCACGTTAGACTGTTAATTAAGATAGCACCAATAACACTCCTGGAATGTATAACACCCGGAGATGGCTTCCCAGATCCAGATTAAGCCTAGTCCTGGATCCAGATTAAGCCTAGTCCTGGATTTAAAAGCATTCTTAATGGAGAATCTCCATTGACAATACATTTTAGTTTAGGACTGGGCTTAATCGGTCTCTGGGAAACCCGGGAAACTGTCCCCCAAGTAGACCTATCTCTACATGTTATGTTTGATGTGTATTAGGGTTAGTGTTATGTATATCTCTACATGTTATGTTTGATGTGTATTAGGGTTAGTCGTGTTCTGTCTATCTCGACATGTGTTGTCTGACAGGTACAGTGCATTCAGAAAGTATTCAGACCCCTTGTTCTACTTTGTTACGTTAGCCTTATTCAAAAATGGATTCAATTGTTTTATTTTTTCCTCAATCTAGACACAATCCCCCATAATGACAAAGCAAAAGCAGGAATTTAGAACTTCTTGCAAATGTATTAAAAAAAAAGTATAAAATGAAATCACTTTTACATAAGTATTCAGACCCTTTACTCAGTACTTTGTTGAAGCACCTTTGGCAGCGATTACAGCCCAGAGTCTTCTTTGGTATGATGCTAGCAGCTTGGCACACCTGTATTTGGGGACTTTCTCCCATTCTTCTAGCGTCACTTCACAGCTATTTTCCGGTCTCTCCAGAGATGTTCGATGGGGTTCAAGTCTGGACTCTGAGCTACTCAAGGACATTGAGACTTGTCTCGAAGACACTCCTACATTGTCTTGGCTGTGTGTTTAGGGTCGTTGTCATGTTGGAAGGTGAACCTTTGCCCCAGTCTAAGGTCCTGAGCGCTCTGAAGCAGGTTTTCATCAAGGTTCTATGTACTTTATTCTGTTAATCTTTCCCTCAATCCTGACAAGTCTCCCAGTCCCTGCTGCTGAAAAACATTTCCACAGCATAATGCTGCCACCACCATGCTTCACCGTAGGGATGGTATTGGCCAGGTGATGAGCTCTGCCTGGTTTCCTCCAGATGTAACGCTTGGCATTCAGGCCAAAGAGTTCAATCTTGGTTTCATCAGACCAGAGAATATTGTTTCTCATGGTCTGAGAGTCCTTTAGGTGCCAAGCGGGCTGTCATGTGCCTTTTACTGAGGAGTGGCGACTACCATATCTACCTGATTGGTGGTGCTGCAGAGATTGCTGTCCTTCTGGAAGGTTCTCCCATCTTCACAGAGTAACTCTGGAGTTCTGTCAGTGACCATCGGATTCTTGGTCACCTCCCTGACCAAGGCCCTTCTCCCTCGATTGCTCAGTTTGGCCGGGCGGCCAGGTCTTCAGGTTCCAAATTTAAGAATGAGGAAGGCCACTGTGTTCTTGGGGACCTTCAATGCTGAAGAATTGTTTTGTTAACCTTCCCCAGATCTGTGCCTGAACACAATCCTGTCTAGGAGCTCTACGGACAATTCCTTCGACCTTATGGCTTGGTTTTTGCTCTGACGTGAACTGTCAACTTATATAGACAGGTGCGTGCCTTTCCAAGTCATGTCCAATCAATTGAATTTACCACAGGTGGACTCCAATCAAGTTGTAGAAACATCTCAGGGATGATCAATGGAAACAGGATGCACCTGAGTTCAATTCGAGTCTCATAGCAAAGGGTCTGAATACTTATGTAAATAAGGTATTTTCATTTATTTTATACATTTGCAAAAAATTCTAGACCTGTTTTTGCTTTGTCATTATGGGGTATTATGTGTAGATTGATGAGGCCTTTTTTTTATTTAATCCGTTTTAGAATAAGGCTGTAACATAACATAATGTAGAAAATGAAGAGGTCTGAATACTTTCCGAATGCACTGTATACGAGTTAGGGTTAGTGGTGTTCTGTCTCTCTACATGTGTTGTGTCTGACAGGTATAAGGGGGAGTCGGTGGTGAAGGGAAGTCCAGAGAAGGTATGGGAGTGTCTGAAGCCAGTGCCAAATGGACTGCGGGTGAAATGGGACAACAATGTCAAGAAGTTTGAGCTGGTAGAGCAAGTCACTGAGGTAGGCTAAGTTTCAAACCAATGGACCCTACTATAGTCACAATTCAGTCGTTTTGTCCACATAATCATCTATGTTCTGAGTTTACTTTAGAGAATTGTCACTGATCATTAGATTCATTTGTATCTCCATTGATTATTTATCATTCCTCACTCACTCACTCACACACCCACAAACAAATCACAACTGAATAGATACTCTGTCTTCCATTCTTGCTGTATAGTTCTGTCTACTCCCCCAACTTTGTTGATAAGCTTTAGGGTTTTATGGAAGTGAGTTTTACCTGACCTCTCTGGGACTTCCTGGTTACGTGACGGTTAAATAAGGTACCCAAGCAACCAAAGTGTGTCATCCAGTTTGTTCATGGTTTTGATACATGTTTCCTAAAGGGCACCTGCCAGCGATCGCCACACCCACAGCACCAACGCAGCCCCCCTATCCTTTGTTCTCTATTCCATTAGTCATGTTAATGTTTATTTGCTTTTGGACAAACACAAGTACAGGGACATGTTCAGTAGGAAAACGTAGATAAACGCTGTAGATAGAATTATGGATAGAACTGATGCCATACCTTAGTCTGCAGATCAGAGGGGTACTTTTGTTGTGTCTGTTGTGGAAAAACAATTAGTCAAATAATTGCACATATGCCGGAACTTGTGAATTCAATTCAGACTTTAATTCAACGGATTAAAGCCGAGCCTCTCCCATGGAAAGAGACTGAAATATCTCATCACAGAGCTCTTCCTTTATAGGCTTCTGTCCCTGCTTAACGTATAGAATCACTCCTTGTATGTTCATGAACTACTCCCATTGGCCCTATAGTTATCACATTATCTTTACATAGCACATATAGTCACTCCTTGTCTATTCATGAACTACTCCCATTGGCCCTATAGTTATCTTAGCTCTTGCTTGTTAACGCCCACATCTGACAGCTGTCCAGGCCACAATGGTAACTATAATGGTGCCTGATCCCATATGCTCCATTCCTTATATAGCCATTGTGTCTCAGCACTTAAAGTGGACAATCTAAATTCTGCCTGCTAATATTGGAAATGCAATCTGACTCATGTTGTCTGCTACCACATGTCCTGCTGAACGAGGCCCAGTGTTTATCTTGTGGAACGTTCAAGATAGAAATGTCATGGATAGAATTGACGTGATGCCTTATTCTGCTTATCAGAGGGGCTCTTTTCATTCTACTTCGTTTATTTCTATATGAACATTCCACAAAGCCGTGTCCTGCTGAGCGAGGCCCAGTGTTTACCTGCCTAGTCTCTCCCCCTCTCACACAGAACGTCACTGTCTGCAGAACAGTCACTCCGTCAGCAGCCATGGGCATCATAGCCCCCAGAGACTTTGTCGACGTTATTCTAGTGAAGCAATATGAAGACGGCACCATTACATCCAATGGTGCGTAACGCCTCAATCGATCTCTCTTCCTTCTGTCTTTTCTCTCTCTCTTCGCTTTATGATAAATAGGAGTTCTAACAACAACAAAAAACAATAAATCTAGAGCGAACGGTAGTTATAGAGCGACCGGTAGTTATAGAGCGACCGGTAGTTATAGAGCGACCGGTAGTTATAGAGCGACCGGTAGATCTAGAGCGACCGGTAGATCTAGAGCGACCGGTAGTTATAGAGCGACCGGTAGTTATAGAGCGACCGGTAGTTATAGAGCGACCGGTAGTTATAGAGCGAACGGTAGTTATAGAGCGAACGGTAGTTATAGAGCGAACGGTAGATCTAGAGCGACGGTAGTTATAGAGCGACCGGTAGTTATAGAGCGACCGGTAGTTATAGAGCGACCGGTAGTTATAGAGCGACCGGTAGTTATAGAGCGAACGGTAGTTATAGAGCGACGGTAGTTATAGAGCGACGGTAGTTATAGAGCAGTAGCGAACGGTAGTTATAGAGCGACGGTAGATCTAGAGCGACCGGTAGATCTAGAGCGACCGGTAGTTATAGAGCGACCGGTAGTTATAGAGCGACCGGTAGTTATAGAGCGTACGGTAGTTATAGAGCGTACGGTAGTTATAGAGCGAACGGTAGTTATAGAGCGAACGGTAGATCTAGAGCGAACGGTAGTTATAGAGCGTACGGTAGTTATAGAGCGTACGGTAGTTATAGAGCGAACGGTAGTTATAGAGCGTACGGTAGTTATAGAGCGTACGGTAGTTATAGAGCGAACGGTAGTTATAGAGCGAACGGTAGATCTAGAGCGACCGGTAGATCTAGAGCGACCGGTAGTTATAGAGCGACCGGTAGTTATAGAGCGACCGGTAGTTATAGAGCGACCGTAGTTATAGAGCGTACGGTAGTTATAGAGCACGGTAGTTATAGAGCGAACGGTAGATCTAGAGCGACCGGTAGATCTAGAGCGACCGGTAGTTATAGAGCGACCGGTAGTTATAGAGCGACCGGTAGTTATAGAGCGACCGGTAGTTATAGAGCGTACGGTAGTTATAGAGCGAACGGTAGTTATAGAGCGAACGGTAGATCTAGAGCGAACGGTAGTTATAGAGCGAACGGTAGTTATAGAGCGTACGGTAGTTATAGAGCGAACGGTAGTTGTTATAGAGCGTACGGTAGTTATAGAGCGTACGGTAGTTATAGAGCGAACGGTAGTTATAGAGCGTACGGTAGTTATAGAGCGACGTAGTTATAGAGCGACGGTAGTTATAGAGCCGACGGTAGTTATAGAGCAGATCTAGAGCTAACGGTAGTTATAGAGCGTACGGTAGATCTAGAGCGAACGGTAGTTATAGAGCGAACGGTAGTTATAGAGCGTACGGTAGTTATAGAGCGTACCGTAGATCTAGAGCAAACGGTAGATCTAGAGCGAACGGTAGTTATAGAGCGAACGGTAGATCTAGAGCGAACGGTAGATCTAGAGCGAACGGTAGTTATAGAGCGAACGGTAGTTATAGAGCGAACGGTAGATCTAGAGCGAACGGTAGATCTAGAGCGAACGGTAGATCTAGAGCGAACGGTAGTTATAGAGCGTACGGTAGTTATAGAGCGAACGGTAGTTATAGAGCGAACCGTAGATCTAGAGCGAACGGTACATCTAGAGCGAACGGTAGATGTAGAGCGAATTTCTCTAACAATGTATTATTTAACAAAATTTCTCTACTGACTTAATTCACATTTCTATTGGAGTGTAGCTCTATTTTTTCTTTGATGTCTGTCTAGGACTCTCCTTGGAAGACCGCGCAGACCAGTTCTTTTTTCTTTTTTAAATGTTAGGCTATTTTTATTGAACGTTGAGGCAGCACAGACATTAAGACATATAAAGGAATAAATAGGTATTCTAACAACAACAAAAAACATAATCAATGATATACAAATCAAGCACTGGGATGCACAGACAGACCACACCATCGGCAGTAGGCTGAAATCAGTAGAGTACAAGAGGAACTATTGTCACTTGTCACTAATGCAGTGCTAGTGTGTGGATGATATAGCCTAATCACCAGCCCTAACCCTCAGAGTGGCTGGCTGGGTGGAAATCTCTGGGACAGACAACTGTCTTATCCACTGCCCCAGACTGAGGCCTAGGCTTAATCATCCATGTCAAATGTGGGTTGTGTTCAGTAGGCACGAAAAGGAAGAAAACGCTCAAACTGTGATCTACTAGGCCTAGCCTATATGTTCTTGTCCAATAAGAAAGGCTTGGTTATGTATTCCATTATAAAATGTTTTGCTACGGTGTACCCAAGATGAGATTTGCGTTTTACCTTCACTATCAGTATGCTAGTAACATTATGTGATTGGTTGAATGAAAATAGACTGAATTATATCTACACATATTTGTATCCTCATATGTTCTCTCCCTGTGTTCTGCCCGTTAGCCACCCACGTGATCCACCCCAGCTGCCCTCCCCAGTCAGGGTATGTGAGGGGCTTCAACCACCCCTGTGGCTGCATCTGTGTCCCCATCTCTGGGTGAGTCACGCTCGGAGACACACTTCTCTGTTTCATAATATTGTCGTTGTCTGATAACCTCATCTCCAAAACAAACTTTTCAGGAAATTGAAAAAATGTCCATATTTTCCCATTAACGAATATACAATTATTAAACTTCAAAAGCTATTTTGAATACATTTTATTGGTCCCCAGAGCCATACAATGTTCAGAGGACATTTCATTCAAAAATATAAATGAGCAAAAATGTAGTTACGGTTTTGGTCAGACAGCTACTTTACATACAGCACACATGCTTTAGTTTACAAACCCATCTGCAAAATCCAGAACATTGTGTTCAGTCCTGTCAGAACCAAGGACATTTTTGTAGAGACAATGGTCCGTCACAGAAGGGCAGTAGAGAGCTAAACTTCAGTGCACTCAGGTATACTAATTGAGATTCTATAATGTGCACAGCAACCGGTTTGGTTTGAGAATTCTCTCTCTCTCTCTCTCTCTCTCTCTCTCTCTCTCTCTCTCTCTCTCTCTCTCTCTCTCTCACTCTCACATGACCACCTGTCTTGATAGCTATGTAGCTGAAGAAGCACTGTCTAATATTGTTCATACAGTATAGTGTAAATTCAACCCCTCTCTCTCTCCCCCCCATCCCCCCCAGGGAGCCAAACAAAACACAGCTGTTCAGTTTCTTCCAGACGGACCTGGGGGGCTTCCTGCCTCGCTCCGTGGTCGACTCCTTCTTCCCATCCAGCATGGTGGAGTTCTACAGCAACCTGGCCAAGGCCATCAAGTCCCTCAAGGACCACTGATACACTCATACTATACCTTCCCTTTGCCCTGGTCCCAGATCTGTTTGTGCTGCATAACCAACTCCTGGCACCAGGCGGTACTCAGATCTGGGACCAGCATTCAGCGGGACCAAAAAACACAGAATGATTAGCTATGTGAATGGCTTAGTTTTAAAGAGGCTATGCGGAACTTTTCACCTCAGGGGGGCTATTTAACCGAAAGGGATAGATTGATCTAAATGGATTTAAAAAATCCTTATTAGAGAGCATGGGGCACACCTCCCCAGGCTGTATATTTCTAGACTAAAACTAAAGATTTTGTTGTTTCATGAGTCAATAAATATTGTTATATCAACCATACAGGCAACACTCAAGCCAAAAATGTAGATAAACAATTAGCAACTCAACTTCTGTACAGCCTCTTTAAAAGCGTGGTCACCTGGCCTTGGCTTGGAGCAAACTGTATTTGAGCTTAAAGGGAGATGATATTGGATGAGATGATGGAAGGAAGGAGTGCAGCTTGTTTGTCCCAGCACTAACACAGCTGATTTCAGGTCGTTGAGGTCTTGGTTCATTTGTGTAATAATGTTGTGTGTTAGTGCTGGAGCAAAAAGCCTGCACCCCCGGTACTGTTGCTCTCTAGGACCAGGTATCATGGCCACTAGTGTAGTCTTACAAAAAGGTTGAGGGTCTGTTCTAATTTCATTCATTCAACTCTGGAAAAAGATTGAATATGAATTTCTCATAGAGGTTCATGTGCAATGTTCTTGAATTGAAGTGATTGAAATGGAATTGACCTTAGCCCTGATGTTAAAGTTGCAATTTGTAAGTTATTTTTCCCCCTATTGTAACAAGAAAGAGTACAAAAACTATCATCATGAACCCACCCCCAAAAAACACACGTTACATTATTGGACATAATGTAGTTTCTGTTCTTCTTCGTTTGTTTTTTTCTTCATGCGGGGACGCTAGCAAATACCCTGCCTCTCAGTCCTCGAACCGGATCGAAACGGAAATCCAGCTTACAGACCGCACCTTTAAGCACTCTGGGGCCGTACCTTTAAGACTAGTTTTAGAGAGGTCAATTTTGCCAAACTACTTCCAAAACAATAAATATTTCCTGTACATTTCCTATTTAGTGATGCATCCCCCCCTACTTCCCACCCCAAAAGAATGAGAATAGATTTGAAATCTATATTGTTTATGCAGTGTCCTTAACACACAGAGGATATGTCCTCCTTCCCTTTGTACTGTTTCTGTTGAATACAGTCCATTCTGTTACACTGGCTGCATCCTACCTACAGTAACATGCATGTTGCATGGACCTTACAGGAACCCCAGAATGGAATCGGATTCCATTGGGACGAGTCATACCTCATTTTTTGTTGTCCTTTGTATACAGTAGTACTGTACTTGAAATGTTCTGGTTTAACCTGTCTCCACAGCCCTTTAACCAATTCCTGAAGATGGAATCCGCAGTAGGGGAAACGGCGCCACTGGCCGCCCCACCAGCACTGTTATTGTTGTTTCTGAGCTGAGGAGCGTCGTGCAGCACGGTAATAAAATGTAGTACATATTGTGCTCTTCTATCGTGCGTGCGATGATGTCAGAGATGGAAATAACAGTGTTTGCAGTAACTGGGAAGCATTATGGACATGGTTGTTTTACCATTGAGGATTCCAGCTGTAACCAGTAACCTTTAGAGGGTGTATATACAGCCGGCAGATGTTTTCTAGTTACAATAACCCAACCCTATCCTATTCCTAATCTTAACATCTGCCGGCTTTATAGACACCTAACCTCCAAGCAAGGATTCCTGCCTCAGTTACTTTTCTCTATGTAGTATGTAGATGTCAAACTAAGAACACTGCATTATTCTTAAGCAAAGTTATTTGCAGTATGTATGGGCAAATGGCAATATGAACAGCTTCATCTAAAGAAGAATAGACAAAGGGACATCCGCTAGAGTAGGAGAGCTTCTGAAGGATCTTTGGTTTTATTCAGTGGGGTACAACATGGTATGTGTCCCATAAGGCTCTGGTCCAAAGTAGTGCACTATATAGGGAGTAGGATGCCATTTTGGACAGCCATGGATTCCAACATATTTTTAAGCACAGCAGCAGCATAGGACTGCCATATTCTGGCATAAGTTGTGACTAGTGTGTCATTTTTCACTGTAAAGAAACGTATTACCAGCATAGAGTTGAGAACCACTGTCTTTGGTAAGGCACAAGAGGGCATGGTCATCCGTCTAGGGAAGGGTGCGTCTCCGTAGCTTTTTTAAGAAATCATCGGTGAAGGGAAATAATGAGAGCAAGCATCAATAGTATTGAGATACATCCCTAGTTGGTGGAGGAAGCCTCTTCAGAGTACTGTGATATAGCCCTATTAGGTGGAGAGGAAGCCTCTTCAGAGTATTGAGATTACAGCACTATTAGGTGGAGAGGAAGCCTCTTCAGAGTATTGAGATATAGCCCTAGAAGGTGTCTTCACAGTGCTGTACAGTCAACCATCTGCATGAGTCCTCTACATGTATGATGATAAGCCATTATACTAATGATGTTATAGATCAATCTTTTTAGAAGCCTTGTGGTTAAGTTTCCTTTTGAAATGAAAACACACTACTTAACGTCTTTTTCTTATCCCGAGTGGATAATAACCTGACAAACCTTTACAAGTGCATTGCATTCCACTTCATCCACAACCAAGTCCTATATGCTTGCTTTTTTAAATAATTGTTTGCCTTTTGTTGGTGTAATACTATTAAGGCATTGTTTTGATGTGTGTTGTTGTACTGTAACTGGAGCCTGAAGATCATACCTACCTACAGTGTATTGCTGTCTTAACGTCAGAGTACACACGTTGTCTATTGGTGGCTTGTTTTTAAAATGTACTCGATCATGCGATCACACAGATGTGTATGTTTTAGGGTACGTGTTGAATGCTGTTTGTTGTCCTCAGCTCCTGATTGGAAAGCACAGCTGCTATGGAAAATGGCTGCTATTGAAATATACCATTAGTTCAGTTGTCAATAAAAGCAACACAGGAAAATAACATGGTTTTAGGTCAGGATTAAGGTTATGAAATTCTGGATTTTTTTTTTTAAATGTCCAAGTTTTCCAGAAATCCCAGTTGGAAGATTCCTGGAATCAGTAGGGAATACGCAGAGAATCTGGAAATCCTCCAACCAGGATTTCTGAAAAACCTGGGAAATTGGGGAAAGTTACCACAATTTTGCGACCCTAATCCTGACCTGCGCTCTGTTGTACTGTAGGACTGTACTGTATGTTCCACCCAGCAGGTTTTGTGTTTCACCAGCATCTGCAGTAAAACTACTGAACGTTACATCCAATGTTGTTATCCTTTCTTGTCGTATTATATTACCATCACCACAGGTAGGAAAATGGCTATACCCACTACACAAATTCACAGAGAAATTAAGGATTACAATGATGGATGAATAATGGTTACTCAACTTTCCCAGAAGTCCCGGTTGGAAGTTCCCAAAATCAGAAGGGAATAAATAAGCAGGGAATGCAGAATCCTCCAAACAGGATTTCTGGAAAACCTGGGAATTTGGGGAAAATTTAAAGGAGTTTTGCCTACAACTCTCATAGTCTCATTAACTGAGTGGTAAATGCATCTGTTTGTTCCATATGAAGTCAAATAACTATATAGGTTGTAAAACGTGAATGGTTATTGGCACAACAGTCTTGTGAACAAACGTTTGAAACATACAGATTGGGTTAAATTATTTTATTAGTATAATTTATCTTGCGATAAAGCTTTAGTACCGATATACAGAGTTTTACATATCTATATTCCAATAGATTTTGGCACACCCTGTGTTTTCCTTAATATCAAACTAGGAGAGAAAACAAGGTGAAAATTTGCTCCGGTTTAGTTATATCTTTGGTTTCACCCATAGGGAGAATCTCAATTAGATACTCCTCGCATCCTCACGCCTGGCCTCCTCAAAACCAATTGAAGGAGAAGGTCAGAGGGGGGGGGGGACTTCTGGCTTTCTCATCCAATGGGTTTTGAGAAGAAGAGAGGACGCGAGGAGTATGCAATTGAGATTCTCCCATTGTCATCTAATAAACAAACTAAGGGCTCTGTTAAATCCGTAGCCCTGAAGAGCCGCTTTATAGGGCGATTGACAATTAGAGGCAATGTTCCCGCGGTCGCGAAGAGTGCATTCATGGTAAACGGAAATTAACTTTACCTTTTGATGCTGGTCTTCTGCGATATGGATTGAATCCAACTCATAGTCTTTGGTCTAAATAATGATTCCAACATCAAGCACAATACTACAATTCCATGAAAAATGCAAATCCCATTTTAAATATTTTGTATCAGTATCATAATCTTTTGGGACGACATTACAGTACTGTACACTATTTCTAACAGTCAAAAGCAATGGAATGTCTCTCCCTTCCTTCATGTAAATACGGTATATCTGTGCAAATCTCAAACTCATTGTGGTCCCTGATCTAGAAGTTCTGGGTGTAGGGAGGCAGTCAGAGCAAAGCACCTGTAAACTCACTGCTCTCTACAGTAACAGTCCCTGATTGTCATTGCAATATGATTTCATATAGAATATAGACATTATATTCATAACTACAGTATGTTAATAGTGCTCATATGAAATGGTATGATGGCTTGCGGTGGATTTATGTTCTAGTTGGCCCTGTTTATACCTGGTACTAACTCTGATCTAGGGCTCTATTCAATCCATAGCGCTGAAGACTTGAACTTCAGCATGATTGAAATATATAGGCAATGTTCCTGTGTTCGCGGAGACTGCATTCACGGTAAACGCATATGTCGGCTCAATCGGAAATTACCCTTAATTTTCAATCTCGTTATAACGCTGAACTTCAGTGATGCAGATTGAATCGAGGCCGTTGTCCACATTCTGATAGCGGCCACATTTTTGCCGTTGCATCTACACATTGTATTAAAATGTGACTCATCCGTCCGCTGTGTCTGCATTGTGACCAGATTTACTGGTCCCTCCCTGTATGCAAATTATTCGACAGATATTCTTTCAAAATAATATGTATTTTCTTTATTTAAAGACACATATTGATGCCATAAGACGATAGCGCCACCTGCCAATGATTTTAGAGGGATAATGATGATTTAAATGGTTTCCCTGTCAACATCCGTCTACACTTGGAAGATACCCAGACAACATGAGTCCCTGACTACCTCCGGTGGTGGTCAGGAAGATCTGATCACAATCCAATCACAATAGGTATTTTAATTGCGGACACCTGTCTATAAATGTGGCCACAATCAATATGCAGCCAAATCTTGAGAATCAATAGCCCCGTTTATAGCTGGTGCTAACATGAGTCCTTTGTCCTGATCTTGTCCACATTCTGATTGTGCCCACATTTTTAAAGAAGTGTAATTGTGATCAGATCTTTCTAACTACCTCCGTAGGTAGTCAGGGACCTACTGCATCTGGATATCAATTAAGTCTAAACAGTGTAAACTGACCTGAAATCAGTGTCTAGGGGTAACTCTTCAGTCTCCTTCCTCCTCCTGTTAACTACAGTGAGATGGCCCTCAGGCAGACCCTTCTGCCTCATCCTCCTTCCTCCTCCGGATGACTAGAGTGATATGCCCCTCAGGCAGAGCCTTGACGATGTTCCAGGCCTCGAAGCGGCTCAGCTCCTGGAGGGAGGTGCTCTGGACCTGCAGCAGCTCATCGCCAGACTGCAACTCGCTCTGCTCCGCAGCTCCACCTATTGGGGAGCAGGAGAACACACTGTCACACATTGGTCTGTCGTGAAGTTTCCCCTAGGTGCAGATCTGAGATCAGCTTCCCCTCCCCCAACTTACAAAAGTTCAAGCTTATAAAACTGTGCTTCTCTACGTTGTTTGCATGCTTTCCTACTTTCCGTGACATCACAACGCTTCTAACAAGAAAATACATTGTTAAAAGTGTTAAGAAAAGGTCCTGTGTGGCTCAGCTGGTAGAGCATGGCACTTGTAACGTCAAGATCGTTGGTTTGATTCCTGCTGGGGTCACCCATACTAAAAATGTTTGCACACACTACTGTAAGTCACTTGGATAACAGTGTCTGCTAAATGGCACCTAAAGTTCACCCAAATGACAAAATGATATATTGATTTCCTTACCCTGTTAGAGTTTAGGGACATAGTAAGGCAGCAATCCATGCTTTGGTTTTGTTTACCTGGCCACTGTCTCCAAATATTCAATTTTTGTGAACTATCCCTTTTAATCCTGTGGTGCTACTGTACCTTTAAATATCCTGTTGATGACCAGAGGCCTGTCTCCATGGATAGTACTGTACCTTTAAATATCCTGTTGATGACCAGAGGCCTGTCTCCATGGATAGTACTGTACCTTTAAATATCCTGTTGATGACCAGAGGCCTGTCTCCATGGATAGTACTGTACCTTTAAATATCCTGTTGATGACCAGAGGCCTGTCTCCATGGATAGTACTGTACCTTTAAATATCCTGTTGATGACCAGAGGCTTGTTTCCATGGATAGTACTGTACCTTTAAATATCCTGTTGATGATCAGAGGCCTGTCTCCATGGATAGTACTGTACTTTTAAATATCCTGTTGACGACCAGAGGCCTGTCTCCATGGATAGTACTGTACCTTTAAATATCCTGTTGACGACCAGAGGCCTGTCTCCATGGATAGTACTGTACCTTTAAATATCCTGTTGATGACCAGAGGCCTGTCTCCATGGATAGTACTGTACCTTTAAATATCCTGTTGATGACCAGAGGCCTGTCTCCATGGATAGTACTGTACCTTTAAATATCCTGTTGATGACCAGAGGCCTGTCTCCATGGATAGTACTGTACCTTTAAATATCCTGTTGCTGACCAGAGGCCTGTCTCCATGGATAGTACTGTACCTTTAAAGATCCTGTTGATGACCAGAGGCTTGTCTCCATGGATAGTACTGTACCTTTAAATATCCTGTTGATGACCAGAGGCCTGTCTCCATGGATAGTACTGTACCTTTAAAGATCCTGTTGATGACCAGAGGCCTGTCTCCATGGATAGTACTGTACCTTTAAAGATCCTGTTGATGACCAGAGGCCTGTCTCCATGGATAGATCCTTTCCCTCCTTCCAAACTGAAGCCAATGCCCCCTCCTCCTGTCTCCAGCTCCACAGTCATCATGGCTCCCCCATCCTCCACTACAGACAGACAGACAGACAGAGAGAGAGAGAGAGAGAGAGAGAGAGAGAGAGAATGAACAACCAACACACACACCTGCACAGTGTTGTGTGTGCTGTCTTACTAGGTGAACTTGTCTGACCACCTTCTACTCACCTGTGGTGTTGAGGTCTGTACTGCTACTGCTGACTGCTACTGAGGAATCATCAGCCTTGTTCCCTTCTCCTCCTCCTCCCTCTCTCCCCTTGCTCACCACCACCACGGCCAGTCTCATGGTGCGGGCCTGGCGCAGCGTGGCGGTGGCGTCGGCGTGTGTCGCACCCCTTAGTGTCTGGCCGTTGATGGACAGCACCTCGTCACCCTTCTCCACGGTCCCCTCTTGAGCCGCCAGGCCGTGGGGGAAAACACGATGCACCTGGGGGGAGGGAGGGAGGAATGTCAGAGCGTTTACATTGGACATTCCCATTCTAAGCAATTCGCCTTGATTGGTGGAGCAGGTGGCAGACATTTTGTAGAGTTGCCACTATCTGGCCATGCTAGAAAGGACAGTATCAGGGCTTTATAGCCATGGGATCCTGTCTTTAATATTTAAGTCCAAAATCATACTCCTAACTAGACACAAGCATTTCGCTACACTGTATTTTGTACAATACAACTTTATTGTCCATACAATATGTTACAGTGAACAACAGAAATCTCAACTCCCCCAGATAGCACACATCACACAGAAATACAATCTTTAACAGAAATTCTGAGGATGTCATCACTTTTCATCTGCTCTAGCATGGCCTTTCAGTATACTCACTGTGGTAGCCTTGCTCTCCAGGTCTATCCCACCTGCAATGCTGAAACCCAGACCTGCTCCTTCCTCCTTGTGCAGAATCACCACTTGGATGTGCTCAAATTGCTTGAAAGAGTTAAGGAAAGATCATCTCTTTCATTCTAACATTCAAAATAATATGTTCATGTTTTTCATTCACTTTACAATGTTACTGCTGGCCTAGTGATTTTTGCATTTATTTCAAATGATTCTAGTTTCTATTTCTAACAATGACAACACGTTTTGGCCATTTGGACATTTGGTTCTTGTTCTTGTCTATTAAGAGTAGGAGTGCTGATCTAGGATCAGGTCTCCCATCCATGTCATCTTATTCAATATGATCTAAATGACAAACTTGATCCTAGATCAGTAGCACTGTTACTCTGAGACGATTAATACTTTTATGACGTGAGTCAGACGATTCATGGCCATTCACAGAGATATCTCAGTTTGATTATTACACACACAAACAGACACACACACATTGTAGTAAGAGCGCGGTAATGACATATCGAGAAAGGAAATGCATACAGATGTTCTCCTGAGCACAGAGCCAAGTGGTCCTTCGAGAGAGAGGTGTGTGTGTGTGTGTGTGTGTGTGTGTGTGTGTGTGTGTGTGTGTGTGTGTGTGTGTGTGTGTGTGTGTGTGTGTGTGTGTGTGTGTGTGTGTGTGTGTGTGTGTGTGTGTGTGTGTGTGTGTGTGTGTGTGTGTGTGTTTGCGTAGACAAAAGCTTTGATTGCCTCAGAATGAAAATGGAGAACAGAAGCACAATACACACTGTGATGCTCTGTCCTCCCTGAAAGCCTTTCAATGCACACAGTGATGCTCTGTCCTCCCAGAAAGCCTTACAATACACACTGTGATGCTCTGTCCTCCCAGAAAGCCTTACAATACACACTGTGATGCTCTGTCCTCCCAGAAAGCCTTACAATACACACTGTGATGCTCTGTCCTCCCAGAAAGCCTTACAATACACACTGTGATACTCTTTCCTCCCTGAAAGCGTTAATGTGGTGTTGATGTGGTGTTAATGTGGTGTTAATAGGGTGTTAATAGGGTGTTGATGTGGTGTTACCGTGGTGTTGATGTGGTGTTACCGTGGTGTTGATGTGGTGTTGATGTGGTGTTACCGTGGTGTTGATGTGGTGTTACCGTGGTGTTGATGTGGTGTTGATGTGGTGTTACCGTGGTGTTGATGTGGTGTTACCGTGGTGTTGATGTGGTGTTACCATGGTGTTGATCTGGTGCTGATGTGGTGTTCATGTGGCGTTAATGTGGTGTTGATGATGTGGTGCTGATGTGCTGTTCATGTGGTGTTGCTGTGGTGTTAATGTGGTGTTGATGTGGTGTTGATGTGGTGTTCATGTGGTGTTCATGTGGTGTGGTGTTGATGTGGTGTTACTGTGGTGTTACCATGGTGTTGATGTGGTGTTAATGTGGTGTTACCGTGGTGTTGATGTGGTGTTACCGTGGTGTTACCGTGGTGTTACCATGGTGTTACCGTGGTGTTGATGTGGTGTTGATGTGGTGTTAATGTGGTGTTGATGTGGTGTTAATGTGGTGTTGATGTGGTGTTACCGTGGTGTTGATGTGGTGTTACCGTGGTGTTACCGTGGTGTTACCGTGGTGTTGATGTGGTGTTGATGTGGTGTTACCGTGGTGTTACTGTGGTGTTGATGTGGTGTTGATGTGGTGTTACTGTGGTGTTGATGTGGTGTTACTGTGGTGTTACCGTGGTGTTGATGTGGTGTTACCGTGGTGTTGATGTGGTGTTACCGTGGTGTTGATGTGGTGTTGATGTGGTGTTACCGTGGTGTTGATGTGGTGTTGATGTGGTGTTACCGTGGTGTTACTGTGGTGTTACCGTGGTGTTGATGTCGTGTTACCGTGGTGTTACTGTGGTGTTGATGTGGTGTTACCGTGGTGTTACTGTGGTGTTACTGTGGTGTTTATGTGGTGTTGATGTGGTTTTGATGTGGGGAACATCATTATTTGACATCCTAATACAGTCAGCGAGGCCCTTCTGGTGAGGAAGAGGTGGATGGTCCTCCAAATAAATTAAAAACAATGAAACAGACAGGCCGGGCAGACGGACAGAAAGACTGACAGACAGACTGATGAAGTTTCACCTTCAGTGTTTCCTCATCCAGAGCTTTCACTTCCTGGATCATGGTCTGTATTTCCTGTGGAGGGATGGCTGAGATAACAGAGTGGGCACATGCTGACGGAGATGGGCGTGAGACCAGGTCCCCTCCCTCCTCCCCCCGGTCAATGGTACACTGCCTCAGATCAGATAGGCTGAGAGGAATAAGGAAGAAAACAGAGTTCGACTCACGCACTGACACTGGTCACATACAGAACACACACTCAGACACACCTTCTGTATTACAGGTTCATCGTAGCTACTCTCATAATCATGCATTTCACTGTATGAAAAATAAATAGAGAGTTATATTTTAATCTGAGCACAAGCATTTAGCTACACTCACATTAACATCTGCTAACCATGTGCATGTGGCCAATCAAATTTGATTTGATTTGTTACAGACTAAACTCTGAGAAGGTTTCAGTCAGATTAACACTTTAGACATAATCACACATCTCAGAACAGGAATAACACGTGCCACTTCCTGTTTGTTCACTTCCTGTGTTCATACTTCTTCTTACTAAAGATGAAAATGCCACGATTGCATTAAGCACCGTGAAGCAGGGACACAATACAGAAAAGATTTGATCTAAATCATGCCTGGTCCATCTGATAATATATAATGCCATCTCTACTTTGCAGAATCTGACTTCCAGGGAGCAGTGCTATCTTACTTTTTTCATAGCAAGCACTACTACAGTGTAGGTCTATAGACATACATATTTATACCTTTTCATCCAATCACCTGAGAGGTAGTATGTGTATGCCTGTGTGGTATCAGTCATTGAAACAGAGAATATGCTGTATATACCAGGGTAAGGGTCAATTCCATTTCAACTACATCAATTTAGGAAGTAAACTGAAATTCCAATTAGAAATTATTCTCATAGAGAAGTATTCAGAAAAACTGGAATAGGAACTTCCTTTTACTTCCTGAATTGATTGAATTGTAATGGAATTGACCCCAACCCTAGTATATGCTGTATGTTGATGTTTTTGTGAGAATTTTTACCTGACAGAGAAGCTATTCTCGTTGCTGTCGGGGCCAGGGGAGACGGGGGTGTTCTGGGCCGGGTCGGGCTCCTCCGGGCTGCAGACTAGAGGGGATGCAGGGGGCGGGTCTGAACCGGGGTTACCCGGCCTAGTATGACAGGGGGAGGGGAGCAGGGAGTGCATGGAGCGCATCAGGGCATGGGACACCTGGAATAGAGTAGAGCGGAGCAGTGCAGATAATAGCAGAGCAGAGTAGAGTAGATACGAGTAGAGTAGAGTAGATACGAGTAGAGTAGAGTAGATACGAGTAGAGTAGAGTAGAGTAGAGTAGAGTAGATAAGAGTAGAGTAGATACGAGTAGATACGAGTAGAGTAGAGCAGATAAGAGTAGAGTAGAGTAGAGCAGAGCAGAGTATAGTAGAGCAGATAAGAGTAGAGCAGAGCAGAGTATAGCAGAGAATAAAACATGTTATGGTTAGGGCTCTGCTGTTCTTTTCTACCCTTCATCCCACCTCAAGAGGCCATTATAGCACCTTCTTACACCATGGGTGAAATAACTGTCACGTGTTCATACTATAACAGTCTAAAGTAATTATTCAAATAATCCACAATAAATTGCCAAATCCCAACCAGGTGAATTTACTTCAAATTAAATGTCTGCTGACACTCATTCCTATCAGCAGCCTACACTGTAATCTACCAAATGATTTATTATTATTATTATTATTATTATTATTATTATTATCATTATCAACATAATGAACCACTTAAATCATTATCTGTTCACAACATTATAGGAGAATAATAGGCCTTTTATCTAAGAAAATGGAGGGGAAAAAACGAATAAAAAAAAAGAACAGAACAGCTGAGTTGACTGTATGTTACGGTGCTTAGTCTGGCTATGGCATCCCACTGGGCACACACTGTTTCAATCAATGTTTCCACGTCATTTCCACGTTACAGTCGTTGAATTGACGCTAAATTGACGTCTGTGCCCAGTGGGATAGCCTTTAGTCCATTTGTTCATTTAGCAGACAAGACACGTATATTCCTGTGCCCTTACCACAGCCAAAACACATATATTTTATAGTAAGAATATAACGAAATGTAACAGAATATTATATCAATTACATTGTTTCCCAATCAAACTATTGCCAAGTGTCGCAGGTGAGCACAATCCACACCACAAATGACAGTTACAAATGTATTGCATGCACCTGTTACAGAGTAATTACATGGGTTATTCAACTGGTACGAAGCTGTGACATTTCATACATTTTATCAATTTAATTGGACATTTTACAATTTACACTTGGACAATGTGATGTAATGTAAAGTGTGGACCAAAGACGCACCTGGTTACTGAAGGAAAGTATCTTCCCCAGGCTCTCTCCCTCCAGTCCTCTTAAAGTTGTTGACCCATCCGGGGAGGGAGAGGCAGGCAGGGGCAGGCTACGCGTCCGCAGGCTGGCCTGCTTGCCCTGAGCCTGGGCATGGCTCTGGTCTCCCTCCCCCTCCTCTGGTGGTTGTAGTGGACCAAAGCTCTCTCCCTTGGAGCTGCTGGACCTCCTGGGCACCGGGCCGGAGGGGGAGATGGAGGCCTCTACAGCCCCATCCAGGGGCTCTGTTTCTGGGTCAGCCTCGGGGAGAGGTGCCTCTAGGGTGGATGGGGTGGTGGTGTCCTCGGGGGATGGCGAGTCAGAGATCTCTGCATTGGGGTCTGTTGTCTCTTCCACTGGGGTCTGGAGCTCCGAGGCAGGGTGGAGGGTCGTAAGAAGAGAAAAGCAGGTAGGAGGAGAAGGGTGGGAGGCAGGAGAGGGAGGAAAGATGGAGTGAGGAGAGGCTGCAGGGGGAAAAGAGGACATCCTTTCGTCCTTGTCCTCGTCAGGGATTGGAGAGGTCACTTTGGCTCCTTTGCCCATATCATGCTGGAATGTGCCATTCTCCTCTAAGAGAGGGGGGTCACTCCTGACGGGTGCCTTGTCCTTCAGAGGGAGGGAAGTGGAGGGGGCTAGGGGCCTCCTGTTGTTGCCCTCCCTCTCCTGACCCTTACCCTCAGGACTAGAGAAGGTCTCAAATGAATGGATCTTCTGCTTGATTGACAGCTGGGCTGCAGAGGAGGTGGGCCGCAGACGTACCCCGAAGGTGCTGTTGAAATACACATTTTTTAATGTTATTGTCCATCCACCTGGATAATTTACATGAGACAGAAATTCCTGTTGGCTTATAACTCATGAACACACAATCTTTGATCGACCAACTGGGAATCAAACCCAGGTCACCTATACTCTTCAACACCACCTCAACCCACTGAAATAAAGGCCTACACTTTAGGCACTAACACAAGTCTTCAGATCTCAGGCAAGACTGAACCGCCTCTGCTACATTGCATAAAACACAAGCTAAAGGAGAAATGTTATGGAGAAACACTACGTACGTTCCACCGCCTCTGATGTCCAGGGGTTTGGCAAGCTCCGCCTGGGGCCTCCCATTCCTAATACTCCTGAGGCTCTGACGGTTCCACGCAGGCTTGGGGGCAACCGGGGGGCCCTTCCTCATCCCTGGGGGGTCCTCAGTCCTTGGGCTGGGGGTGGAGATTAGGGAGGCAGGGGTGGTGGGGTCTGGGGCGGTGTGGTGGGCGAAAGTACTGTTGAGTTCAGGAAGCTCAGGAAACTCACTCGGTTGGCTCATGGCGACTGGGGAGTGTGTGTCGGTGGGGTGTCTGTCGGTTTGGGACGGAGTGTGTGTGGCGTTGTGGTGTGAGCTGAGATGGTGTGTTTGTTGTTGGTGTGTGCTACTATGGGAGTGTGTGTTGTGACGGTGTGGGCTCGGATGAGTAAGACTCTGGTTCTGATGGGGGTCTTCAGGACCTCCAAGATCAGGGGTGCTGTCGGAGATCCTAACCCAGGGGTCGTGAAGCTTTTCTGGGGGGAGCTGCTCCACGCGACCCTGCCTCCTCAGGCCCGGCCTCTTACTCTGGGAGCAGAGGTGGAAGGCAGATTCAGCACCTGAACACAGACACAACACAGGAAACACAGTCTAAAAGGAGGAGAGATACAAGTACTTCATAATGACCTAGACTCACACTGCCCTCATTAAAATAATGCATTCATACCTGCACAGCGTTCTGCTTTACTAATGACATTAAATAGTAAGTTGTGGTGCCATTAAATGTCACAATGTAAGAAATGATCCTAAAGATGGAGTTCACAACTAAATAACATCTTGTCTTTCAGGAAACAAACTGCAAATTAACTGTAAATGGCCCCTATAGGTGTCTCAAATATCTGTATATTTGACTGTTAGCTCTGTACTGTACAAATGGTGAATTCTAATACATTTTGGGAAATTGCATGTGACCAACAACAAAAAAGTATAGAGGTTCCCATACGATACCTGTGTGTAGTCTGTCTTCTGTGCAGGATGAGTATCGAGGGCAGGCAGTGATGGCAGCAGAGCGAGCGTCTGAGTGGGTGAGTGTCTCTCCACTTCCCCCTGAGTGTTCTCGCTCTCTTTCTCTCTCTCTTTCTCTCTCACTCTCTACTTCCTGGAACACAGATAAACAGGAAGTTAAAATGTTGAGTACTCTACTCAGCCTCTGACCGCAGAAAGATGTTGAAATTCACCCTGCATTTACTACCGCCCGTTACCCTCCACAACTTCACATGGACATGCATCCATCCATCACACTCACAACGACCAGATGCAGAACATAATTGAATCACACACAGTGCCAAGGCAAGGCCATTCTATGATATCCAATAGCTTCATGCCTGATGTGGGTATAACACAAGCATCTTTCAGAATGACAGGTGAATCACTTACGAACACATAAGCAAATACTTCCAGAATGGAGAGAAGCCATCCTTACTATAAAAGCTTGCATTGTGAGACAGGTTTAAGGTTGAATGTTTCAGGGACAGGATACAGTACATAGGGAAGAGGAGTCGTAAGGCATGAATGTATGACATTCTGTAAAACAAATGTAAAGGTATGACTGGTATGTTCATATTTTCTATTTGAAAAAGCACCATTCTCAGTCCACAGTAACCCCATGCAAACCATTCACCAACACACATTCAAGAGTATGAAACGGTCCCACATACATTTCTACATAGTAACCTTCTGATCTTTCTCAAAGCCTTGTATACACTGCTAACAAGCTGGAAGCATGGAGATGTGGATGCAGAAACAACACATGGGACAATACACATTAGTTAGAGGAAAAATATATTAGTATACTGTATTTAGTAAATTCAGCATGTTTTAGCATATTGCTTACGGACAGAGAATAAGAAAAACAGTGAGATTATGTCTAATGTTATCCTTCTCTGCACTAATGTCTAATGCTGTTGTTGTGGAAATTCTTACACAGGGACACTCAAATTCAATCTTAAGTGAATCCCTCTTTAATGTCAGCAGGCTGGAGAGGTCCCAGTCAGACCTAGACACATATAGTAGCAATCTGAAGTGATCTCTAACGGGGCAGTCCCATTAGTTCACTTATATACTAACAAGTTATACAGTATATACATGTTTTAGCTTATTCATCATTCATAATTAATGTTTGTTTCGTTCATGTGACCGACCAATACCTCACGAGGCTTCTTCTCTAAGCTGAGACCTTGAAACTGAGATATAACAAGGTTCTGGGCGTACTGCCAAATTGCAGATGTTTGATAGTGAGGATTCGTTCAATCAGTAACTTGATTGAACACACAGAAATTGGTTTATAGAAAAGCACAAACAGAGAACATAGAAATTGGTTTATAGAAAAGCACAAACATAAAAATGTCCATCACATTGTCCTGTTGTATTCATTAGGCACCAAATGGAAGAAACAGGGAGGGACTACCTGGAATTGTCCAATAAGAAACGTTCATTTTCGTACTAAGACGTTTCCGTTGCATGCCTTAATGAACTCGACCCAGCTCTGCAGATCAGCTTCACAGACAATTGTGGTTTCAGAGAATATGCAAGAAGAACCAATGCAAAACAGAATGACGTGTCTCAACCACAGCTGATGCCTGATGCATGAAGACTACCCAACTCTGTTTAACAGAGATTTTCAGCACACCCCCTTCTTCCCTACAGTAGCTACCATTTATGGGCAATAGAAGCATGCAGTCTAGCTCTTCCTCAGATGTACGGCAGTATGAATGACAGCCAGTCATATCAAGCTGCTACAGTCCTGTTGAGATGCATCCAGATTTACATTACTTTGATCCATCGATTCAAACTCATTATTTCAAAAAAGTTCAAACCTGCTTACAATATACCTATTCATCCATCCATCCACAGTAAGACATGTTTAAGTCAAGATGACTGGTTAGATAAGAGTATACTTAGTAAAACAGCATCTTTTAGCATATTACATGGGAACAAAAAAATAGAAAAACAGATGCTGTCCTTTTCTGCACTAGTGGGTTGTGTTCATTAGGCACCAAATGGAAGAAACCAGACTATCATTGTAAATAGGTGTAAATAATGTTCTCTCCCTACCTGACAGTTGGTATGTGTGGGACTCCATCCGTCCTCTCTAACAGGGGAGCCTCTACTGGAAACATTGGAGTCTGTCAGGCCCCCAGGGGCCCCCTCCTCACTAGTGACGTCCTGGTGTCGGCAGTACCTCCTTGGAGGTGCCAGGGCTTTGGGCCTGTTCTAGGGTCATATTAGGAAAATATGTGAATTATAAACAATTCTTATTGGACGAGTCCAGGTAGTCCCAGCCTGTTTCAATGCATTATTCTTCCATTTTGTTCTTAAAGTGTGGCCTTCCAAAAGCTTGTATGGAAACCTCTGGAGTTAAGCTACCTTATTTCCCCTTGTGGCCAGGTCTAATGTGCACTGGCTGGAGAAGTTGGCTGCTGGGGAGTTGTAGGGGACGTTGTAGTCGTCATCAGGGACAGGGTAAACCAATGCAGACCGTCTGTTATCACACCAGGGCTCAGGAGTGGACCCCTAGAACCATGTGATCAAGACGGATAAGGACCCTAGAACCATGACCCCTTGAACTCTCAGAAACATGAGAGAAAGAGGTATTAGAACCATAGAACCATGACCCCTACAACTCCTACACCCATGAGATAAAGACGGATTACAATCCCTAGAACCATGACCCCTACAACTCCTACACCCATGAGATAAAGACGGATTAGAATCACTAGAACCATGGCACTTACAACTCCTACACCCATGAGACAAAGAGGTATTAGAACCGTAGAACCATGACCCCTACAACTCCTACACCCATGAGATAAAGACGGATTAGAATCACTAGAACCATGACACTTACAACTCCTACACCCATGAGATAAAGACGGATTAGAATCACTAGAACCATGACCCCTACAACTCCTACACCCATGAGATAAAGATGGATTAGAATCACTAGAACCATGACCCCTACAACTCCTACACCCATGAGATAAAGACGGATTAGAATCACTAGAACCATGACCCCTACAACTCCTACACCCATGAGATAAAGACGGATTCGAATTCCTAGAACCGTGACCCCTACAACTCCTACACCCATGAGATAAAGACGGATTAGAATCACTAGAACCATGACCCCTACAACTCCTACACCCATGAGATAAAGACGGATTCGAATCCCTAGAACCATGACCCGTACAACTCCTACACCCATGAGATAAAGACGGATTAGAATCCCTAGAACCATGACCCCTACAACTCCTACACCCATGAGATAAAGACGGATTCAAATCCCTAGAACCATGACCCCTACAACTCCTACACCCATGAGACAAAAAGGTATTTGAACCTCTAGAACCATGACAGATTATTCTGGAATGCTTGGTTGTGTTGATTTACCATGGGGATGTCGAGGCTGTGGACCCTTTCCATCAGACTATGGTGCGTGTTGTGGTTGTGGTTGGGTACAGTCAGGCTTTGACCATTAACCTGGTCGGTTCCTGGTCCGGGGCAGCGGTTGTGCTGATGGTTATGATGGTGGTTCTGGTTGTATGTGTTGCTGTCACTACAGGAGCGGGTCATGTTCTTCTGGGCTCGCCGGGCAGTCAGTTGGCTGAAGCTCCTTGCCACACAGCGCTCACACTTCCCTCTGGAGTGGGAGCAGGGGTCAGACCTACGCAAGCCTGGGGTTAAGAGGTCACAGGGAGAGAACAGATAGTTAGAAAGAAAGGTAGATAGGTAGGTAGGTAAATAGATATGTGGGTAAGTAGATATGTAGGTAAGTAGATAGATAGATAGATAGATAGATAGACAGATAGGTAGGTAGGTAGGTAGGTAGGTAAGTAGGTAGGTAAGTAGGTAGGTGAGAGAAAGAGATGGGACGTGAGAGAGATACATTTATCCTGATGAAACACAATGCAGTAATATTACGGAAGGTAACGTGTGTGCATTATCATCTGGGGAAGCTAAACTAGCTGATAGTTGTTACCGTCTATACTCCACTGAGTTAATACAGGTTGTTACCGTCTATACTCCACTGAGTTAATACAGGTTGTTACTGTCTATACTCCACTGAGTTAATACAGGTTGTTACTGTCTATACTCCACTGAGTTAATAAAGGTTGTTACTGTCTGTACTCCAATGAGTTAACATAGGTTGTTACTGTCTATACTCCACTGAGTTAATACAGGTTGTTACCGTCTATACTCCACTGAGTTAATACAGGTTGTTACCGTCTGTACTCCACTGAGTTAATAAAGGTTGTTACTGTCTACACTCCACTGAGTTAATACAGGTTGTTACCGTCTGTACTCCACTGAGTTAATACAGGTTGTTACCGTCTGTACTCCACTGAGTTAATAAAGGTTGTTACTGTCTATACTCCACTGAGTTAATACAGGTTGTTACTGTCTATACTCCACTGAGTTAATACAGGTTGTTACTCTCTATACTCCACTGAGTTAATAAAGGTTGTCACTGTCTGTACTCCACTGAGTTAATAAAGGTTGTTACCGTCTGTACTCCCTTGAGTTAATAAAGGTTGTTACTGTCTATACTCCGCTGAGTTAATAAATGTTGTTACTGTCTATACTCCACTGAGTTAATAAAGGTTGTTACCGTCTGTACTCCCTTGAGTTAATAAAGGTTGTTACTGTCTATACTCCGCTGAGTTAATAAATGTTGTTACTGTCTATACTCCACTGAGTTAATAAAGGTTGTTACCGTCTGTACTCCCTTGAGTTAATAAAGGTTGTTACTGTCTATACTCCGCTGAGTTAATAAATGTTGTTACTGTCTATACTCCACTGAGTTAATAAAGGTTGTTACTGTCTATACTCCGCTGAGTTAATAAATGTTGTTACTCTCTATACTCCACTGAGTTAATACAGGTTGTTACCGTCTATACTCCACTGAGTTAATACAGGTTGTTACTGTCTATACTCCACTGAGTTAATACAGGTTGTTACCGTCTATACTCCACTGAGTTAATAAAGGTTGTTACTGTCTATACTCCACTGAGTTAATACAGGTTGTTACCGTCTATACTCCACTGAGTTAATAAAGGTTGTTACCGTCTGTACTCCACTGAGTTAATACAGGTTGTTACCGTCTATACTCCACTGAGTTAATACAGGTTGTTACCGTCTATACTCCACTGAGTTAATAAAGGTTGTTACTGTCTATACTCCGCTGAGTTAATAAATGTTGTTACTCTCTATACTCCACTGAGTTAGTACAGGTTGTTACCGTCTATACTCCACTGAGTTAATAAAGATTGTTACTGTCTATACTCCACTGAGTTAATAAAGGTTGTTACTGTCTATACTCCACTGAGTTAGTACAGGTTGTTACCGTCTATACTCCACTGAGTTAATACAGGTTGTTACCGTCTATACTCCACTGAGTTAATACAGGTTGTTACCGTCTATACTCCACTGAGTTAATAAAGGTTGTTACCGTCTATACTCCACTGGGTTAATAAAGATTGTTACTGTCTATACTCCACTGAGTTAATAAAGGTTATTACTGTCTATACTCCACTGAGTTAATACAGGTTGTTACTGTCTATACTCCACTGAGTTAATACAGGTTGTTACTGTCTATACTCCACTGAGTTAATACAGGTTGTTACTGTCTATACTCCACTGAGTTAATACAGGTTGTTACTGTCTATACTCCACTGAGTTAATACAGGTTGTTACCGTCTATACTCCACTGACTGGCGTCCTGCTTTAGTTGGCTGGTCTCTACAGCCTGGGCTATGGCATCGTTCAGCTGCTGCTCTGACACCTAAAGATACACACAGACACACTGCATTTAACAGACACACACACACACTCCCTCCCCAACACTACACAATAGACACATGTGCATCTGTACCACAGTAGCCTAGTTTATATAAGGCTAGAAGGTCAGACAGGGTGTGTACAGTATATTTATATATTTTTATTTAACCTTTATTGAAATAGGCAAGTCAGTTACAATGCAGTAGTATTACGGAAGGTAACGTCTGTGCATTATCATCTGGGGAAGCTAAAATATTAAGGCCGGCTGTGATACAGCCTGGGATTGAACCAGGGTCTGTAGTGTCGCCTCTAGCAGTGTGTTAGAACACTGCGCCACTCGGGAGACCAATAATTAAGGTCAGACGGGGTGTGTATATAAGGTCAGACAGGGCGTGTATATAAGGTCAGACGGGGTGTGTATATAAGGTCAGACGGGGTGTGTATATAAGGTCAGACAGGGCGTGTATATAAGGTCAGACAGGGCGTGTATATAAGGTCAGACGGGGTGTGTATATAAGGTCAGACGGGGTGTGTATAGAAGGTCAGACAGGGTGTGTATATAAGGTCAGACGGGGTGTGTATATAAGGTCAGACGGGGTGTGTATATAAGGTCAGACGGGGTGTGTATATAAGGTCAGACAGGGTGTGTATATAAGGTCAGACAGGGTGTGTATATAAGGTCAGACAGGGTGTGTATATAAGGTCAGACAGGGCGTGTATATAAGGTCAGACAGGGTGTGTATATAAGGTCAGACAGGGTGTGTATATAAGGTCAGACGGGGTGTGTATATAAGGTCAGACAGGGCGTGTATATAAGGTCAGACAGGGCGTGTATATAAGGTTAAATGGGGTACGTACTTTGGGGTCAGGGTGTCGACTGATGATGATCTGGACCGGCCCGTGGGAACACTGACTCAGAACCGTGTACACATCATTCAGCACCATGTTGTACACCACTGTGTTGTTGATCTCCATAATCTCATCTCCACATCTAGGAGAGGAAAGAGGGGGAGAGGGAGAGGGAGAGAGGGGGAGAGAGGGGGAGAGGGAGTAGGGGAGCGAGTGTGGAGGGGGAGTGGTGAGGGATTAGAGAGGGGGAGAGAGAGGGTGTGAGAGGAGATAGAGAGAGGGGAGGGGGAAAGAGAGGAGGGGCGAGAGAGGGGAGGAGAGAGAGGGGTGAGGGGAGGTGGAGAGAGATTGGAGGGGGAGTGAGAGAGGGGAGGGGGCGAGAGAGGGGGGAGAGAGAGGGGAAGGGGAGATGGAGAGTGAGTGTGGAGAGTAAAGTTCAGTAACTGATTCAAGTTGAGCATATGCACAGACCATGTGTCAACAATAAACTGCTCTGGATGAGTGAGTCTGCTAAATGACTAATGATGAGCGCTTATGTAATGTCCTCTCCAGAGTCTCCTCGTTCACTCCCTCTTTCATGCATTGACATGCATTGGATTAGTGCAAGCATGGCTAGAGGGAGTTTCCACTACATCGATTTCTTTCGAAATCCATGAAGTGCCCACTTGGGGGAAAGGTAAGTAATGGGACCACAGCCAGGGAGTAAGGAAGTGGGAAGCGTACTGAGGTGAGACTCCTTTTCATGACAAGGAGTGGAATGTTAGCACAAACAGACTGGTACCCAGGCTATGTGTATTCAGCATTTACAGAATGTTTCTTTAATCCTTACCTGAGTCTACTGTCCATGTGTGCCACGGACCCAGGGGACAGGGTGTGGATATAGACGCCACGGCAACCATCTCCAGATGGCACGCAACACAGCCCAATGCCCAGCCCCACACCAGCCTCTACACACACACACACACACATACACACACACACAGGAAGACAGACAGGACATTGTGTAAGTAAGATGCTCTAGCTCCAAGTCATAATGGAACTTATAACTTCTTATTTTTGACCCCTGACCTTTGTGCAAGGTGATCTCCATCATGACACGATCCCGGGGTTTGGCCAAAGTCGGCTGAGGTACGGTGTTGGTGTGTGTGTTGGCGGCGGTGACACCGCTGAGGTAGTTGTAGTCCCCCATATCAGTGCTGACCCGGGCCATGCCAGTACTGGAGCTGAGAGAGCGAGACCGACACAGCTGTGCTACCGCTGCCTGGCCACACAGGGCGCCGACACGCAGGCTGGTCCTCACCACCAGAGTCAACAGACCCTTCTTTATCTGCTGTGGAGGGAGGAAGGGGAGATCGAGAGGGAGAAAGGGAAGGAAGAGAGAGAGGGAGGGATATAGAGAGGGATATGGAGAGGGATAGGGAGAGGGAGAGAGAGAGGGAGAGAAAAAGAGAGAGAAAGGAAGACGGAGAAGGAGAGGGAGAAGTAGAACGGGAAGGAGAGGGAGAGAGGAAGACGGAGAAGGAGAGGTACAAGTAGAATGGGATGGAGAGGGAGGATAATTCTGATTAATAAAATTCCACCATGTTGTATTATGGCTGTAATAATGTTGTAATAAGGCTGTAATAACGGTGTAATATGATGATATGTTGTGGTACTGCAGTCTCACTTTGAATCTCTGTAGTGCATCCTCATGAGTTAGTCCATGTAGAGACTCTCCATTCAACTCCAGGATCTCATCCCCTAAGAGAGAGAGAGAGAGAGAGACAGAATGAGAGAGAGAGAGAGAGAGAGAGAGAGAGAGAGAGAGAGAGAGAGAGAGAGAGAGAGAGAGAGAGAGAGAGAGAGAGAGAGAGAGAGAGAGAGAGAGAGAGAGAGAAAGAGATTACTTTAGATTACTGTAGATTACTTTGTCGCTGACCTCAACCCAAAGTCTCTCAGAGCATTCACAGTGTCCCCCTATCAGATCACAGCAAAATCACAGTCTACTTGAACAGAGCAATACTCAATCACGAGGCATAAAAGCCAAAGGATATTAAGTAATATTAAGACATGCTATAGACGGAAGGAAAGTAGCGTAGTAACCTACCAAAAAACAATTAGGCAACAACAAATTCAATCCCTTTTAGACAACTTCCTGGACAAAACGTTTCACTGTAATAGTGAATGTGTAAACTTAGCAGTAGAAAACCTAAACAGTATATTTGACCTTCCCTATGTATATAAGGTCAGACAGGGTGTGTATAACAACCTAAGAAAATTAACAACAATCACAAAATGGTTTGATGAAGAATGCAAAAACCCAAGAAAGAAATTGAGAAACCTGTCCAACCAACAACATACAGACCCTGAATCTATGCCTTCAATATGGTGAATCACTAAAACAATACAGAAATACACTACGGAGAAAGAAGGAACAGCACGTCAGAAATCAGCTCAATGTAATTGAAGAGTTCATAGACTAACCACTTTTGGGAAGATTGGAACACACTAAACAAACAACAACACGAAGAGTTAACTATCCACAACAGAGATGTATGGATAAACCACTTCTCCAATCTTTTTGGCTCTATAACAAGGAACAAACAGCAGGACAAAATTACGAACCCTCCAACCCCATAAAACCTGTGGTGTTGATGGTATCCTAAGTGAAATGATAAAATATACAGACCACAAATTACAATTGGCTTTACTAAAACTCTTAAACATCATCCTCAGCTCTGACACCTTCCACAATATTTGGAACCAAGGACTGATCACGAGACAAATTGGACCCCAATAAATACAGTGGAATATTCGTCAACAGCAGCCTTGGGGAAATCCTCTGCATTATCAGCAGACTCATACATTTCAACAGTGAAAACAATGTACTGAGCAAATGTCAAATTGGCTTTTTACCAAATGAACGTACGACAGACCATGTTCAGTGCATTCGGAAAGTATTCCCACCCCTTCACTTTTTGTTACGTTACAGCCTTATTCTAAAATGAATTAAATTGTTTGTTCCCCTCATCAATCTACACACAATACCCCATAATGACAAAACAAAAACAGTTTTTTAGAAATGTTTGCAAATGTATTCAAATAAAAAAACTGAAATCTCTTCTTGGGTAAACCGTTACAAGCTTGGCTGTATTTGGGGAGTTTCTCCCATTCTTCTCTGCAGATTCACTCAAGCTCTGGCAGGTTGGATGGGGAGCGTCGCTGCACAGCTATTTTCAGGTCTCTCCAGAGATGTTCGATTGGATTCAAGTCCGGGCTCTAGCAGGGCCACTCAAAGACATTCAGAGACTTGTCCCGAAGCCACTCCTGCGTTGTCTTGGCTGTTTTCACTTTGTCATTATGGGGTATTGTGTGTAGATTGATGAGGGAAAAAAACTATCTAGAATAAGGCTGTAACATACCAAAATGTGGAAAAAGTCAAGGGGTCTGAATAATTTCCGTGCACACCCTAATTGACAAACAAACAAACCAAAACCAAGGTAAAGTCTTCTCATGCTTTGCTGATTTCAAAAAAGCTTTTGACTCAATTTGGCGTGAGGGTCTGCTATACAAATTAATGGAAGGCGGGGTTAAGGGAAAAACATACAACATTTAAAATCCATGTAGACAAACAACAAGTGTGCGGTTAAAATTGACAGAAAGCGGGGATGTTTTTTGTGGTGAGACAGGGATGTCACTTGAGCCCCACCCTCTTCAACATATATATCAACGAAGTGGCGAGGGCACTAGAACAGTCTGCAACACCCAGCCTCACTCTTCTAGAATCTGAAGTCAAATGTCTACTGTTTGCTGATGATCTGGTGCTTCTGTCCCCAACCAAGGAGGGCCTACAGCAGCACCAAGATCTTCTACACAGATTCTGCCAGACCTGGGCCCTGACAGTAAATCTCAGTAAGACAAAAATAATGGTGTTCGGAAAAAGGTCCAGTTGCCAGGACCACAAATACAAATTCCATCTACACACCATTGCCCTAAGCACACAAAAAACTATACACACCTCTGCCTAAACATCAGCACCACAGATAACTTCAACAAAGCTGTGAACGGTCTGAGAGACAAGGCACGATCTGAGAGACGCCATCAAAAGGAACAAAAAATTCGGCATACCAATTAGGATCTGGCTAAAAAGATTTGAATCAGTTATAGAACCCATTGCCCTTCATGGTTTTGAGGTCTGGGGTCCACTCACAAACCAAGAATTCACAAAATGGGACAATCACCAAATTGAGACTCTGCGTACAGCGTAAAACACCAAATAACGCATGCAGAGCAGAATTAGGCCGATACCTGCTAATTATCCAAATCCAGAAAAGAGCCGTTAAATTCTACAACCACCGAAAAGGAAGCGATTCCCAAACATTCCATAACATAGCCATCACTTACAGAGAGATTAACAAACAGACCCCACAGAGCCCCAGGACAGCAACATAATTAGATCCAACCAAATCATGAGAAAACAACAAGATAATTACTTGACACATAGGAAAGAATTAACAAAAAAATTCTGAGCAAACTGGAATGCTATTTGGCCCTAAACAGAGAGTACACAGTGGCAGAATACCTGACCACTGTGACTGACTCAAAATTAAGGAAAGCTTTGACTATGCACAGATTCAGCGAGCATAGCCTTGCTATTGAGAAAACCTGCCATAGGGAGACCTGGCTCTCAACAGAAGACAGGCTATGTGCACACTGCCCACAAAATGAGGTGGAAACTGTCTTGCACTTCCTAACCTCCTGCCAAATGTATGACCATATTAGAGACACATACAGTATTTCCCTCAGATTACACAGACCCACAAAGAATTCGAAAACAAATCCAATTTTGATAAACTCCTATATTTGTTGGGTGAAATACCATGTGACCTGTTGCCACAAGAAAAAGGCAACCAGTGAAGAACTTTTGTACTTTTACCGTTTGCACATCGTTACAACATTGCATATAGCCATAATATGACATTTGAAATGTCTCTATTCCTTTTGTGAGTGTAATGTATACTGTTCATTTTTGTTATTGTTTATTTCACTTTCATTTATTATCTGTTTTACTTGCTTTGGCAATGTAAACATGTGTTTCCCATGCCATTAAACAAAAGCAATGAGTCTCTCTTTCTCCTCTTACCCTCCTGTAGTCTGCCATCTGCAGCCGCGGCCCCTCCAGCGAAGATGGTCTTGACGTAGATACCCATGGGTCCGTACATGCTGTCCCTGCCCCCCACAATGCTGAACCCCAGACCCTGAATGGGACAATACAAGAGTTAGGAGAGACTTGAAACTACAGATTGCACCTTTAAGGAGGAGTATTCACCCCCTTTAAAGAGGTAATTTGTAGTTTCATTTCTGGTAATGAAAAATATTAATCCGGCCAATAGCACTGAGGGGGTGGGTCTTTGCAATTGTACTCTGATTGGCTTAAATGTAACTAGGACCCATTAAGTTTTCCCATTAAGTCATATGGTCAGGGAAAACCCAGGGCCAAAGCAAAGCTTACCACCAGTATGTGTAAAGATTGGATTCTACACCATAGTACTCCATAGTAGAAGCAAACAATGATGTTCATTATGAATTAGCCCCAGGGCCACGGGCTGCGTTCAAGATCATTCAGCAGACGTTCAAACGTGCTGCATAATTACCTTGCCATGGCCCTTCATCAGCACGATGTTACAGATGATGAAGGCTTGGACGTTACTGCAGGAGTGGACCAGATGGGCGGAGCTAAGAGAGCGAGAGGGACGGGGAACGGGCTGTGGAGGGGGGAGGAGGAGTGGGAGGAGTTGGACAGACGGGAGACAACACCCTCAGTCAGGTTCCACACACACACGTCAGGAGAGGCCTCACACACACACACACACACACACTGGTTTCACACACACACACACACACACACACACACACACACACACACACACACACACACACACACACACACTGGTTTCACACACACACATTTTTCCTCGCTTGCTCTAGAGTCCAAGTTCTGCTAAGCAGGAAGAAGGCTGAGAAATTGAGTTGACTAATACCAGATGCTTTTTGGAAGTGATTTCTACACCTGTTTTTAATCTCTCTTCTTTTCGTATTGTTCTGACGTTCTGAACAGAAATGCATAATTTTCTCCTCTCTCCGTCTCACTCTGACGGTCTCTCAATGTATGAGCGAATCATTGAATTATGTCATGATTATAATGAAAAAATAGGAAATAGTTTAGTCCCCTTCCAAGAACTTAATTGAATAGAAACGTTTATTATTTTTTTTTAAACCTGGTCTCTGCATGAGAACTCAAATTGAACTAACAAGGCAATGGGAGCAGCAGCTACCGTAGAAGTCTCAGGAATGTAATAAGTTAGTACAAATCTGGATTCATTCTAATCAGAGCATTTGCAGGTACAGAAACTCTCAAGGCAGGTAGGCAGACAGGCTCACACACACACCTGGTTGGGGTTGTGAGGAAACTCCAGCTGCTGGGACTGGGACTTCCTGCTGCCAAAGAAACCGGCGGTTCCATGGGTGTTGCTCCCGTAAAGCTCAGGTGTCTTCAGGATAATGGTGTCCAGGTCTCCAATCCAGTATGGATGGACACCTGAGCACAATTCAATACAATTTCATGTGAATCAATACAATGTCATGTGATTCAATACTATCCAGAGACCAAGCAAAAACTCCAGACACAAACTGTATGGAACCTGGGTTATGTGCTTCCCTCAATACCACATTAGCCCATTGAGCTAAAGCCTACGACATTTTCTCTGGTAGCTAACAAGAGGCTTGGTTACTCATCACAAAAGAAGGTCAAAACAAGGAAAGGCTAGTTGCTCACACAGCAAGGAATGCAATTTGTAAAAACAAGTGACTTACAAAACATACCCAGGTCAATTTAAAGCATCATTACATTTAGTCATTTCCAGAGTTTAGAAAACATCTGTGCAGGATGTGACAAACTCAACATCCATTTAGAGATGATGATGTCCTCATGTCCTTGTAGGAAAGGAAGGAAATCACTTAATAGTATATAATGATGTACCACAGGAAACTCATGACAACTGCCTTACAGGCCTCATATCGGTGTGTGTGTGTGTGTGTGTGTGTGTGTGTGTGTGTGTGTGTGTGTGTGTGTGTGTGTGTGTGTGTGTGTGTGTGTGTGTGTGTGTGTGTGTGTGTGTGTGTGTGTGTGTGTGTGTGTGTGTGTGTGTGTGTGCGTTACTGGTAGAGTTGGAGCGGGTCCTCTTGCAGACCGTCTGTCCCTGAAGACCGTGTCCTCTCCTCTCTGTGTCCCAACCTCTGTCCTCATTCACCTCTGGGATTGCCAGCTACAGCACACAACACACCAGGGTCATGTTCATCAGGCACCAAACGCTTACATTCCACTCCTTGTACTCCATGTCTTGTGCTACCATGACGGAGTGGAATGTTAGGAATAGAATGTTAGCTTAACAGACTGGTACCCAGACTAAGGATGGACTACCTGGACTTTTTGTTTTCTGTTTCAAAAGGTTTTACAATGATGTGCCCTACTGAACTCAACCCAGGTATTCATCCACTCTTGGAGGGAAATGGACGTTCAAACAATGATTTTCAAAGTTAAAGCCTAAGGATAATGAAGATACACAGAACCAAACAGGCTGGGAATGTTTATCAAGAGGACTTAGAAGAGTCCTAATTGATACCTTGAGGTGGTTGTTGTTCCCAGTGTGTTCCCTCTCTGTGTAGTTGGCCACTGCCAGGGGGTCTGCCAGGCACAGGGGAGCCGAGTGCAGGGGGGCCGGGGTTACACCACCAGGGGACTGGGGCTGCTGCTCACATGTTGAGCTTTCCTACAAAAACACACAGAAAGGACTGAAAGTTGAATCGTTATGGAATTCAATGGTGTACAAGTGTCAATCTTTCTATGATTGGAGAGAATATTTGGGACTTATACTGATTAGGTAAGACACAGAATTATTCCAAATAAAATGTGTGAATATATTATTTAAATGTTTGGAAGAAATTGGTGGAATTGAAATGAACTAATAAGCTACTAAAATATCTAAAACCACATATGGCCATTGATTGCCCTTTTAGGTAATATCTGGAATACAGTTGAAGTCGGAAGTTTACATACACTTAGGTTGGAGTCATTCAAACTAGTTTTTCAACCACTCCACAAATGTCTTGTTAACAAACTATAGTTTTGGCATGTCGGTTAGGGCATCTACTTTGTGCATGACACAAGTAATTTTTACAACAATTGTTTACAGACAGATTTCACTTAGAACTCACTGTATCACAATTCTAGTGGGTCAAAAGTTAACATACACTAAGTTGACTGTGCCTTTAAACTTGGAAAATTGGAAAATTCCAGAAAATGATGTCATGGCTTTAGAAGCTTCTGATAGGCTAATTGACATAATTTGAGTCAATTGGAGGTGTACCTGTGAATGTATTTCAAGGCCTACCTTCAAACTCAGAGCCTCTTTGCTTGACATCATGGGAAAATCTAAAGAAATCGGCCAAGACCTCAGAAAAAAAAAGTTGACTCCACAAGTCTGGTTCGTCCTTGGGAGCAATTTCCAAACGTCTGAAGGTACCACATACATCTGTACAAACAATAGTACACAGGTATAAACACCATTGGACCACGCAGCCATCATACCGTTCAGGAAGGAGACGCGTTCTGTCTCCTAGAGATGAACATACTTTGGTGCGAAAAGTGCAAATGAATCCCAAAACAACAGCAAAGGACCTTGTGAAGATGCTGGACGAAACAGGTACAAAAGTATCTATATCCACAGTAAAACGAGTCCTATATCGACATAACCTGAAAGGCCGCTCAGCAAGGAAGAAGACACTGCTCCAAAATGCCCCAAAAAAGCCAGACTATGGTTTTCAACTGCACATGGGGATAAAGATCGTACTTTTTGGAGAAAGAAAAGTAGAACTGTTTGGCCATAATGACCATCGTAATGTTTGGAGAAAAAAGGGGGAGGCTTGCAAGCCGAAGAACACCATCCCTACCGTGAAGCACGGGGGGTGGCAGCATCATGTTGTGGGGATGCTTTGCTGCAGGAGGGACTGGTGCACTTCACAAAATAGATGGCATCGTGAGGGAGGAAAATTATGTGGCTATATTGAAGCAACATCTCAAGACTTCAGTCAGGAAGTTAAAGCTTGGTCGCAAATGGGTCTTCCAAATGGACAATGACCCCAAGCATACTTCCAAAGTTGTGGCAAAATGGCTTATGGACAATGAAGTCAAGGTATTGGATTGGCCATCACAAAGCCCTGACCTCAATCCTATAGAACATTTGTGGGTAGAACTGAAAAAGCGTGTGCGAGCAAGGAGGCCTACAAACCTGACTCAGTTACATCAGTTCTGTCAGGAGGAATGGGCCAAAACTCACCCAACTTATTGTGGGAAGCTTGTGGAAGGCTACCCGACACGTTTGACCCAAGTTAAACAATTTAAAGGCAATGCTACCAAATACTAATTGAGTGTATGTAAACTTCTGACCCACTGGGAATGTGACGAAAGGAATAAAAGCTGAAATAATTCATGTTCTCTATTATTTTGACATTTCACATTCTTAAAATAAAGTGGTGATCCTAACTGACCAAAGACATGGAATTTTTACTAGGATTAAATGTCAGGAGTTGTGAACAACTGAGTTTAAATGTATTTGGCTAAGGTGTATGTAAACTTCTGACTTCAACTGTATATTAGTTAATATATTTTAACACCTTCTCACTTCAGTTAGAGAAGTCTGATTTGAATTGTTGAATTTCCTGTTTTCAATAACAACACATACTATTTCTCAGTGGTGTAAAGTACTTAAGTAAAAATACTTGAAAGTACTACTTAAGTCGTTTTTTTGGGGTATCTGTACTTTACTATTCATGTTTTTGACAACTTTTACTTCACTACATTCCTAAAGAAAATAATGTACTTTTTATTCCATACATTTTCCCTGACACCAAAAAGTACTCATTACATTTTGAATGCTTAGCAGGACAGGAAAATTGTCAAATTCACACACTTATCAAGAGAACAGTGTGTGAATTGAACATGGTCATCCCTACTGCCTCTGATCTAGCGGACTCACTGAACACACATGCTTCATTTGCAAATGATGTCTGAGTGTTGGAGTGTTGGAGTGTGTCCCTGGCTATCTGTAAAAAAAATAAAATAATGATGCCGTCTGGTTTGCTTAATATAAGGAATTTGAAACGATTTATACATTTACTTTTACTTTTGATACTTAAGTATATTCACTAGATGACTTTCACTTTTACTTCATTTTCTATTAAGTATGAAAATTGGGTACTTTTTTCACCACTGCTATTTCTCTGCTAGAGACAGGACTGAGTATTATAGGAAATATTTGAAGGAGAGACTGAAACAATGTTCAAAACACAATCAGCTGAGTTCAAAGTTGTCTCTCTCTCTCTCTCTCTCTCTCTCTCTCTCTCTCTCTCTCTCTCCTCTCCCTCTCCCTCTCCCTCTCCCTCTCCCTCTGTGAATGTGCATGAGCGTGTGTGAGTCTCTGCAGTATAGACTTCTGTATCATCTCAAACAGACAGGGACTTGGCCAGATATAGTGTGACCTAGCATGAGAGAGCTTCAACATGTCCTCAGTCCAACCTCTGAAAAATGATTACACATTGGATGAGGGAGGAAGATGTGAGAGGGCCTTCCACATAGTGTGAAAGCTGCTTCAACAGCAGTGGGGGAAGTAGAATGAACTCTTAAGCCAGGACTCACACTTTATATCCATTCATGAGATATGACCCTACTGGGAAATGTAATCTCTCTCTCTCTCTCTCTCCCTTTTCACCAAATGGCCGACTGCAAAGTAAGTAATCTCTTCCTATTCAATTTCTGTTGAGACTCTTTTCTACACGGTTCAGCCAAATGAGGATGGGCCCTCATCAATTTGATTGATTGATCATTTGGAACTGTCACTGTCAATGTTACTACACAGCTGTTTTTCCAGCACAAGTACACTGCATACTGTCAGTGCAGTGACTGTGGCTAGCAAGGCTTTACTGCACTGTTTGGTTTCATTTGAACTCATTCCATTTCTGAGGCAATGCAGATATTCTGCCCCACAGATTCCATCTGGGCCAAGTGTTGTCTGGGACCAGTGTCTGGTGGGTGTAGGATGGGAATGTGGCTACAGCATGTGAAGAAATGCCAAACCCACACAGACTTAGTTGCTAGAGGGTTGACGGAGAATAAACTACTGTAAAACAGGTTGAGTGTCAAATCTGTATTATAGTGAGGGTCCAAAATGGTACCCTATTCCCTATATTGTCAATACTTTGGTCAAAAGTAGTGAACTATACAGGGAATAGGGTGCCATTTGGGACTCACATTAACATATTATGGGATGTATTCATTTAGAATGGCAAATATAGCAGTTGTCCATAGAAAGAAATGGATAATCCCCAAGTGCAAACCTCGCCCACTGCATGGCACTCCAAGCAGTTCTCAAAGTATTTGAAGCAAAACAAATACTATTTGAACCCAGGTCTGGTATGAGGTGCCAACATTAAATGTTTTCTTCATTTCAGCAACAGAACAAGTGGGATGTGAGTGGTGCTACCTCACTGTAGGCTGTTATGTGGCTGTTCCTGGAGGCGGCCTGCCTCCCTCCCTCCCCCTCTGTCCTTGCAGCATAGCTGTTCTTGGCCTGCCTCTCCCCCTCTGTCCTGGCATGGCTGTTCAGACACTGTCCGTTAAAAGGTGCAAGCTTGTCTGTACTCTGAAGGTAACTGCTCAAGGAGAGGCAGGAAGAAAGACACAGTTAGACAGAAGCTTCAGGGACATTTCTTTGAAGCTTTTCTCTGAGAACTAAACATAGCAAAATAGCCGCTGTTGTTTGGCAGTGTGGGTGCATTAGCCAGTACACTTTGGCAAACTGCTGCATGTATTCCCCAAAATGATGTACGCAAGACTTGGTACGGACATGTTAGAAAAACCATAAACTGACAGGTATAATGCACTATGCTAACAGCCAAGTTGAATCAGTTCAAAATGTATTACATAGAAAGTCATAACATAATAATAACAAGCCTGAATTGATTTTGGCAATGAGGCCCTTTATCTACCTCCCCAGAATCAGATGAACTCATGGTTACCATTTGTATGTCTCTGTGTCCAGTACGAAGCATGTTAGTAGATATCCATAGACTTCCAGTAATTGCACTAATGCTAGTTAGCATTGGCTCGCAAAACTATCTCTAACTTCCTTCATGCTGGATACAGAGACATACAAATGTTATCCAGGAGTTCATCTGACTCTGGGGAAGTACATTAGATGACCAAAGGTATGTGGACACCTGCTATGTGAACATCTCATTACAAATGAATATGGAGTTGGTCCCCCCCTCCCTGCTATAAAAGCCCCCACACTTCTGGGAAGGCTTTCTATTAGATGTTGGAACATTGCATTGTTGGGACTTGCTTCCATTCAGCCACAAAAGTATCAGTGAGGTCGGGCACTGATGTTGGGCGATAAGGCCTGGCTCGCAGTCGGCGTTCCAATTCATCCCAAAGGTGTTCAATGGGGTTGAGGTAAGGGCTCTGTGCAGGCCAGTCAAGTTCTTCCACACCGCCCTCGACAAACTATTTCTGTATGGACCTCGCTTTGTGCAGGGGGGCATTGTCATGTGAAACAGGAAAGGTCCTTCCCCAAACTGTTGGAAGCACAGAATCGTCTAGAACAGTGGTTCCCAACCAGGGGTACTAGGACCCCTGGGGGTACTTGGCCTATCCACAGGCGTTACATGAGAAGACTCATGAGACCAAAGGTCTACTGGTAAAATGCACATGAGGGGGTACTGCAGGGGTACTCTGGGCAGAGCAAAATTTAGTTGGTGGTACAGTAAGCAAAAATGTTGGGAACCACTGGCCTAGAATGTCATTGTATGCTGAAGCATTATGATTTCCCTTCACTGGATCTAAGGAGCCTAGTCCGAACCATGAAAAACAGCCCCAAACCATTATACCTCCTCCACCAAATTTTACAGTTGGCTCTATGCATTGGGGCAGGAAGCTTTCTCTTGGCATCCGCCAAATCCAGATTAGTCCGTTGGACTACCAGATGGTGAAGCGTGATTCATCACTCCAGAGAATGCGTTTCCACTGCTCCAGAGTCAAATGTCGGCAAGCTTTACACCACTCCAGACAACGCTTGGCATTGCGCACAGTGATCTTAGGCTTGTGTGCGGCTGCTCGGCCATGGAAACCCATTTCATGAAGCCCCTGACGAACAGTTCTTGTGTTGACGCTGATTCCCGAGTCAGTTTGGAACCCGGTAGTGAGTGTTGCAACCGAGCACAGATGATTTTTACACGCTGCGCACTTGAGCACTCGGCGGTCCCGTTATGTGAGCTTGTGTGGCCTACCACTTCGCGGCTGAGCCGGTGTTGCTCCTAGACATTTCCAATTCACAATAACATCACTTACAGTTGACCGGGCAGCTCAAGCAGGGCAGAAATTTGACGAACTGAATTGTTGGAAAGATGGCATTTTATGACATTGAAAGTCACTGAGCTCTTCAGTAAGGCCATTCTACTGCCAATGTCTATGGAGATTGCATGTCTGTGTGCTCGATTTTACTCACCTGTCAGCCACGGGTGTGGCTGAAATCCAAATCCACTAATTTGAAGGGGTGTCCATATACTTTTGTATATACAGTATAGTGTATATAAATTGATATAATTCCGACGTATCCCTTTAAGAAGACATTATAAAGGCCCAGACATGCTTACAACAAGTAATAAAGCATTATAGCAGTCTGCTTATATCTGTATGGCTTGCTACCTGTGTCCATCCCCTCCTCCCTTCCTCCCTCGCTCCACACTGGGTTCTTTGTCCTCCGTCTGGGGGCTGCTATCGCCAGTCTGCCGGCCCAGACCCTCCTCGCCCGCCCACGTCGTTACACACATCCTCCAGATACTGCTCTCCTGCACAAATAGGACAGATCGTTAGCACAAGGGGACCTCTTTGCAGGGGCAGTACTCTCCTGTGCCAATAGGACAGATCGACAGCACAAGGGGACCTCTATGCAGGGGCAGTACTCTCCTGTGCAAATAGGACAGATCGATAGCACAAGGGGGATATCTATGCAGGGGCAGTACTCTCCTGTGCCAATAGGACAGATCGATAGCACAAGGGGAATATCTATGCAGGGGCAGTACTCTCCTGTGCAAATAGGACAGATCGATAGCACAAGGGGGATATCTATGCAGGGGCAGTACTCTCCTGTGCCAATAGGACAGATCGTTAGCACAAGGGCACCTCTATGCAGGGGCAGTACTCTCCTGCTCCAATACAGTCCCAGGAGAGATGAGGTTACAACATGCTAAACTTTGTTTTCATCAAATCAAATTTGATTAGTCACATGCGTCGAATACAACAGCTGTAGACCTTACAGTGAAATGCTTACTTACAAGCCCCTAACCGACAATACAGTACAAATAAGATTAAGAAAGAAAAGTAACAAGCAATTAAACAGCAGCAGTAAAATAGCAATAGTGAGACTATATACAGGGGGGTGCCGGTACAGAGTCAATGTGCGGGGAAACCGATTAGTTGAGGTAATTGAGGTACATGTAGGTAGAGTTATTAAAGTGACTATGCATAGATGATAACAACAGAGAGTAGCAGGGGTGTAAAAGGGGGGTTGGGGGCAATGCAAATTGGACCAAGCTGCCTGCCATCCAGGACCTCTACACCACGCGGTGTCAGAGGAAGGCCCAAAACATTGTCAGAGACCCCAGCCACCCTAGTCATAGACTGTTCTCTCTACTACCGAACGGCAATCGGTACCGGAGTGCCAAGTCTAGGACAAAAAGGCTTCTCAACAGTTTTTACCCCCAAGGCATAAGACTCCTGAACAGGTAATCAAATGGCTACCCGGACTATTTGCCCCCCCTAATATGACCGTACAACTTTAGGGCCACCGTACATATACTGCATATGTATCGAGCAGCTCAGAGTAGGAGTGCTAATCTAGGATCAGGTCACCCCTGTCTGTATTATCTTATTCCTTGTGATCTAAAAGGCAAAGCTGATCCTAAATCAGCTCTCCTACTCTGAGACGTTAGATACATAAGGCACCCCTGGCTTTTTCTTATACCAATACAGTCCAGTCCAGCAGAGCCAACACAAGGGCACCTCTATGCAGGGTTTTAAAAGCCAGCTTTATGACCAAATCAAGACCTTGAGTTAACGGGTTGACAGCTTCAGAACAAATAGTAGAGTAGTAGAGCTTTTATAGGTCTATGAAGTGTACCACAGTGTGTGAAGTTACCTTTATGAGACAACCACTAGTGTGTTTAGGCTCCTTTTTAAAGAGAACCATATGATTAACCTAAATCTAACAAGACGTTGTCCTTATGAAATGCAGGAGCCATGTTTGGAACCGTTGTAAAGGTATTGCCCCACACCCACTACGGCTTCACATTGTTTGAGGAAAAATAATGTAGTCTGACTGTGGGGTGCCTGAGTCTGGGCTAGTGGGTAAAGCTGTAACCTGCAGCACCGGGAACCCCCTCTCTATATCCCTGTCAATGTCTCCCCTTGTTCTATTATATATCTCTATCTGAATAGAAACAACAACAACCCAGAGGTATTAAACACACATTCTAATGTGGCACCGGATAGAAATACAAAACAATCTAAAAACACAGTGAATGTCTGCTCTCTGTTTGTTTCACTCGTGATCTTTTTCCATGTATCTGAATGTCTGTTATCGACTGTCCTGTGACATAGCCTTCTGTCAGCTCAGAGTAGCAGGATTGGGCTCAATTCCATTTCTCCTAGGCCAATTCAGGGGTTGATTTGAAAAAGGAATCAATACTTTTTTTCTGTGTAAACTTCTCAGTTAATTTGTGACCGGTTGGACACTAACAAGCTCTCTCCTCTGTCTCACCCACCAGGTGCGTCTTGTCATAATCAACGGTATTAAACCACCTAACGTTGATGAGTAGAGTTCATTCATAAACTTTAGTGTAACCTTGGGGTTCTCTCTGAATGTCCATAGGATCACATTGTCTTGTGACAATGTTATCCTAATGATGAAGTAACTAGCGTTCATTCATTCATGAACTCTGATTTATGTTCTGCTACGGAACAGTACTTGGCTAGTACTTGAATAGAATCAGTCTGCCACTGAACAGTATTTCCTGACATCAATATGGCTGAAGGTTGGCCTGAACAGAATCAGTCTGCTACTGAACAGCACTTCCTGACATCAATCTGGCTGAAGGTTGGCCTGAACAGAATCAGTCTGCTACAGAACACTACTTCCTGACATCAATCTGGCTAAAGATTGGCCTGAACAGAATCAGTCTGCTACTGAACACTACTTCCTGACATCAATCTGGCTAAAGATTGACCTGAATAGAATCAGCCAGGTGAGTTCACATTTACTGACAGAGGGGAGTCTTTTATCTTATAACACACAGCTAGGAGGAAGACTAACAGACCTTCAATAGGAGAGGGATGAAGGATAGAAGGGTGCATTTATTCATTATTTGAACATGGTCACATTGTCCCGAGACTCTATGACATCAGAGCAATGTCCTCATAGCCTTGTGTTAGCTAGTTAACATGTCTCTACCTCCACTGTGGCCTAATGCCTCTCTCCCTCTCCTGGTTCCCAACAAACACTGTCTTTGTGTGTGAGTTAAATAGGCCCAACAGCAGCACTCAGCCCTCTGACACACAGGCCATGTGATTGCTGTTATGCATTTGCACAAGAAACCCAGTCCAGACAGAGATGACTAGAGGAACACATGCCAGACTATACTATGGGTAGGACCAGGAGTTATTCATACTCTGGACTCAATCTTCAGATACAATACTGTGTTTTCTCCTAAATGCTTTTCATATTGAGACGAAACCTAACTTTACATGTGTTATTAATTTCCCCCTCACAAATCTCCCATTGTCTTGAATGCATGATTTTTGAGATTGTCCATGTTTGAAGTGACCCCTTTTGAGCAACTAACACTCTCTACCCACCACACATAACAAGAAGGAAGTCATATGCTTTTGAAGGCCGGGGTGTGTAGCTTGTTTCCTCTTGGAGTAGCAGTAACAGCCTTCACACTCAACATGTACGCTACCTGAACATGGTACGCTAATCCATCTTGATACCTAGCTGTCAGCTGAGAAAGCATTTACATGTCTGACCAATACACTGCCTGAGGGACTGGACTGACATCAACACACAGATTTTTAGTTTTTCCAGATTCATTAAAACTTATTATCATAGTTCTCCTAGTTAAGTAATACTGTGTATGATGTGCATTAACAATTATTAAGTGCATAAAAAATAGTTTTCACATTATTTCTACAAATGCATTGATAAAAACAACCAATGCAAAGATAGCACTTAGAGCCTAACAGTCATAATTCAGGACCAGGAGACATACATTGTTAATGCCACTTTGCAAACAGCAGCCCTGTTGGCTTAGCGCCACATTCTGATGTAATATATCATTGAAATGTCCAAACAAAACGGCAAAATGTAATAAGAAAATAACGCCCATTCAGACCTTGATACTGAAGGACCTCCTCATATTCCTCTTGTGTTCTCCTGTAGACCTGAGTGTGTTGGTGGCCCCTACGGGTGGCTGTGTAGATGCCTGCATAGTTCCTCCACTCTCCTGGGGTCCTTCCTGGATCGTCTTCCGGAACCTCTCCACCTCCCTGTCCCCCTCCCCATCTCTCCCCAAGCCCCCGTCTCCCTCCCAGCCCTCCCCTGGCGGTCTCTCTTCGGGGCTGGGGCAGTCATCACTGGCCCTGGAGTGACAGAGGATCAGGGACCTGGAGGAAAGAAGAAGTAAAGGGAAAAGGAAAAGGTATATTGTTGCTACTGTACCTCGTATGTCCTGTAATTCTGCTACACGTTGGCTTTGCCCAAATCAACCAGCCTGACAAGCGGTGGGCTACAAACAGATTCCGTACCTGGAGAGCATGGCGAGCTTCTTGGAGCGGTGGCTGTGGCTAGTGTTGGTGTTGTTGGTCTTCCCAGAGTCCCTGCCTCGCCTCTCCATCCTCCGAGCTGCTGCCGTGCTGGCTTTCCTCTTCTGGTAGGAGTATCTCTGGGGCATGGTCGTTAGAGTGTGTGTGTGTGCTGTGTGTGTTTGTGGTGCTAACACACTCTCACACACACTCCACCCGGCCGGCACACAGGCTAATGGAGAGGGACACTCTGCAGGGAAATTCGAAAATTCAATTAGGAAGCCTGTCTGTGTGTGTGTATGTGTATGTGTACGTGTATATGTGCGTGTCTGCGTGTATCCGTGTGTGTGTGTGTGTGTCCGTGCGTGCTTGCGTGCTTGTGTGTGTCATAAGTGTTCTGAGAATCTGCTGAAGCAATGGTGGAGTGAGAGATAAGAGATCTTTTCTTCCCTGAAAACAGCAGCATGTTGCTGCTCCAGCCTCCTGAATATGGCTTAACCAGACTCCTAACATTCACACTGCACACACTGCACACACACATGCACGTGCAAACACAGACACGCATTAATATACACACGTGCACACACATGCACACACGTGCACACATGTGCACAGACACACACACCAAAGCTCCTTCCCACGGGATTGAGGTCACGGATACCATGAACTTACAGTAACTAAACTAACGGAGACCTGCACTGAGATTGTACTGGGCTCACAAAGTGCCTCCCAAATGGTGCAGCTGCTGTTTATTATCTACCCTGTTGTCTAGTCACGTTATTCCTACACTCTTAGAAAAAAGAGTTCCAAAAGGGTTCTTCGGCTGTCCCCATAGGAGTACCCTTTTTGGTTCCAGGCATATGTAACCCTTTTTGGTTCCAGGTAGAACCCTTTTGGGTTTCATGTATAACCCTCTGTAGAAAGGGTTCTAACTGGAACCAAAAGTTATTCAAAGGGTTATCCTATTAGGATAGTCAAATAACCCTTTAAGGTTCTAGATAGCACCTCTTTCTAAAAGTGTAGTTAGATTCACATGTACAGTACCAGTCAAAAGTTTGGACACACCCACTCATTCAAGGGTTTTTCTTAATTTGTACTGTTTTCTAATGGACCGTCGTAATGATGGACCGTCATTTCTCTTTGCTTATTTTAGCTGTTCTTGCCATAATAAGGACTTGGTCTTTTACCAAATAGTGCTGTTTTCTGTATGCCACCTCACCTTGTCACAACACAACAGATTGGCTCAAACGCATTAAGAAGGAAAGAAATTCCACAAATTAACTTTTAACAAGGCACACCTGTTAATTGAAATGCAGTCCAGGTGACTACCTCATGAAGCTGGTTGAGAGGATGCTAAGAGTGTGCAAAGCTGTCATCAAGGCAAAGGGTGGCTACTTTGAAGAATCTAAAATATAAATTATATTTTGATTTGTTTAAAAAAAAAATGGTTACTACAGTACATGATTCCATATGTGTTATTGGCTAGTGTTGGTCTTCACTATTATTCTATAATGTAGAAAATAGTAAAAAAATAAAGAAAAACCCTTGAATGAGAAGGTGTGTCCAAACTTTTGACTGGTACTGTACGTCTACCTTAATGACCTCATACTCCTGCACATCAACTAAGTACTGGTACCCCTTGTATATAGACAAGTTATCATCAACTCAGTATTGGTACCCCTTGTATATAGACTAGTTATCATCAACTCAGTACTGGTACCCCTTGTATATAGACAAGTTATCATCAACTCAGTACTGGTACCCCTTGTATATAGACAAGTTATAGTTAGTTATTGTGTATCTATTATTACTTTGGTAACACTTTCCTTGACATATAGCGTCATAACACGTTATAACACGATCATAACCATGTCATAATATGTCATAGCACTGTCATTACCCATCTTTTTACACCTGTTCAAATCAAATCAAATTGTATTTGTCACATACATATGGTTAGCCGATGTTAATGCGAGTGTAGCGAAATGCGTGTGCTTCTAGTTCCGACCATGCAGTAGTATTTAACAAGTAATCTAACAAGTAATTCACAACAACTACCTTATACACACAAGTGTAAAGGATTGAATACGAGTATGTACATATAAATATATGGATGAGCGATGGCTGACCGGCATAGGCAAGATGCAGTAGATAGTATATAGTACAGTATATACATGTGAGATGAGTAGTGTAGGATATGTAAACATTATATAAATATAAATGGCTAGTGATACATTTATTACATCCATTTTTTTATTATTAAAGTGGCTAGAGATTTAAGTCAGTATGTTGGCAGCAGCCACTCAATGTTAGTGATGGCCTTGAGACAGTCTGATGGCCTTGAGATAGAAGCAGTTTTTCAGTCTCTCGGTCCCAGCTTTGATGCACCTGTACTGACCTCGCCTTCTGGATGATAGCGGGGTGAACAGGCAGTGGCTCAGGTGGTTGTTGTCCTTGATGATCTTTTTGGTCTTCCTGTGACATCGGGTGGTGTAGGTGTCCTGGAGGGCAGGTAAATTACCCCCGGTAATGCGTTGTGCAGTCTTCACTACCCTCTGGAGAGCCTTACGATTGTGGGCGGAGCAGTTGCCGTACCCGGCGGTGATACAGGCCGACAGGATGCTCTCGATTGTGCATCTGTAGAAGTTTGTGAGTGTTTTTGGTGACAAGCCGAATTTCTTCAGCCTCCTGAGGTTAAAGAGGGGCTGTTGAACCTTCTTCACCACGCTGTCTGTGTGGGTGGACCAATTCAGTTTGTCCGTGATGTGTACGCCGAGGAACTTAAACCTTTCCACCTCTCCACTACTGTCCCGTCGATGTGGATAGGGGGGTGCTCCCTCTGCTGTTTCCTGAAGTCCACGATCATCTCTTTAGTGTTGTTGACGTTGAGTGTGAGGTTATTTTCCTGACACCACACTCCGAGGGCCCTCACCTCCTCCCTGTAGGCCGTCTCGTTGTTGTTGGTAATCAAGCCTACCACTGTAGTGTCGTCAGCAAACTTGATGATTGAGTTGAAGGCGTGCTTGGCCACACAGTCATGGGTGAACAGGGAGTACAGGAGAGGGCTGAGAACACACCCTTGTGGGGTCCCAGTGTTGAGGATCAGCGGGGTGGAGATGTTGTTTCTTACCCTCACCACCTGGGGCCGTCCCATCAGGAAGTCCAGGACCCAGTTGCACAGGGCTGGGTCGAGACCTAGGGTCTCGAGCTTAATGACGAGTTTGGAGGGTCGATTAACAGCATTCTTACATAGGTATTCCTCTTGTCCAGATGGGTTAGGGCAGTGTGCAGTGTGATTTGTATTATTTATTTTACCTTTAATTTACTAGGCAAGTCAGTTAAGAACAAATTCTTATTTTCAATGACGGCCTAGGAACAGTGGGTTAACTGCCTGTTCAGGGGCAGAACGACAGATTTGTACCTTGTCAGCTCAGGGATTTGAACTTGCAACCTTTCGGTTACTAGTCCAACACTCTAAACACTAGGCTACCCTGCCGCCCCCGTGGTGCTTGCGATTGCGTCGTCTGTGGACCTATTGGGACGGTAATCAAATTGGAGTGGGTCTAGGATGTCAAATCAAATCAAAAAAATCAAATCAAATCAAATTTTATTTGTCACATACACATGGTTAGCAGATGTTAATGCGAGTGTAGCGAAATGCTTGTGCTTCTAGTTCCGACCATGCAGTAGTATCTAACAAGTAATCTAACAAATTCACAACAACTACCTTATACACACAAGAGTAAAGGAATGAATACGAGTATGTACATATAAATATATGGATGAGCGATGGCTGACCGGCATAGGCAAGATGCAGTAGATGGTATGGAGTACAGTATATACACATATATATGAGATGAGTAATGTAGGATATGTAAACATTATATAAATGGCATTGTTTAAAGTGGCTAGTGATACATTATTTCATCCAATTATAATTATTAAAGTGGCTAGAGATTTGGGTCGATGACCGAACGGCATAGGCAAGATACAGTAGATGGTTTAGAGTACAGTGTATACATTTGATATGAGTATGTCGGATACGTAAACATTATATACAAAATTGTTTAAAGTGGCTAGTGATACATTTGTTACATCCAATTCCTATGTATAAAGTGGCTAGAGATTTAAGTCAGTATGTTGGCAGCAGCCACTCAATGTTAGTGATGGCTGTTTAACAGTCTGATGGCCTTGAGGTAGAAGCTGTTTTTCAGTCTCTCGGTCCCAGCTTTGATGCACCTGTACTGACCTCGCCTTCTGGATGATAGCGGGGTGAACAGGCAGTGGCTCGGGTGGTTGTTGTCCTTGATGATCTTTTGGCCTTTCTGTGACATCGGGTGGTGTAGGTGTCCTGGAGGGCAGGTAGTTTAACCCGGTGATGCGTTGTGCAGTCCTCACTACCCTCTGGAGAGCCTTACGGTTGTGGGCGGAGCAGTTGCCGTACCAGGCGGTGATACAGCCCGACAGGATGCTCTCGATTGTGCATCTGTAAAAGTTTGTGAGTGATTTTGGTGACAAGCCAAATTTCTTCAGCCTCCTGAGGTTGAAGAGGCGCTGTTGCGCCTTCTTTACCACGCTGTCTGTGTGGGTGGACCAATTCAGTTTGTCCGTGATGTGTACGCCGAGGAACTTAAAACTTTCCACCTTCTCCACTACTGTTCCCTCGATGTGGATAGGGGGGTGCTCCCTCTCCTGTTTCCTGAAGTCCACGATCATCTCCTTTGTTTTGTTGACATTGAGTGAGAGGTTATTTTCCTGACACCACACTCCGAGGGCCCTCACCTCCTCTCTGTAGGCCGTCTGCGTCGTTGTTGGTAATCAAGCCTACCACTGTAGTGTCGTCAGCAAACTTGATGATTGAGTTGGATGCGTGCTTGGCCACGCAGTCATGGGTAAACAGGGAGTACAGGAGAGGGCTGAGAACGCACCCTTGTGGGGCCCCAGTGTTGAGGATCAGCGGGGTGGAGATGTTGTTTCCTACCCTCACCACCTGGGACCGGCCCGTCAGGAAGTCCAGGACCCAGTTGCACAGGGCTGGGTCGAGACCCAGGGTCTCGAGCTTAATGACGAGCTTGGAGGGAACTATGGTGTTAAATGCTGAGCTGTAGTCGATGAACAGCATTCTTACATAAGTATTCCTCTTGTCCAGATGGGTTAGGGCAGTATGCAGTGTGATTGCGATTGCGTCGTCTGTGGACCTATTGGGACGGTAAGCAAATTGGAGTGGGTCCAGGGTGTCTGGCAGGATGGAGGTGATATGATCCTTGACTAATCTCTCAAAGCACTTCATGATGACGGAAGTGAGTGCTGCGGGCGATAGTCATTTAGCTCAGTCACCTTAGCTTTCTTGGGAACAGGAACAATGGTGGCCCTCTTGAAGCATGTGGGAACAGCAGACTGGGATAGGGACTGATTGAATATGTCCGTAAACACACCAGCCAGCTGGTCTGCGCATGCTCTGAGGACACGGCCAGGGATGCCATCTGGGCCGGCAGCCTTGCGAGGGTTAACACATTTAAATGTTTTTCTCACATTGGCTGCGGTGAAGGTGAGCCCGCAGGTTTTGGTAGCGGGCCGTGTCGGTGGCACTGTATTGTCCTCAAAGCGAGCAAAGAAGTTGTTTAGTTTGTCTGGGAGCAGGGCGTCATGGTCCGCGACGGGGCTGGTTTTCTTTTTGTAGTCCGTGATTGACTGTAGACCCTGCCACATTCCTCTTGTGTCTGAGCCATTGAATTGTGACTCTACTTTGTCTCTATATTGACCCTTAGCTTGTTTGATTGCCTTGCGGAGGGAGTAGCTGCACTGTTTGTATTCAGTCATGTTTCCGGTAGCCTTTACCTGGTTAAAAGCAGTGGTTCAGCTTTCAGTTTTGCGAATGCTGCCATCAATCCATGGTTTCTGGTTGGGGAAGGTTTTGATATTTGCTATGGGTACAACATCACCAATGCATTTGCTAATAAACTCGCTCACCGAATCAGCGTATACATCAATGTTGTTGTCAGATGCTATCCGGAACATATCCCAGTCCACGTGCTCGAAGCAATCTTGCAGCATGGAATCAGATTGGTCGGACCAGCGTTGAACAGACCTGAGAACGGGCGTTTCCTGTTTTAGTTTCTGTTTGTAGGCTGGGAGCAACAAAATGGAGTCATGGTCAGACTTGCCGAAAGGAGGGCGGAGAATAGCCTTGTATGCATCACGGAAGTTGGAATAACAGTGGTCCAGGATTTTACCAGCCCGGGTGGCACATTCGATATGCTGGTAAAATTTCGGGAGCCTTGTTCTTAAATTAGCCTTATTAAAATCCCCAGCCACAATAAATGCAGCCTCAGGATATGTGGTTTCCAGTTTACATAGAGTCCGATGAATTTCTTTCAGTGCCGTCGATGTATCAGCTTGAGGGGATGTACACGGCTGTGATTATAATCGAAGAGAATTCTCTTGGTAGATAATGCGGTCTGCATTTGATTGTAAGGAATTCTATGTCAGGTGAACAAAAGGACTTGAGTTCCTGTATGTTGTTATGATCACACCACGTCTCGTTAATCATAAGACACACACCCGCCTTCTTCTTACCAGAGAGATGTTTGTTTCTGTCGGCGCGATGCGTGGAGAAACCAGGTGGCTGTACCGACTCTGATAACGTGTCCTGAGTGAGCCATGTTTCCGTGAAGCAAAGAACGTTGCAGTCTCGAATGTCTCTCTGAAAGGCAACCCTCGATCGGATTTCGTCTACTTTGTTGTCAAGAGACTGTACATTGGCGATTAAAATACTCGGGAGAGGTGCACGATGCGCCCGTCGACGTAGCTTGACCAAAAGACCGGCGCGTTTCCCTCTTCTCCGGCGCCGCCGTTGTTTTGAGTAGCCACGTGCTATCCAGTCTGTTGTTGTGTTTGGGTTAACGAAAGGAGAATCCTCTTTGGGAAAGTCGTATTCCTGGTCGTAATGTTGGTAAGTTGACGTTGCTCTTATATCCAATAGTTCCTCCCGGTTGTATGTAATAAAACTTAATATTTTCCGGGGTAACAATGTAAGAAGTAATACATAAAAAAAACAAAATACTGCATGGTTTCCTGAGAACGTGAAGCGAGGCTGCCATCTCTGTCGGCGCCCGGAAGTACATCTGGTAGGATGGAGGTGATATGATCATTGACTAGTCTCTCAAAGCACTTCATGATGACGGAAGTGAGTGCTACGGGGTGATAGTCATTTAGCTCAGTTACCTTAGCCATCTGGGCCGGCAGCCTTGAGAGGGTTAACACATTTAAATGTTTTACTCACGTTGGCTGTGGTGAAGGTGAGCCCGCAGGTTTTGGGAGCGGGCTTTGTCGGTGGCACTGTATTGTCCTCAAAGCAAGCAAAGAAGTTGTTTAGTTTGTCTGGGAGCAGGACATTGTGGTCCGCGACATGGCTGGTTTTCTTTTTTGTAGTACGTGATTGACTGTAGACCCTGCCACATTCCTCTTGTGTCTGAGCCGTTGAATTGTGACTCTACTTTGTCTCTATATTAACGCTTAGCTTGTTTGATTGCCTTGCGGAGGGAATAGCTACACTGTTTGTATTCAATCATGTTTCCGATCTACTTGCCCTGATTAAAAACAGTGGTTCGCGCTTTCAGTTTTGTGCGAATGCTGCCATCAATCCACGGTTTCTGGTTGTGGAAAGTTTTAATAGTTGCTATGGGTACAACATCACCGATGCACTTGCTAATAAACTCGCTCTCCGAATCAGTGTATACGTCATGTCACGTCCACGCCTGAGAAGACAGGCTGGAGTGTTTAGTTTTGTTTTTGGTATAGGTTTTTTTCTGTTCTAGGTTATATATTTCTATTTTGGGGTAATGTTTCCCAATTAGAGGCAGCTGAGTGTCGTTACATCTAATTGGGAACCATATATATGTTTGTAGTTTGTGGGTTATTGTTTGTACATAGCTTTGTGTTATTCAAGTTATGTTATTGTTACGATCTTTCGTTTTCGTTCGTTTGGTTGTTTTGTCCCAGTTACGTGTATCAAGTAGCGGGGGCTGAGCGGAGCAGTTACGAGGATTTATATGGAGCGTGGAACCCGGAGAGGGAGAGATATGTTGGGACTCGCCTGGCGCGGAAACCCGAGAGGCACCCCCAAAAAATTTCAGGAAGGACTCCTGAGCTAACTCCTCGTGCTCTTTGGAGGGAGCGTTGGGGAGAGCGTCGCACTGAGCAGACACCGTGCTATGCAGTTTTGCGCACGGTGTCTCCAGTGCGCATGCATAGGCCGGTGCGCGAAATTACAGCGCCACTCATCTGTCGGGCTACGGTGAGTGTGCATCCAGTCCCTGCTCCGCGCACCAGGCCCCCTGTGCGCTTAGAGAGTCCAGCACGTCCTGTTCCGGCCCCGCGCACCAGGCCCTCTGTGCGCTTAGAGAGTCCAGCACGTCCGGTTCCGGCCCCGCGCACCAGACCCCCTGTGCGCTTAGAGAGTCCAGCACGTCCTGTTCCGGCCCCGCGCACCAGGCCCTCTGTGCGCTTAGAGAGTCCAGCACGTCCTGTTCGGCCCGCGCACCAGACCCCTGTGCGCAGAGAGTCCAGCACGTCCTGTTCGGCTCCGGCGCACCAGGCCCCTGTGCGCTTAGAGAGTCCAGCACGTCCTGTTCGGCTCCGCGCACCAGGCCCCTGTGCGCTTAGAGAGTCCAGCACGTCCTGTTCCGGCTCCGCGCACCAGGCCCCCTGTGCGCTTAGAGAGTCCAGCCCGTCCTGTTCCGGCTCCGCGCACCAGGCCCCCTGTGCGCTTAGAGAGTCCAGCGCGTCCTGTTCCGGCTCCGCGCACCAGGCCCCCTGTGCGCTTAGAGAGTCCAGCACATCCTGTCCCTGTTCCACGCTCCAGGATCCCTGTGCCCGTCGTGGACTCAGCACGTCCTGTTCCTGCTCCCCGCACCAGAGTCCCGGTGCGCGTCATGAGTCCAGTACGTCCCGTTCCTGCTCCCCGCACCAGAGTCCCAGTGTGTGTCATGAGTCTAGTACGGCCCATTCCTGCTCCCCGCACCAGAGTCCCAGTGCGCGTCGACAGTCCGGAACCTCCAGAGAAGGTTCCCAGTCCGGAACCTCCAGAGAAGGTTCCCAGTGCAGAACCTCCAGAGAAGGTTCCCAGTCCGGAACCTCCAGAGAAGGTTCCCAGTCCGGAGCCTCCAGAGAAGGTTCCCAGTCCGGAGCCTCTAGAGAAGGTTCCCAGTCCGGAGCCTCCAGAGAAGGTGCCCAGTTCGGAGCCTCCAGAGAAGGTTCCCAGTCCGGAGCCTCCAGAGAAGGTTCCCAGTCCGGAGCCTCCAGAGAAGGTTCCCAGTCCGGAGCCTCCAGAGAAGGTTCCCAGTCCGGAGCCTCCAGAGAAGCTTCCCAGTCCGGAGCCTCCAGAGAAGGTTCCCAGTCCGGAGCCTCCAGAGAAGGTTCCCAGTCCGGAGCCTCCAGAGAAGGTTCCCAGTCTAACTGTTCCGGCAAATAGCCCAGGGCCTCCGGTGTGGGATCCCGAGCCAGCACGGCCGGCACCGGAGCCGCCACCTGGGACAGGAAGGCCCACCGAAGACCCCCAATGGACTTTTGGCGCGGTCGAGTCCGCACCTTTGGAGGGGGTACTGTCACATCCAGGCCTGAGAAGACAGGCTGGAGTGTTTAGTTTTGTTTTTGGTATAGGGGTTTTTCTGTTCTAGGTTATATATTTCTATGTTGGAGTAATGGTTCCAAATTAGAGGCAGCTGAGTGTCGTTACCTCTAATTGGGAACCATATATATGTTTGTAGTTTGCACTAGGGGTTTGTGGGTTATTGTTTGTACATAGCTTTGTGTTATTCAAGTTATGTTATTGTTACGATCTTTCATTTTCGTTCATTTTGTTGTTTTGTCCCAGTTACGTGTATCAAATAAAACATGTATACTGGATACCTCGCTGCGCCTTGGTCTGTCCCTCACGGAGATCGTGACACGTCAATGTTGTTGTCTGATGCTATCCGGAACATATCCCAGTCCACGTGCTCGAAGCAATCTTGAAGCGTGGAATCAGATTGGTCCGACCAGCGTTGAACAGACCTGAGAACGGGCGTTTCCTGTTTTAGTTTCTGTCTATAGGCTGGGAGCAACAAAATGGAGTCACGGTCAGACTTGACGAAAGGAGGGCAGAGAATGGCCTTGTATGCATCACGGAAGTTAGAATAACAATGATCCAGGGTTTTACCAGCTCGGGTCGCACATTCGATATGCTGATAAAATTTAGGGAGCCTTGTTTTCAGATTAGCCTTGTTAAAATCCCCAGCCACAATAAATGCAGCCTCAGTATATGAGGTTTCCAGTTTACATAGAGTCCAATGAATTTCTTTCAGTGCCGTCGATGTGTCAGCTTGAGGGGGGATACACACGGATGTGATTATAATCGAGGAGAATTCTCTTGGTAGATAATGCGGTCGGCATTTGATTGTAAGGAATTCTATGTCAGGTGAACAAAAGGACTTGAGTTCCTGTATGTTGTTATGATCACACCTTAGACTCGTTAATCATAAGACACACATCCCCGCCATTCTTCTTACCAGATAGATGTTTGTTTCTGTCGGTGCGATGCGTTTCCTGAGTCAGCCATGTTTCCGTGAAGCAAAGAACGTTGCAGTCTCTGATGTCTCTCTGGATGGCAATCCTTGCTCGGATTTCGTCTACCTTGTTGTCCAGAGACTGGACATTGGCAAGTAGTATACTCGGGAGCGGTGCACGATGTGCCCGTCTACGGAGCCTGACCAGAACACCACCCCGTCTACCCCTTCTCCTCCGCCGCCGTTGTTTTGGGTCGCCGGCTGGGATCCCGTCTATTGTCCTAGTTGGTGGACAAAACAGATATATGTTGTGACATATATTGTGTTATTTTATGGCTGGTTATGACACCTACATAAGAGTGTCAAAACCCATATTTACTCAAATGTGTTTTTAACCTGCCAAGAAATGTCCTTTTCGTTTGTTTCTTAAATTCTTTGTTGTTGTTGTAATAAATTCTTCACAGTTGTTTGTTTTCATCGTATTTTGAATAACTTGTAGAAAATACACTTTATGACACTGTCAAGAAGCATTATGACCATCATAAACATAGCAACAGCCCATTGGGGTAGGTACATGTCTGATATCAATGTGTGCACAATTACAATGATAATTAAACATGGTCAATTTCAGAAAATTTTATATAACATAAAAATACTGTTGATAAGTAGGCTATGATGCAAAGGAATGTTTTGCCTTGTGTGGCAGGTTTTGTGGGTTTTGACACTTATGTAGGTATCATAACTAGCCATAAAATAACACCATATATGTCACAGCAGGTGTAAAAAGATGTGTCATGACTGTGTTATGACCATGTTGTGACAGGTTTGACGAGTTATATCAGCTGTTATGACATATTATGACATAGTTATGTCCGTGTCATAAAGTGTTATAACGCTAGGTGTCAAGTAAAGTGTTCCCATTACTTTTATTAGTACGTGTTTTACTATTCAAAAATGTTCTCTGCTTGTTTGGGAAGGACCAGTAAGAAAGCATTTCACTGTTAGTCTACACCTGTTGTTTACGAAGCATGTGGCGAATAATATTTGATTTACTGATGCATATTTGTAAATGGTATGTATGTGTACTGCTGCAGCAGTAGTAGTAATAGTGGAGAGTATTATTAGTATTAGAAGTATAGTCCAGTAGTAGCAATAGTGGAGAGTACTATTAGTATTAGAAGTATAGTCCAGTAGTAGTAATAGTGGAGAGTATTATTAGTACTAGAAGTACAGTCCAGTAGTATAATAGTGGATAGTATTATTAGTATTAGAAGTATAGTCCAGCAGTAGTAAGAGTTGGAAGTTAGTGTGTCTGTTACAGTAATAGTAGAAGTGAAGGTCTCCTGACTAACTGCTTCTCTCTCACTTTCACAAACCTATATGATGACCCTGCATATGCATTATAGATGTTGCTTTAAATTGATCTTTGGTTCAGAAATACTTATCTAAGTATTCAGCAGTCTACATACAGCAGGCTACATACAGCAGGCTATATACAGCAGGACACATACAGAAGGCTACATACAGCAGGCTACATACAGCAGGCTATATACAGCAGGATACATACAGAAGGCTACATACAGCAGGATACATACAGCAGGATACATACAGTAGGATACATACAGCAGGCTATATACAGCAGGCTATGTACAGCAGGATACTTACAGCAGGCTACATACAGCAGGATACATACAGCAGGATACATACAGAAGGCTATATACAGCAGGATACATACAGAAGGCTATATACAGCAGGCTATATACAGCAGGATACATACAGAAGGCTATATACAGCAGGATACATACAGCAGGATACAAACAGCAGGCTATATAAAGCAGGATACATACAGAAGTCTACATACAGCAGGCTATATACAGCAGGCTATATACAGCAGGATACATACAGCAGGCTATTTACAGCAGGACACATACAGAAGGCTACAAACAGCATGCTATATACAGCACGATACATACAGAAGGCTACATACAGCAGGATACATACAGAAGGCTACATACAGCAGGATATATACAGAAGGCTACATACAGAAGGATACATACAGCAGGCTACAGTGGGGCAAAAAAGCATTTAGTCAGCCACCAATTGTGCAAGTTCTCCAACTTAAAAAGATGAGAGAGGCCTGTAATTTTCATCATAGGTACACTTCAACTATGACAGACGAAATGAGAAAAAGAAATCCAGAAAATCACATTGTAGGATTTTTTATTTATTTATTTGCAAATTATGGTATTAAAGTATTTGGTCAATAACAAAAGTTTATCTCAATACTTTGTTATATACCCTTTGTTGGCAACGACAGAGGTCAAACGTTTTCTGTAAGTCTTCACAAGGTTTTCACACACTGTTGCTGGTATTTTGGCCCATTCCTCCATGCAGATCTCCTCTAGAGCAGTGATGTTTTGGGGCTGTCGCTGGGCAACACGGACTTTCAACTCCCTCCAAAGATTTTCTATGGGGTTGAGATCTGGAGACTGGCTAGGCCACTCCAGGACCTTGAAATGCTTCTTACGAAGCCACTCCTTCGTTGCCCGGGCGGTGTTTTTGGGATCATTGTCATGCTGAAAGACCCAGCCACGTTTCATCTTCAATGCCCTTGCTGATGGAAGGAGGTTTTCACCCAAAATCTCACGATACATGGCCCCATTCATTCTTTCCTTTACATGGATCAGTCGTCCTGGTCCCTTTGCAGAAAAACAGCCCCAAAGCATGATGTTTCCACCCCCATGCTTCACAGTAGGTATGGTGTTCTTTGGATGCAACTCAGCATTCTTTGTCCTCCAAACACGATTTAGTTGAGTTTTTACCAAAAAGTTCTATTTTGGTTTCATCTGACCATATGACATTCTCCCAATCCTCATCTGGATCATCCAAATGCTCTCTAGCAAACTTCAGACGGGCCTGAACATGTACTGGCTTAAGCAGGGGGACACGTCTGGCACTGCAGGATTTGAGTCCCTGGCGGCGTAGTGTGTTACTGATGGTAGGCTTTGTTACTTTGGTCCCAGCTCTCTGCAGGTCATTCACTAGGTCCCCGTGTGGTTCTGGGATTTTTGCTCACCGTTCTTGTGATCATTTTGACCCCACGGGTGAGATCTTGCGTGGAGCCCCAGATCGAGGAAGATTATCAGTGGTCTTGTATGTCTTCCATTTCCTAATAATTGCTCCCACAGTTGATTTCTTCAAACCAAGCTGCTTACCTATTGCAGATTCAGTCTTCCCAACCTGGTGCAGGTCTACAATTTTGTTTCTGGTGTCCTTTGACAGCTCTTTGGTCTTGGCCATAGTGGAGTTTGGAGTGTGACTGTTTGAGGTTGTGGACAGGTGTCTTTTATACTGATAACAAGTTCAAACAGGTGCCATTAATACAGGTAACGAGTAGAGGACAGAGGAGCCTCTTAAAGAAGAAGTTACAGGTCTGTGAGAGCCAGAAATCTTGCTTGTTTGTATGTGACCAAATACTTCTTTTCCACCATAATTTGCAAATAAATTCATAAAAAATCCTACAATGTGATTTTCTGGATTTTCTTTCCTCATTTTGTCTGTCATAGTTGAAGTGTACCTATGATGAGAATTACAGGCCTCTCTCATCTTTTTAAGTGAGAGAACTTGCACAATTGGTGGCTGACTAAATACTTTTTTGCCCCACTGTATGTAAAGCAGGATACATACAGAAGGATACATACAGCAGGATACATACAGCAGTCTATATACAGCAGGATACATACAGAAGGATACATACAGCAGGCTATATACAGCAGGATATATACAGAAGGCTACATACAGCAGTCTACATACAGCACGATACATACAGCAGGATATTTACAGCAGGACACATACAGAAGGCTACAAACAGCAGGCTATATACAGCATGATACATACAGAAGGCTACATACAGCAGGATACATACAGAAGGCTACATACAGCAGGATATATACAGAAGGCTACATACAGCAGTCTCCATACAGCAGGATACATACAGAAGGCTACATACAGTGAACTAGATAATTTACAAAACAATTTATTCATGGTGGAATGATGCCTGTTGTTGAGACCAATTGCAATAATGAAAGAAACCAGACAGCTTGGAATGTAAATCATTCTGTAGAGTCATCTGGAGAGAGAGTGATTCTCTGCAATAATGCCTGTCAGTAATGCCCAAGAAAAGAAATAAAAAATGACAAGTGAAAAAATGTATTAACAAAAAGATGAAAAGACTTTAAGAACCCTGTGTCATAAGGGTTACAAGACTGCCATTTCAATGACATGACATGTTATAAGCAATCCTGACTGACAAGCCTCTCTCATGCTGAGCCATTGCATATTGGGTCTTCGTTTCCCCCCTCCACACACACACACACACACACACACACACACACACACACACACACACACACACACACACACACACACACACACACACACACACACACACACACACACACACACAGACACACACACACACACACACAACCCTGTCCCAGCCACATGTCTTGGTTGCTTCCCTGCTCTCTGTGTTCCCTGGACAAGGTCCACAGGAGCTGCCTTCCACAGGAGCTGTGACTCCACATGCTGACAAATACCTCTCTGTATGGTGGTTGATACAACACTATGTTGTGATGTAATGGATAGGTCTTCCAATAACAGACGTGAGGTTAAGTGGAAACCTCATGTGCCACACAAGTTGTTGTTTTTCCAAAAAAATTGGTAGCTCTGATAATGGAAGGATGTTTGTCATTATTGTAATAATGAGGCAAGCAGCACACACACACATACACACTTGCATGCACACAGTCCCATTTAGTGTCTTTGTTGTAAATGCTTCAGGCTGGCTAATAATTCCTCAGCTCAGATACAGTAGATGGACTGGAGACACAGATCATGTTGTAGGTTTGTTGAAGGTCTCCCTCTCTATCTTTCTCTGTTTACTGTTCACTGCTGCCTGTAACCTTTCTGTCTCTCCTCCCCTTCTCTATCTCTCTCTCTGTCTCTCTCCCTCCTCTGTCTCTCCTCCCTTTCTATATCTCTCTCTCTGTCTCTCTCCCTCCTCTGTCTCTCCTCCCTTTCTCTATCTCTCTCTCTGTCTCTCTCCCTCCTCTGTCTCTCCTCCCCTTCTCTATCTCTCTCTCTGTCTCTCTCCCTCCTCTGTCTCTCCTCCCCTTCTCTATCTCTCTCTCTGTCTCTCTCCCTCCTCTGTCTCTCCTCCCCTTCCCTATCTCTCTCTCTCTCCCCACTTCTCTATTTCTGTCGCTCTCTGTCTCTCTCTCCCCATGTTGGTTTGCGAGAACAGTCAACCCCACACGCACGCATGCACACACACACACACACACACACACACACACACACACACACACACACACGCACGCACACACACACACACACACACACACACACAAACACACACACGCACACACGCACACGCACTGATGCTGACACAGCTTAAGCTCAAGGTCAACTTGCTTCTTCTAGACTGTTGACTTGACTTCTACTCAGGGTAGGGTATTAGTTAGTGCACTAGGGTGATAAGAATGGCTTGTCCAATATTTGATTTCAGACAATTGGCTTTACCAAAGTGTAAGTGAAAGAATAGGTCTACAGTGTAGATAGCCTTTGTCAGCAGTGACATGCCTGGGCCTACATTGACTCTGGTCTAGGATGTCATATGTGACGCAGCATGCGAACGGGGCAGATGCCGGACGTTACTACTTTACAGGAGAGCCATTTGAAAGTTTAAAAGAAAAAGAGTTTTCATCAAAATGCATTTTTTTGCAGAAATTCCTTCTTGTGATCTTTCATGTGCCTTAATAACAAACTAGTATGTGAAATGTAAACACTAATAAAAATGTTAAATTACGAGAGTAGTTGGTAAGAATTTTATCTGAACGTATACCTGCCAAACAAGAGGAGGATGGGCTCCTTCTTCAGATCCTGGTTCCTCTCAAGGTAGTTAGTCTGAGGGAGGTGGTCCATAGCAGCCCCTGTCCTGCTGCTGCTACTGCTGCCATCTCTTTAGGGGTCAGGCCCAGGTTATTGTTAAGCAAATTGCCCGAAATGCATTTAGGAAAAAGCAATATACACCTCTCATCATAGTATCTAGGTACTCAGCATCTACTGCCCAGGTTTTTAGTCGGTTCTGTACTCCAGTACTTGGTGCTATTAGGCCCATAGAAATAGAATAACTAGAAGAGCCTTTCTCATTAATGTCAATGTACCATGATGGGTGGACCGGCGGCCATATTGAGTGAACCCATGCCAGTCATTATATTTCTAGGCCCTTGCCAGGCACAGAGTTGGTGACTGTGACTGTGTGTATATTTAGGTCTGTTTTGTATAATCCTCTGGTTTAAGGTCACTTGTTTAAAGGACTTAAGGGAGGAACGTTCACTTCTTCCAGTAATGGAACAGCAGCACTACAGAGTGACTCGGAATTTCCTCTGACACAAATAAAGACTATTGATGTAATGGGACACAGCAATAACACTGTTTTCAGAACTTTGGATGGGGAAGAGAGAGAGAGAGAAAGAGAGGGCTGTATATGAAGCTGTTTGTGTGTGTGTGTGTGTGTGTGTGTGTGTGTGTGTGTGTGTGTGTGTGTGTGTGTGTGTGTGTGTGTGTGTGTGTGTGTGTGTGTGTGTGTGTGTGTGTGTGTGTGTGTGTGTGTGTGTGTGTGTGTGTGTGCGCGCGATGCTCACTAGTCGTGCATGCGTGAATGCCAGTGCTCTCACAGAAAACACATATTCTGCCCATAAGCTGCAGCGGTGAGCTGGCATTACTGAGTGTAACAGGGCCTGATTCAGAGAGAGAAGGCTGGACCTCTGCAGACGAGGGAGGCAAACAATGTGTGTGTTGTTCCGTATTTACATGAGACTCTGAGGGAATCTTTGGTTAATTAAAGGACATAACATAACAATGTTTTCTTGTTGATAACTTTACAGCGCCTTCTGTAAAGTCACTCAATCATGGATAATGAAGGTATTGACATCCTGCTGCTGGATTTGGATTTGATTGGAGAAGAATGAACTCCACACTTAAAGGGCCAATCTAGGATTGGCACGTCCATTTTTTTACTTTGAAATGAATGATAAATAGCCATTGATTCTTGAAGAATATAACCAATAAATGCCATGAGCTCAGATCAACTATTAAAACTGTGAATTTGTAGGAATCCTAGATAGCCCCTTAATGTCATCATTTCTGGATGTTTACCTAAAGGACAATTCCCCACAAAAACTATATTTTGGTATTTGTTTCATTAGTCCATTGATGATATAGTCCCATCGTGTTTTGCATGTCAGCAAAACAGTTTTAAAGATAAGATTTCGAACGTTATATATCTTGAAAACTGTATTGCTGACATTTTGGGACTATATCAACAATGGACTAATGAAACAAATACTAAAATATAGTTTTGGGGTGGAGTTTTCCTTTAAATTCAGTCTGGATAACTGTCAATATAAGTTGTGTTGTGTGTTTATGTGGAATGCTAAGTATGCAGTGTATAACCGGAGTGGCCAGTCTGTGGCTAGCATGGGCTAGCATTCTTCGGCCAAAAATGTGATGTGTCCCTGTGTGTTAGCCAAAGAGGAAACCTTGCCCATCCACCCCTGTATTCACTTGGCTATTTGTGTTTTTAAATATGTCTTGGAGCTGCTGGACACACAGTGTTACATAACTGGTATACTCAGGAAGGGCCAGTGAGAGTGTGTGTGTGTGTGTGTGTGTGTGTGTGTGTGTGTGTGTGTGTGTGTGTGTGTGTGTGTGTGTGTGTGTGTGTGTGTGTGTGTGTGTGTGTGTGTGTGTGTGTGTGTGTGTGTGTGTGTGTGTGTGTGTGTGTGTGTGTGTGTGTGTGTGCATGCTTGTATACACACATCCATCTCTCAAGGCCAACAAGTGCACCGTTGAACTGCTCTGCAACCAATTTTGATAGTTGCAAAATATCATTATGGATCCCAGGACCCCATGGAATACATTCAAAGCTCTTCCTGAGTAATAGATTCAAAGCTCTTCCTGTGTAAAGTATCTTTGTTACATAGACTTAAGTCATAAGTTAAAGAATCACACATTACCAATATGATATTGCTGTGTGAATTACGATATGATATGGACAGTATTCTCTGTTAATATTCTTTGTAAGACAGACAACATCTGTCTTTCCACTAAGGAGTTATTCAATTGAATTTGGGTAATGGGAAAACATTTTCACCACCTTAGTATGGTAAATAACAAAGAATTTCATAGAAACTGATTCATAAAAATCATTATGGAAAAAGACACATTTTGGGAACAGTATCAATATATCCCAATTAAATCCTTGTATACAATGTGAGAGGTAAAAACTCACCATGGTCAATCATCATCTCTTTCCCACAGCAGCCATGCTGTCCAGGGGTTAACACCAGCAAACGCAGGGTTAGTTATAGTTGTCAAAGGGTGAACACCGGCAGACCCAGGGTTAGTTATAGTTGTCCAGTAATCCAGAGAAAGAGGCTGAGACAGATGAAATCTCAAAGTAGGAAGAAGTTGCTTCTAGACACTGATCTGAGGTCAGTTCTTGTTAGAAATCAGAGCTGATCTTAGATCTGTGCCTACGGATTTTTACCTTAAGCTGTTTACCTCTGTTTAAGACTTCTCTCCTCCACAGAGCAGATCTGACGTTTCTCTAAAAGCATGGTCAGAGTTTTAGTGAGTTAGATTGGGCATTTGTAACTACCACCCTCCCTCCTAGCCTCCCTCCCTTCTCTCCCTCCTTGCCCGCCCTCCCTCCTTTTCCCAGCTGGCTAGAGGACACAAGAGCTTGTCTCAGAGCTCCAGTCCTCCAAATCATTGGCCTTTTCCTGTGAGCCAAATCCAGAGAGGGTGCACTTAGTACTGTCTGACCTCACACCTACTCTGTGTCGCACAATGCTGCAGTCTTCACTGACTGTGTGGGTGTGTTTGGGGAGGGGATTGTGTGTGTGGTTGTGTGTGTGTAGTTGGATCAGCCAGTGTCTGTTTGGGTATACTTTACGTGGCTCTAAGGATGAATAGACGCTCTATAGCCAACATGTTCCTTTCAGGAACCACTTTATAAAGTATAGTTCTAGCAAGGGAAAGATATGCATAGAGTAGATCTGGTTAGAGAAACATATGAAATATCCTACAAAGGGAAAGTTATAGAGTCATCCTGGTAAGACTACTGATCAAAACCGTTAGACATGCAGTTCTAACAGACTGATCAAAACAGTTAAAGACATACAGTTCTAACGGACTGATCAAAACCATTAAAGACATACAGTTCTAACAGTACTGATCAAAACTGTTAGACATGCAGTTCTAACAGTACTGATCAAAACTGTTAGACATGCAGTTCTAACAGTACTGATCAAAACAGTTAAAGACATACAGTTCTAACAGACTGATCAAAACAGTTAAAGACATACAGTTTTAACAGTACTGATCAAAACCGTTAGACATGCAGTTCTTACAGTACTGATCAAAACCGTTAGACATGCAGTTCTAACAGTACTGATCAAAACAGTTAAAGACATACAGTTCTAACAGACTGATCAAAACAGTTAGACATGCAGTTCTAACAGTACTGATCAAAACCGTTAGACATGCAGTTCTAACAGTACTGATCAAAACCGTTAGACATGCAGTTCTAACAGTACTGATCAAAACCGTTAGACATGCAGTTCTAACAGTACTGATAAAAACAGTTAAAGACATGCAGTTCTAACAGTACTGATCAAAACCGTTAGACATGCAGTTCTAACAGTACTGATCAAAACCGTTAAAGACATACAGTTCTTAAACAGTCAGTAATGATGATATGAGAAGTAGTTTCTCTAACTAACAGGTCATAGCTCATAGCTCTCCACTGTATTTTTAGATACCAGTGAATATATTTTTATAAATGTACACAAATATATTTGCCACCTATGAATGGACTGTTGTTTCATACGTTTTAGGGCAGGGGACCCACAGATTGCTAAATACTGTAGGCTACTGTATATTTAACTCAGGGTCAGTTTAGACCTTCACAAGCATCTCTGCATGAATAAACCTGACCCCAATGAGCTCATGAACAGACAGTCAGTCTGCTAGAATGAATGAATAAAGTCTAACTCGCAGTCTCACACACTCACATGTGCACACACGCTCATGCACACACACAGACACAGAGGGTTCCTCTGTGACGAGGAAGATGCATGAATCATTGGACACAAGGATCCAAAAACCAACTCACAGGTCAGCCTCTCTCCCTGCTACTGGTTGTATCAAGTAGAAGTCAAGGGTCCCTAAAGGACTGTTAACCCTAACCCTAAATGACTGTTAACCCTAACCCTAAAGGACTGTTAACCCTAATCCTAAAGGACTGTTAACCCTAACCCTAAAATACTGTTAACCCTAATCCTAAAGGACTGCTAACCCTAAAGGACTGCTAACCCTAATCCTAAAGGACTGTTAACCCTAACCCTAAAGGACTGTTAACCCTAACCCTAAAGGACTGTTAATCCTAACCCTAAAGGACTGTTAACCCGAACCCTAAAGGACTGTTAACCCTAACCCTAAAGGACTGTTAACCCAAACCTAAAAGGACTGTTAACCCTAACCCTAAAGGACTGTTAACCCTAACCCTAAAGGACTGTTAACCCGAACCCTAAAGGACTGTTAACCCAAACCTAAAAGGACTGTTAACCCTAACCCTAAAGGACTGTTAACCCTAACCCTAAAGGACTGTTAACCCTAACCCTAAAGGACTGTTAACCCTAATCCTAAAGGACTGCTAACCCTAATCCTAAAGGACTGTTAACCTTAACGCTAAAGGACTGTTAACCCTAATCCTGAAGGACTGTTAACCCTAAAGGACTGTTAACCGTAATCCTAAAATACTGTTAACCGTATCCTAAAGAGAGAGAGAGAGAGAGAGAGAGAGAGAGAGAGAGAGAGAGAGAGAGAGAGAGAGAGAGAGAGAGAGAGAGAGAGAGAGAGAGAGAGGGCATTCAGAAAAGTATGGAGCCTGAGCCAAGGTTATTGACTGAGTTAGTTAAGGAGGTATTTCAGTTTATGTTTACAGATACACTGACCAGATGTAAAATTAACATTAATTTCAGTTTTCTCACTATTCCAACATTCACGGATGCTGTGGTCCTTACAGAAATGAAATAACATACAATAAGGAGGTAGGAATCACAAAAGCAATGCACTACATTACCATTTCAGTTACTTCAATAGGAGTTATTTTGCACAACTATTTCTAGTTTCTAAACAAACATATCATTTTGTTCTTATTCTATATGTCACTGGGTTTGATATTGAGAACAAATTGCAGAATTGAAATGTAAGTTTATATTGCCCTCTAGTGTTAGAAGTGACCCCTCACTACATCCAACTTGTTATTCCACACCAAGGCCTATTTTATTTTATATTAGATTTTTTTAAACCTTTATTTAACTAGGCAAGTCAGTTAATAACAAATTGTTATTTTACAATGAGGGCCTACCCCGGCCAAACCTGGACGACGCTGGGCCAATTGTTAGCTGTCCTATTGGACTCCCGATCACGGTCGGGTGTGAAACAGCCCGGGATCAAACCAAGGTCTGTAGTGACGCCTCTAGCACTGAGATGCAGTGCCTTAGACCGCTGCACCGCTCGGGAGCAAAGGCTACGTTTAGACAAATAAAAATCCACTGATTGGTCTTTTGACCAATCAGATCAGTTCTGAAAAATATCTGACGTGAAAAGATCTGATGTTATTGGTCAAAATACCAAATATTTGAAAATATATTAGAATTGGGCAGCCCAATACAATTACAGTACAAGTCAAAAGTTACTCATTCAAGGGTTTTTCGTTATTTTTACTATTTTCTCCAACAGTCTTGAAGGAGGTCCAACATTAGCTGAGCACTTGTTGGCTGCTTTTCCTTCACTCTGCGGTCCAACTCAATTGGGTTTAGGTCGGGTGATTGTGGAGGCCAGGTCATCTGATGCAACATCTGATGCAACACTTCATCACTCTCCTTCTTGGTCAAATAGCCCTTACACAGCCTGGAGGTGTATTGCGTCATTGTCCTGTTGAAAAACAAATGATAGTCCCACTAAGCGCAAACCAGATGGGATGGCGTATTGCTGCAGAATGCTGTGGTAGCCATGCTGGTTAAGTGTGCCTTGAATTCTAAATAAATCACTGACAGTGTCACCAGCAAAGCACTCCCACACCATCACACCTCCTCCTCCATGCTTCATGGTGGGAAACACACATGCAGAGATCATCCATTCACCTACTCTGCGTCTCACAAAGACACGGCGGTTGGAACCAAATATCTCAAATTTGGACTAAAGGACAGATTTCCACCGGTCTAATGTCCATTGCTCATTCTTGGCCAAAACAAGGCTCTTCTTCTTATTGGTGTCCTTTAGTAGTGGTTTCTTTGCAGCAATTTGACCATGAAGGCCTGATTCCCGGAGTCTCCTCTGAACAGTTGATGTTGAGATGTGTCTGTTACTTGAACTCTGTGAAGCATTTATTTGGGCTGCAATGGCTGAAGCTAGTAACTTTAATGAACTTATCCTCTGCAGCAGAGGTAACTCTGGGTCTTCCTTTTCTGTGGCAGTCCTCATGAGAGCCAGTTTCATCATACCTACTCCTTCAAGGGTTCTTGAAATTTTCCGCATTGACCTACCTTCATGTCTTAAAGTAATGATGGACTGTCATTTCTCTTTGCTTATTTGAGCTGTTCTTGAAATAATATGGAATTGATATGGCTATCTTCTGTATACCACCCCTAACGTGTCACATCACAACTGATTGGCTCAAACGCATTAAGAAGGAAAGAAATTCCACAAATTAACTTTTAACAAGGCACACGTGTTAGTTGAAATGCATTCCAGGTAACTACCTCATGAAGCTGGTTGAGAGAATGCCAAGTGTGTGCAAAGCTGTCATCAAGGCAAAGGGTGGCTACTTTGAAGAATCTCAATTATAAAATATATTTTAATTTGTTCAACACTTTTTTGGTTACTACATGATTCCATATTTTTTATTTCATAGTTTTGATGTATTCACTATTATTCTACAATGTAGAAAATAGTAAAAATAAAGAAAACCCTTGAATGAGTAGGTGTGTCCAAACCTTTGACTGGTCCTGTACATATGAGTCTAGTCCAAATCTAATCCCTGGCTTCCTCTCTAGGACAAAATCAACCCCCTACTACCACTTCGTCCATGATTGATTTTTTTGTAAAGATTATTTGACAGGGACAACTTACAATTAAAACATAAATCATAAGAAATGTGATACATTGTACTAGAGTTATTTAAAATGTCCTCAGGTAGGTGATCAAAAGAGGGGAACAAATAATTGAATAGATGTAAGCATATGAAGGGATGTCAAATATTGACTGGAGGTACTTGAGACAAATCTATTTCCCTTTTCTAGTTGGCCAATGCTCTCGTGTTGTCTGGTGTTTTATACCTTTTCCACTCTATTGAGCTGAGCAGAGCCAAACCAAGCTGTACTGCACTCGCCTGGTTAAGCATCCACTATAGATGCAGGAACTGTCCTGGAAAGAACAACGTGAAAAGAAAATATCAGCGTCAGCACAGTTCCTATGAGGAACATAACCTTGTCTATCTTCTCCAGCAGATGGTGCTGTTGTGTATGTAGTACACCACCCTATAAGGGTGAGGTTGTAGTCCTATTAAAAGTACTGGAGAAAGTATTTGCAAACCAGCTTCAATCGCATCTGTCATCTAATCAGGTTTTCCAGTCTGGCTTCCGGCAGTTACCATTAAAGTTACCATTGACATACTGATAGCTGCTGGTTCTGGATCTCCCTGCATCCTCCTCCTCTTAGATCTCAGTTCTGCTTTAGATTCTGTAAAAAACATCATCCTGCAGCGTCTCTTGAACAGCTCTGAAACAGCTCCTACCTCTCCAATAGGAAGCAATATATCACTATTGGAGAGTCCAGATCGGAGCAGTCTGCAGTCACATGCGGCGTCCCACAGGGGTCAGTGCTGGGGCCTATCCTGTTTTTAATTTACATGCTCCCTTTCGGCCAAATCATCAGCGATTATAACATCAACTTCCACTGCTACATTGACGATACCCAAGTATACAGTAAACTGTGTGGATTTGGCTATTTCAGTCACACCTGTTGCTGACAGGTGTATAAAATAGAGCACACCACATTGTAATCTCCATAGACAAACATTGGCAGTAGAATGGCCCATACTGAAGAGCTCAGTGACTTTCAACGTGGCACCGTCATATGATGTCACCTTTCCAACAGTTCGTCGAATTTCAGCCCTGCTAGAGCTGCCACAGTCAACTGTAAGTGCTGTTATTGTGAAGTGGAAACATCTAGGAGCAACGGCTCAGCCGCGAAGTGGTAGGCCACACAAGCTCACAGAACGGGACTGCCATGTGCATAGCATGTAAAAATTGTCTGTCCTCAGTTGAAACACTTACTATCGAGTTCCAAACTGCCTCTGGAAGCAATGTCAGCACAACAACTGTTCGTCGGGAGCTTCATGAAATGGGTTTTCATGGCCGAGCAGCCGCACACAAGCCTAAGATAAACATGCGCAATGCCAAGCGTCGGCTGGAGTGGTGTAAAGCTCGCCGCCATTGGACTCTGGAGCAGTGAAATGCGTTCTCTGGAGTGATGAATCCGGCTTCACCATCTGACAGTCCAACAGACTAATCTGAGTTTTATGTATGCCAGGAGAACGCTACCTGCCCCAATGCATAATGCCCTGTAAAGTTTGGTGGATCATGAATAATGGTCTGGATTTTTCATGGTTTGGGCTAGGCCCCTTAGTTCAAGTGAAGGGAAATCTTAACGCTACAGCATACAATGACATTCAAGATGAATCTGTGCGTCCAACTTTGTGGCAACAGTTTGAGGAAGGCTCTTGTATGTTTCAGCATTACAATGCCCCCTTGCACAATGCAAGGTCCATACAGAAATGGGTTGTCGAGATTGGTGTGGAAGAACTTGACTAGCTTGCACAGAGCCCTGACCTCAACCCCATCGAACACTTTTGGGATGATTTGGAAAGCAGACTGCGAGCCAGGCCTAATCGCCCAACATCAATGCCTGACCTCACTAATGCTCTTGTGGTTGAATGGAAGCAAGTCCCCACAGCAACGTTCCAACATCTAGTGGAAAGCCTTCCCAGAAGAGTGGACGCTGTTATAGCAGCAAAGGGTGGACCAACTCCATATTAATTCCCATTATTTTGGAATGACAAGCAGGTGTCCACATATGTTTGGCCATATAGTGTACATTAACACAAAACCAGACACCATCTCTGCCCTAGGATAAATCATCAGCTACCTAGAGGACATCAGGGCATGGATGAAAGAGAATTTCTTCCATTTGAACAGTAGCAAGATGGAAGCTATGCTTATTGGGACACCTAAGCAGGTCACCAGTGCTGGGAACATCTGCCCTACAATCAATGGCCAGGCCTTCAACCTGTCCTCTGTCATCTCCAACCTAGGAATCAAGTTTGATCCTTCTCTGTCCTTCGATGCCCACATAAAACAACATCATTTTTCCATCTTAAAAACATTGCCCAAGTCATACCATCATTCCCGCAGCCAGATGCAGAGAAACCCATCCACGCCTTCATCTCCTCTCGGATCGACTACGGTAATGAGCTGTTTGTGGGCCTCCCAGCCAAATCTCTACAGAGGTTCCAACTAATCCAGAACCATGCTGCCAGGGTCCTGACCAGGACTAAGAACTCACACCACATCACCTCGATCCTGGCCCAACTCCACTGGCTACTGTCTAACTACAGCATCGACTTCAAAATTCTCCTTGTATTTAAAGCCTTGAAGGGATTGAGCCCCACCTACATCAGCGACCTCATCTCAATCAGCGAGCCACCTCGCACTCTCCACTCCAACCACTCCCTACTGCTTCAAGTCCCCAAGACATGTCTCCAAACTATGGGAGACCGAGCCTTCTGCTCCGTGGTTCTTCTCCCTGACCATCTGAGAGCCGCTCCATCCCTAAGAACTTTTAAAACAGGCCTTAAAACCCACTTCTACAGACTGTTTTTTTCATAGTCCTAGTACCAACCTAAAATGGATTTAGCACCTAGTCCACTATTGCTATTTGACCTGCCTTAATTCTAAATGTATGTAGTTTTTATTGTATATATAATTGAGCTTTGCGATAACACTGTAATGAAAAGCGCAACACAGAATGTATTATTATTATTAGTATAGTCCAGTGTTTCCCAACTCTGGTCCTCGAGTTTCTACTCTAGTCAGTCTACTCTGTGAAATCATCTGCAAACAGTTGAATTTTTAGGTAGTTTCACACAGACAGACACGCACACAAACACACACACACGTTTCACCAGTAACCGGTGGCTGAATCATTCATGTTTTATTGATCTTGAATTAGTTCAATGAATAAAAAGCTTTCAAAATCCTTCCATTGAGTTGCTGTACATTGAGTATACTAACCTTCCTGCTACCATGCAGGCTGTTTACAGAGGATGTTTTGTCTTTCTCCCTCTGAGGTGTGGCCATTTCCTACAAACAAATACACACACACACACACACACACACACACACACACACACACACACACACACACACACACACACACACACACACCAAGCCACAGTTCCTGCTGTATCCGGCTTGATCTGAGGTTGCTCCAAACCACCACTAACAGAACACACACACTATAGCAGCATTTCCCAAACTCGGTCCTGCCCCCCCCCTGGGTCCTGGAGCCCCTGTGGGTGCACATTTAGATTTTTGCTGTAACACTACACAGCTGATTCAAATTATCAAAGTTTGATGATTAGTTGATTATTTGAATCAGCTGTGTAGTGCTAGGGCAAAAACCGAAACACACACCCCTTGGGGTCCCGAGGACCGAGTTCGGGAAAAGCTGCACTACAGCAACCTAGCTGTGTGCTCCCTGCTCTCTCAGTCTCTCTCTCTTTCTCTGTCCCTCACTCTTTCTCTTTTGCTCTCTATCTCTTTCTCCCGCTCTCTCACACACACACACACACACATTTTTTAAATAACAAGATTCTCTCTCTCTCTCTCTCTATTGGCATGCTTGTTAAAGGTACAGTGTTGCCAACGCAGCTAATACCACAGTCAATTAGATTACAATAATGACATTTTCTCTCTGGTTTTTCAACTCTCAGTCACATTAGACACTGAGTGTACAAAACATTCAGAATTGCTCCTTCCATGACGTAGACTGACCAGGTGAATCCAGGTGAAAGCTATAATCATTATTTATGTCACTTGATAAATCCACTTCAATCAGTGTAGATGAAGGGGAGGAGAGAGGTCAAAGAAGGGTTTTTAAGCCTTGAGACAAGTGAGACATGGATTGTGTATGTGTGCCATTCAGAGGGTGAATGGGCAAGACTAAACATCTAAGTGCCTTTGACCGGGGTATGGTAGTAGGTGCCAGGTCCACTGATTTGAGTGTGTCAAGAACAGCAACGCTGCTGGGTTTTTCATGCTCAACAGTTTCCCGTGTGTATCAAGAACATCCAGCCAACTTGACACAACAATTGGAGTCAGCATTAGGGTCAACATGGGCCAGCATCCCTGTGGAATGTTTTCGGCACCTTGTAGAGTTGAGGCTGTTCTAAAGGGCAAAAGGGGGTGAAGATCTTTTGTCTTGGCCATGGCACACAATCCATGTCTCAATTGTCTCAAGGCTTAAAAATCCTTCTTTGACCTGTGTGAAGAGAATGGCCCCGGAGGGGGTGGCTGCCGTTTTACGGGCTCCTAACCAACTGTGCTATTTTGTTAGTTTTTTTGCGTTGTTTGTAACTTGTTTTTTTACTTATTTTGTACATAATAACCGTCTCTTATGACCGAAAATCACTTCTTGACATCAGAACAGCGATTACTCACCTTTAACTGGACGAAGAGTTTTTCTTTTACAAGTCCGACGCGAAGGATATACTGCTTTCTGGGGAACAGGCCCAAATACCCGTCATTTGTGTGAAGAAAAGATGGATAAAAAGGGGAATGGATGTCGGGCTGCCTTCTGGGAATTCGTAGGCGAGTGAGTAAACCTCCACTACCATCTGTTCTATTGGCCAACGTTCCATCATTGAAAAACCAAATGGATGATATATACGATCCAGACTATTCTACCAATGGGTCATTAAAAACTGTAATATGTTTCACCGAGTTGTGGCTGAACAACGACAAGGATAATGTAGAGCTGGCGGGATTTTCCATGCATCGGCAGGACAGAGAAGCTACGTCTGGTAAGACGAGGGGCGGGGGTGTCTGTCTATTTGTCAATAACAGCTGGTGCGCAATGTCTAATATTAAAGAAGTCTCGAGGTATTGCCCGCCTGAGGTAGAGTACCTTATGATAAGCTGCAGACCACACTATCTAACAAGAGAGTTCTCATCTGTATTATTCGTAGCCGTCTATTTACCACCACAAACCGAAGCTGGCACTAAGACCGCTCTCAACCAACTCTATAAAGCCATAAGCAAAGAAGAAAATGCTCACCCAGAAGTGGTGTTCCTAGTGGCCGGGGACTTTAATGCAGGCAAACTTAAATCCATTTTACTTAATTTCTACCAGCATGTCACATGTGCAACCAGAGGAAGAAAATCTCTAGACCATCTTTACTCCACACACAGAGATGCATACAGAGCTCTCCCTCGCCCTCCGTTTGGCAAATCTGACCAAAAGCCATAAGACTGCTGAACAGTTAATCAAATGGCCACCCGGACTATTTACATTGATCCCCCCCTATTCATTTTTACACTGCTGCTACTCGCTGTTTATTATCTGTGCATAGTCACTTTACCCATACCTACATGTACAAATGACCTCTACTACCATGTACCCCCGCACACTGACTCAGTACCGGTACCCTTTGTATACAGCCTCGTTGTTGATATTTTATTGTGTTGCTTCTTTTTTTATTTTTTTTTATTTAATAACTCTTTATTGAACTGCATTGTTGGTTAAGGGCTTGTAAGTAAGCATTTCATGGTAAGGTTTACACCCGTTGTATTCGGCGCATGTGACAAATAAAATTCTTATTTTCAATGACGGCCTAGGAACAGTGGGTTAACTGCCTGTTCAGGGGCAGAACGACAGATTTGCACCTTGGGGAATTGAACTTGCAAACCTTTACGGTTACCAGTCCAATGCTCTAACCACTAGGCTACCCTGCCACCGCAGATTTGATTTGAACTCAATATTAGGAAGGTGTTCCTAGCTCTGTACTTGGTGGGTGTATCACTGAAGTGATAATTGCCTATGAAGAGATGTTTGTGGACTGTTGATTTGCTGTGAATCTGATTGATTTTGGTTGTCTAGGATATTTACTGTAGGGTTAGGGTTGTACTGTCTAAAGCTGTCTACTGTATATGCAGGGGTCGGGTCTCCCTCCCAAATAATTGCTGAGAATCTGTAGACATTACAGGCCTGAACTATAAACCCAAATACAGAAACACACATGTAATGTAATTCAGTTATTATGTGATTGTATAGATATCGTTACTCCGTTCTCATATCAATGGTATGATAATGATAATAATGTTCAGTTATGTGAACATAGGTAACGTTATTCAGATACTGTCAACATAGAGGTTATATTACTGAGTTATAGGTGACATTATTTAGTTTGTGTGTGAGACAGAGAGTAAGGTTGAGACTCGGCATGGGAAGAGATTACATCACACTCCGAGAATGTTCCCAGAGGAGAGGGTTACTGCTGGTTCACATTAGCCTCCTTCACACACACACACACACACACATGCACAAACAAATGCACACAAACACGCACTCGCACCCACACACACACATACACACTCACACACTCAAACACACACACACAGCTCATATTTAGCACACTCGTCTCAAAGTCATATCTTTGTGGACATTTATTACAAACTGTCAATGTAGTATTGTTTGCAAAACATGTCCACAGCTTGACAGGAATTTAATGTCTTTGACAGGGCGTTACCTGGATATGTCAAAATAATGATCTCTGAATTCTCTCTGCTAAGAGGAGTGAAACTTTATGGCACAGGCAGCACTCTGCTTCACTACAAGCAAAGTCACTGGTTCAAGTGAAACTCCATTGAATAATACAGTAAGACTGTTCACGGTTAAGAAATACTATTTTCCATACCTTTCATGAGCTACACCCCACTGTATTCCAAATGGCTCCCTATTCCCTTCATAGTACACTACTTAGCCCACAGGGCTCTGGTCAAAAGAAGTGCACTATATAGGGAATAGTGTACTATTTGGTACACAACCCATTCTGTAAGTCATGCTCTGATCACCCACCCTTCATGTTTCAGATAGGAACATAATTAATAACACTACATTGTACCTCTAAGGATCCACATTTGATGTATAGAGCTTAGGTGATTATTATTCAAAACATGTCTAACTGGGATGAGTTCCCCTCGACAACCCAGCCGCACAGCTGTGAGAGGATAATGATTGCAAAATCAACATTTGAGAGTCAATCTTCTGTGTGTGAATCAACGCAATTCGTACATTGATGCACTTTGCTGCTCTACGAGCAGTGTGGGTCTGGGCAGGGGTGGACTGGGACCAGAAATCCTGTATTTTTAACCACTGGCCCACTGCCACCGGGCATTTGCCGAACTGCCCTACGGCCAGTCCGTTTCTTGGTCTGTTTCGTCAATAGAATAAAGTAACATGTTAGCTACGAGGCTTTCTGAAAACTCACCACTGAAATGTCTTTAATATTCTGCCTTCCAGAAAAAACCTCCGGTCAACTTTCCCCTAACCTTAGTTTCTTTGAAACTGGCAACCTTACTCAACCAATGTTTTTACTGAACCTTTGATGAGCTAGCCTACACCCTGTCTAATCTCACCCTCTGATGACTGGGGATCACCCACCCTTCAGTTAGAGGACTGGTCTCTACACAAGAGGAATTTACCAGACAAACCACTGGTGGGCCCTGGCTAGAGGACTGGTCTCTAGACAAGAGGAATTTACCAGACAAATCACTGGCGGGCCCTGGCTAGAGGACTGGACTCTAGACAAGAGGAATTTACCAGACAAACCACTGGTGGGCCCTGGCTAGAGGACTGGACTCTAGACAAGAGGAATTTACCAGACAAACCATTGGTGGGCCCTGGTTAGAGGACTGGTCTCTAGACAAGAGGAATTTACCAGACAAACCACTGGTGGGCCCTGGCTAGAGGACTGGTCTCTAGACAAGAGGAATTTACCAGACAAACCACTGGTGGGCCCTGGCTAGAGGACTGGTCTCTACACAAGAGGAATTTACCAGACAAACCACTGGTGGGCCCTGGCTAGAGGACTGGTCTCTACACAAGAGGAATTTACCAGACAAACCACTGGCGGACCCTGGCTAGAGGACTGGTCTCTACACAAGAGGAATTTACCAGACAAACCACTGGCGGGCCCTGGCTAGAGGACTGGTCTCTACACAAGAGGAATTTACCAGACAAACCACTGGCGGGCCCTGGCTAGAGGACTGGTCTCTAGACAAGAGGAATTTACCAGACAAACCACAGGTGGGCCCTGGCTAGAGGACTGGTCTCTAGACAAGAGGAATTTACCAGACAAACCACAGGTGAGCCCTGGCTAGAGGACTGGACTCTAGACAAGAGGAATTTACCAGACAAACCACTGGTGGGCCCTGGCTAGAGGACTGGACTCTATACAAGAGGAATTTACCAGACAAACCACTGGTGGGCCCTGGCTAGAGGACTGGACTCTAGACAAGAGGAACTTACCAGACAAACCACTGGTGGGCCCTGGCTAGAGGACTGGTCTCTAGACAAGAGGAATTTACCAGACAAACCACAGGTGGGCCCTGGCTAGAGGACTGGACTCTAGACAAGAGGAATTTACCAGACAAACCACAGGTGGGCCCTGGCTAGAGGACTGGACTCTAGACAAGAGGAAGTTACCAGACAAACCACTGGCGGGCCCTGGCTAGAGGACTGGACTCTAGACAAGAGGAACTTACCAGACAAACCACTGGCGGGCCCTGGCTAGAGGACTGGACTCTAGACAAGAGGAATTTACCAGACAAACCACAGGTGGGCCCTGGCTAGAGGACTGGACTCTAGACAAGATGAACTTACCAGACAAACCACTGGTGGGCCCTGGCTAGAGGACTGGTCTCTAGACAAGAGGAATTTACCAGACAAACCACTGGTGGGCCCTGGCTAGAGGACTGGTCTCTAGACAAGAGGAATTTACCAGACAAACCACTGGTGGGCCCTGGCTAGAGGACTGGTCTCTACACAAGAGGAATTTACCAGACAAACCACTGGTGGGCCCTGGCTAGAGGACTGGTCTCTACACAAGAGGAATTTACCAGACAAACCACTGGCGGACCCTGGCTAGAGGACTGGTCTCTACACAAGAGGAATTTACCAGACAAACCACTGGCGGGCCCTGGCTAGAGGACTGGTCTCTAGACAAGAGGAATTTACCAGACAAACCACAGGTGGGCCCTGGCTAGAGGACTGGTCTCTAGACAAGAGGAATTTACCAGACAAACCACAGGTGGGCCCTGGCTAGAGGACTGGACTCTAGACAAGAGGAATTTACCAGACAAACCACTGGTGGGCCCTGGCTAGAGGACTGGACTCTAGACAAGAGGAATTTACCAGACAAACCACTGGTGGGCCCTGGCTAGAGGACTGGACTCTAGACAAGAGGAACTTACCAGACAAACCACTGGTGGGCCCTGGCTAGAGGACTGGTCTCTAGACAAGAGGAATTTACCAGACAAACCACAGGTGGGCCCTGGCTAGAGGACTGGACTCTAGACAAGAGGAATTTACCAGACAAACCACAGGTGGGCCCTGGCTAGAGGACTGGACTCTAGACAAGAGGAAGTTACCAGACAAACCACTGGCGGGCCCTGGCTAGAGGACTGGACTCTAGACAAGAGGAACTTACCAGACAAACCACTGGTGGGCCCTGGCTAGAGGACTGGACTCTAGACAAGAGGAATTTACCAGACAAACCACAGGTGGGCCCTGGCTAGAGGACTGGACTCTAGACAAGAGGAACTTACCAGACAAACCACAGGTGGGCCCTGGCTAGAGGACTGGACTCTAGACAAGAGGAAGTTACCAGACAAACCACTGGTGGGCCCTGGCTAGAGGACTGGACTCTAGACAAGAGGAAGTTACCAGACAAACCACTGGTGGGTCCTGGCTTGGTAGCAGGGGATATGACAGGTGGTAGGGGACATGATCTGTGGGAAACTCCATACAGAGAGACTCACAGGTGGCTTTTAATACATTTACTTAAAACAATGGAATCAGGGAGGTCAAGCATCAAGCTCTATCCTGCTGAGTCTGTGTGTGTGTGTGTCTTTGTGTGTGTGTGTGTGTCCTCAGTCAGACAATAGCGAGCAGGGTGGGGTCGGCCAGGGACAGGACACAGGAAGGGTGGGAAACGGCCCTGAGTGTGTCTGTCTCTCTGTCTCTGTGTGTGTGTGTGTGTGTGTGTGTGTGTGTGTGTGTGTGTGTGTGTGTGTGTGTGTGTGTGTGTGTGTGTGTGTGTGTGTGTGTGTGTGTGTGTGTGTGTGTGTGTGTGTGTGTGTGTGTGTGTGTGTGTGTGTGTGTGTGTGTGCGTGTGTGTGTGTGTGCGTGCGTGCGTGCTCTACCCCTCTGAGTACACTGTTGAAACATCAACCATTGTGGCTCAAACAGAGCCATCCAGTGTCTAGTCGCCTAACAGGGGTGTGTAAGTTAATGATGTATTCAGAGCCACACAAAGACACCACTGTCCCATTTCTCAACAGAAACACAACCATACTTTGGTAGGGCCAGACCTTGTTCAGAAGAGTTCAGAGGTCAAACAGGCTCTAACTCTCCCCCTCAGAACGAGACAACGGTAGAGGAAGGGAGGGGCGGGACTGGACTGGAATTAAAAATGTACTTGAGAGACAGCCAAGTTTCCATAGAGTTTCTGTGGGTGAACTCTATTCAAGGGTGTTCTCCCTTAAAGCGCAGAGAGCAGCTGTCAGGGTCGGAGTTCAGAGAACAACAATGGGATGGCCACTTAACATCACCTGTCATAACACCTCAAGGTCAGAGGTCAGGGCAGGACAAGGACATTAGGGGACGATTAATGTCTTCACATGAAATCTACTCAGTTCAGTTATTATCTGTGGTCCTGAATGGCTCAGCTGGTAGGGCATGGTAGAGCACTTGCATCACTAGGGTTGTGTATGTGTATCCCGAGGTGGCCACCCATACCAAACTGTATGCAAGTAGTACTGTCAGATGCTTTGGATAAAAGCCTCTGGCTGCATTGTATGTATTATTGTCTCAGTGCATTATCAAAATGGAGGCATTTGTTGTGTTATCATGCCTATCATCTCTATGTAGGAAAATCAATGTGGCCGATGTATCTTTGATCAAGTTATTTATATAGTCTGTATACAATACATGTACAGTTTACATATATGTAATATGTTAGCTTTCAAGTGAAAGTATTTAGTTCAATATAGATTCTAACCATTTGACTATGGATTGTAGTTGATTTCTACAGGCTTGATCCTCCTGACCATAAAATGATGGTTCGCTGTATAGTGACAACCTTTAACGATGAGACAACTGTTTCACATGATCACAGTTGGCATCACTTAGACTTCTGCCTTAAACACTCCCAGGCCTTTGATGTGTAACTAGCCGTGTAGGAGGATGAAGTCATCATCACAAATAAGGAGAGATGGGGGGACAGACCAGAAAGAAAGAGAAGTGAGGGAAAGAGGGAGACCAGAGAGAAAGACCAGAGAGAGAGAGACACCAGAAAACAGAAAAGAGAGATAGAGAAAGAGAGACACCAGAAAAGAGAGATAGAGAAGAGGGGTCCACAGAACAAAAAGCATATGAATTGAAGGTTGAGTCGAGTGGGTGTGTTGGCTGAATGGGGGAAGTATTTAGATATTTTTGGTGGGGTATCATGTGTCCCAGAGGGTAGGCTTTCACTCACCCTAGCTCTGTGTGTGTGTGTGTGTGTGTGTGTGTGTGTGTGTGTGTGTGTGTGTGTGTGTGTGTGTGTGTGTGTGTGTGTGTGTGTGTGTGTGTGTGTGTGTGTGTGTGTGTGTACCCAAGAACCAGCTGCAGCTCTGGCCCACTGATCACACCCTCTCTAGGTAATGAGCAACCACAGAGACAGAATCTACAGAGACAGGATCCCCCTCGTGTCTAAATAAGGCTTGAAGGAGATGTTTCATCATGCCAGACCATAATAATGGAATAGAGATGTGACAGGTCACCAGGGTCATGTTCAGTAGTGCACATGGTAGCAACACTTTTTGCAACAGAAAACGGAGATATATGTTCTTAGTGAACATGTTTTGGTAGTACCTCCTTGTTTCACTCTTTAAAAAAATATTTCCTCTCTTCTGAACACCACCCATACTTCCCTCAATATAACCCCCTACATATATTCCGTCCCTGTACTGAAAGAGGTTAAAAGGTTAGCACAAGGAAATCCTCACCACTCAGCTTCATAACACATTCACCCCTCTCAGTTCTAAAACATTTCTCCACCAATGGTTAAGGCTAGGATTGGAGGAGGGGAAGCTGATCCTAGATCTGAGTCTTTGAGAACAAAGAACAAAACTGTTGGCAGTTTACATTGTATTTTTCAGCCATCTTGGATACAACATGGCTAATGCCGTAAACAAATCCGCTAGCTCTCTGTCGCCTCCACATGTAATGGGATCTGTTGTGGAGGGTGAGCCAGGTGGTGTTAGCCTCATGGTAATACTGCCACCTAATCAGGTAAATCCATCAATAATGTACATGGGATCAGCTAGCTATCTGCTAACAGTAAGGTCTGGGGTTACATGTCAGCTGTGCTGGAGCACTGGAGCAACGTTACTAAACCTTTCCAAAAATTGATTTTCGGATTGTGCTTTCAGATCTGCTTTACCCCAGGGAAGATTCAATTAATTAATCAGTTCATTCATTCAGGGGGTTGGTGGCGCTCACTGGACTGTAGAAAGGGTTTTAGGGTCCAGACGCTCATGGTGCCACTTTATTCATCTTGTACCATGATTATAATAGTCAAAAGGTGACAACTCACCACAATAAAGATTCCTCTTCAAGAGGTAAAATATGCAACATAAAGATTACCAACATAAAGGTTATCAAACTCTCAACACAAATTCAATGAAGGCTTAAATCAAATAATTTCTGGGGAGGCTCAGCAGCGCAGCAATCCGTCTTCTCTGCCCCCCAGATGATTTTGCACTGGCAAACTGGCACAGACGTTTCAACAGGCTCATAGTCAATTAGCTGCAGGTGTGCCAGGCCTGATTAGCACAATGTCCTGCAGCTGTGTAGTGGGATGAAGTCTTCACAGCTCACCACAATTCATTCATTCAGTTGTTGGTTCACTCATTCATTCATTCATTCATTCATCCATCTATACATTTATTAATTTGTTCATTCATTAACGTGATTGTTCATTCATTCGTTTATTCATTAATTCATCCATCCAAGGTCAAAACCATGACATATAATACTAATAACCTTTACATCTGATTGTGTCTCTCCTAACAGTGCGTGTGAATGTCTATGTGTGAGTGAGTCTGCTCTGTGGGTGAACTCTGAACAGCCACAACACAACAGCAACAGCCTTGCCTCCTCTCAGGGAAAGCAGCGGTCTGTCTCCCGGTCTGTACAGACAGACTCTGATTATGTCACCACTGGGTCAGGCTGGGATGAGAGCTGCTTGCTGTCGGCTCTTGGGGACTGGCTGGGGACTGGGATAGGCAAAGCCTACCCTCCCCAGGCAGGAAATGGGGTGAAACCCTTGCTCGAAAATGATGCCTCCGACATTTAGTGCTGTGAAGGAAAGGAAGTGTCTCCTGATAGCCGGGGGCTATTGGTTTCCTGTTGTGGACTAACAGTTTTGGGGGCTTCATACACACACACACACACACAGCTATGTCTTGCTATACTTGTGAGGACCAACAATTGATTCCCATTCAAAATCCTATTTTCCCTAACCCCTGAACCTAACCCTAACCTTAACCCTAACCCCTAACCTTAACCCCTAACCTTAACCCCTAACCCCTAACCCTAAACCTAACCATCACTTTTTGGGGACCAACAATTGATTCCAATTCAAAATCCTATTTTCCCTAACCTCTAACCCTAACCCCTTACCCTAATTTTAACCCTAGACCGGGAACTGACTTTTCGTAGCAGGTTAGGAAAGCATTTTTTCGCTAGATGCTAACCGCAACCCTTTTCCTAACCTAATTCTCCTAACCTGCTGCGTAAGAAGAAGAAGGCAGACGTTTTACGTGCCCCTACCTCAACTAACTGGTGCCCCCGCACATTGACTCTGTACCGGTATCCCACTGTATATAGTCTCGCTATTGTTATTTTACTGCTGCTCTTTAATTACTTGTTAATTTTATTTCTTATTCTTATCCATATATTTTTTTAACTGCATTGTTGGTTAGGGGCTCGTAATTAAGCATTTCACTGTAAGGTCTACACCTGTTGTATTCGGCGCATGTGACTAATAACATTTGATATGATTTGATTTGAAGTTCTCTTATACTGCTACGAAAAAGTCACTTCCGGTCGTAGCTGTGTTGAAGTAGTGTGTTTCTAGGGAATCTCCACATACACAGACACAAACACAGGCACAGATACAGACGTGTGTGTGCACATGCGTGCATGCACACACACACACACACCTTTCTACCCCTTCCTGCCAGGACACAGTCAGGAAGGCTAAAGAATACTAGGTCATTTAGGAAATTAACAGTGCTCACACGGTGACAGTTGGGCTGCAGTGTTTGTTACACCCAGATTATAACCTGTTGTAAACTGGTTGAAATAACGTCGTTACACCCAGATTATAACCTGTTGTAAACTGGTCAAAATGATGTTGTTACTCCCAGATTATAACCTGTTGTAAACTGGTCAAAATGACGTTGTTACACCCAGATTATAACCTGTTGTAAACTGGTTGAAATAACGTTGTTACACCCAGATTATAACCTGTTGTAAACTGGTCGAAATGACGTCACTACACCCAGATTATAACCTGTTGTAAACTGGTCAAAATGACGTCGTTACACCCAGATTATAACCTGTTGTAAACTGGTCAAAATGACGTTGTTACACCCAGATTATAACCTGTTGTAAACTGGTCAAAATGATGTTGTTACACCCAGATTATAACCTGTTGTAAACTGGTTGAAATAACATTGTTACACCCAGATTATAACCTGTTGTAAACTGGTCGAAATGACGTCGCTACACCCAGATTATAACCTGTTGTAAACTGGGCGAAAATACTTTGTTACACCCAGATTATAACCTGTTGTAAACTGGTTGAAATGACGTTGTTACACCCAGATTATAACCTGTTGTAAACTGGTCGAAATGACGTCGCTACACCCAGATTATAACCTGTTGTAAACTGGGCGAAAATACTTTGTTACACCCAGATTATAACCTGTTGTAAACTGGTTGAAATGACGTTGTTACACCCAGATCATAACCTGTTGTAAACTGGGCGAAAATACTTTGTTACACCCAGATTATAACCTGTTGTAAACGGGTCAAAATCACGTTGATACACCCAGATTATAACTTGTTGTAAACTGGTCGAAAAGATTTTAAACAGAAGTCAGAAATGGTTAGAAACAACACAGAATACCACTGAACACTATTATCAATACCACTGGATAAAACCACTGAATGACAGATTGACATGTAACAGCCTGACCTGCAGTCAGTTGGGCTGGTGTGGGTTAGGAGGGGGATTCAGTTAAGACCTATCCTCAGATGCTGAACACTGCTCGTCCCTAGATCATAACCTTTTCATTAAAGCAGGATTTGAGAGCTGAGCGAATCTTATGGGGGCTTTGTCTCAGAGAGAGGAGTGAGTGTGGTGGGCCTGTGGATTGTGTGTGTGTGTGTGTGTGTGTGTGTGTGTGTGTGTGTGTGTGTGTGTGTGTGTGTGTGTGTGTGTGTGTGTGTGTGTGTGTGTGTGTGCGTGATAGGGGAACACAGAGGAGCTAAAGGAGCTAGAGGAGCTAGAGAGGCTAGAGGAGCTAGAGGGGCTAGAGGGCCTAGAGAGGCTAGAGGAGCTAGAGGGGCTAGAGGGCCTAGAGGACCTAGAGGAGCTACAGGAGCGAGAGGGGCTAGAGGAGCTAGAGGGGCTAGAGGAGCGAGAGGGGCGAGAGGAGCTAGAGGGGCTAGAGGGGTTAGAGGACCTAGAGGAGCTACAGGGGCTAGAGGGGCGAGAGGAGCTAGAGGACCTAGAGGGGCGAGAGGAGCTAGAGGAGCTAGAGGGGCTAGAAGAGCTAGAGGGGCTAGAGGACCTAGAGGAGCTAGAGGGTCTAGAGGGGCTAGAGGAGCTAGAGGGGCTAGAGGAGCTAGAGGGGCTAGAGGACCTAGAGGGGCTAGAGGGGCTAGAGAGGCTAGAGGAGCTAGAGGAGCTAGAGGGGCTAGAGGAGCTAGAGGGGCTAGAGAGGCTAGAGGAGCTAGAGGAGCTAGAGGGACTAGAGGACCTAGAGAGGCTAGAGGAGCTAGAGGGGCTAGAGGGGCTAGAGGAGCTACAGGGGCTAGATGGGCGAGAGGAGCTAGATGGACTAGAGGGGCTAGAAGGGCGAGAGGAGCGAGAGGGGCTAGAGGAGCTAGAGGGGTTAGAGGGGCGAGAGGGGCGAGAGGAGCTAGAGGGGCTAGAGGGGCTAGAGGGGCAAGAGGAGCTAAAGGAGCTAGAGGAGCTAGAGAGGCTAGAGGAGCTAGAGGGGCTAGAGGACCTAGAGGACCTAGAGGAGCTAGAGGACCTAGAGGGGCGAGAGGAGCTAGATGGACTAGAGGGGCTAGAAGGGCGAGAGGAGCGAGAGGGGTTAGAGGGGCGAGAGGAGCTAGAGGAGCTAGAGGGGCTAGAGGACCTAGAGGGGCGAGAGGAGCTAGAGGGGCTAGAGGGGCGAGAGGAGCTAGATGGACTAGAGGGGCTAGAAGAGCGAGAGGAGCGAGAGGGGCGAGAGGGGCTAGAGGAGCTAGAGGGGTTAGAGGGGCGAGAGGAGCTAGAGGGGCTAGAGGGGCAAGAGGAGCTAAAGGAGCTAGAGGAGCTAGAGAGGCTAGAGGAGCTAGAGGGGCGAGAGGAGCTAGATGGACTAGAGGGGCTAGAAGGGCGAGAGGAGCGAGAGGGGCGAGAGGGGCTAGAGGAGCTAGAGGAGCTAGAGGACCTAGAGGAGCTACAGGGGCGAGAGGGGCTAGAGAGGCTGGAGGACCTAGAGGAGCTAGAGGAGCGAGAGGGGCGAGAGGAGCTAGATGGACTAGAGGGGCTAGAGGGGCTAGAGGGGCAAGAGGAGCTAAAGGAGCTAGAGGAGCTAGAGAGGCTAGAGGAGCTAGAGGGGCTAGAGGACCTAGAGGACCCAGAGGAGCTAGAGGACCTAGAGGGGCGAGAGGAGCTAGATGGACTAGAGGGGCTAGAAGGGCGAGAGGAGCGAGAGGGGCGAGAGGGGCTAGAGGAGCTAGAGGGGTTAGAGGGGCGAGAGGAGCTAGAGGTGCTAGAGGGGCTAGAGGACCTAGAGGGGCTAGAGGGGCAAGAGGAGCTAAAGGAGCTAGAGGAGCTAGAGAGGCTAGAGGAGCTAAAGGGGCTAGAGGACCTAGAGGGGCTAGAGGACCTAGAGGACCTTGAGGGGCGAGAGGAGCTAGATGGACTAGAGGGGCGAGAGGAGCGAGAGGGGCGAGAGGGGCTAGAGGAGCTAGAGGGGTTAGAGGGGCGAGAGGAGCTAGAGGAGCTAGAGGGGCTAGAGGACCTAGAGGGGCGAGAGGAGCTAGAGGGGCTAGAGGAGCTAGAGGGGCTAGAGGGGCTAGAGGACCTAGAGGAGCTAGAGAGGCTAGAGGAGCTAGAGGGGCTAGAGGGGCTAGAGGGGCTAGAAGGGCTAGAGAGGCTAGAGGAGCTAGAGGGGCTAGAGGACCTAGAGGGGCTACAGGGGCGAGAGGGGCTAGAGAGGCTGGAGGACCTAGAGGAGCTAGAGGGTCTAGAGGACCTAGAGGAGCTAGAGGACCTAGAGGGGCGAGAGGAGCTAGATGGACTAGAGGGGCTAGAAGGGCGAGAGGAGCGAGAGGGGCGAGAGGGGCTAGAGGGGCAAGAGGAGCTAAAGGAGCTAGAGGAGCTAGAGAGGCTAGAGGAGCTAGAGGGGCTAGAGGACCTAGAGGGGCGAGAGGAGCTAGATGGACTAGAGGGGTTAGAAGGGCGAGAGGAGCGAGAGGGGCGAGAGGGGCTAGAGGAGCTAGAGGGGTTAGAGGGGCGAGAGGAGCTAGAGGAGCTAGAGGGGCTAGAGGACCTAGAGGGGCGAGAGGAGCTAGAGGGGCTAGAGGAGCTAGAGGGGCTAGAGGACCTAGAGGAGCGAGAGGGGCTAGAGGAGCTAGAGATGCTAGAGGAGCGAGAGGGGCTAGAGGACCTAGAGGAGCGAGAGGGGCTAGAGGAGCTAGAGAGGCTAGAGGAGCGAGAGGGGTGAGAGGAGCTAGAGGAGCTAGAGGGGCTAGAGGACCTAGAGGAGCGAGAGGGGCTAGAGGAGCTAGAGAAGCTAGAGGGGCTAGAGGGGCTAGAGGAGCGAGAGGGGCTAGAGGAGCTAGAGAAGCTAGAGGGGCTAGAGAAGCGAGAGGAGTGAGAGGGGCTAGAGGAGCTAGAGGGGTTAGAGGGGCTAGAGGGGCGAGAGGAGCTAGAGGGGTTAGAGGGGCTAGAGAGGCTAGAGAGGCTAGAGGAGCTAGAGGACCTAGAGAAGCGAGAGGAGTGAGAGGGGCTAGAGGGGCGAGAGGAGCTAGAGGACCTAGAGAAGCGAGAGGAGCGAGAGGAGCTAGAGGGGCTAGAGGGGCTAGAGAGGCTAGAGGGGCTAGAGGAGTGAGAGGAGCTAGAGGGGCTAGAGGGGCTAGAGGAGTGAGAGGAGCTAGAGGGGCTAGAGGGGCTAAAGAGGCTAGTGGGGCTAGAGGAGTGAGAGGAGCGCTGGGGAGCTAGAGGGCTTATGGTGAAGCGCTATGATAACAAATGGAACAGATCAGGGTCTATCCTGCTCAGTGTGTGTGTGTGTGTACGTACATGCGTGCGTAGGAAGACTGGACGGGGCCTCCGAGGCCATTTTCAAAGGAACAATGAAGCTGACACAACATGGAGTGACCTTGAGTTAGATGAAAAACACACTGAAACACACTGAACGGTAGTTAACACTTGAAGCCAACAGTTACTGTATGACGTACTAACACTGTGATGTGTTGTGAGCCATAAGCACGCTACAACCCCATTATGCATTGGTTTATCTCAGAACAATTCTGAGTTATCATCAGCCACTTTGATTCAGTAGACCAACTGCCACATAAAAAGTTTATTATATATCTTTATATTATAAATGTTATCATATTATATGTTAATGCTAAAACATACTAAGAACGTATAAGAATAAATCATATGTTATACCTGTTGTCTTTCCTCCAAGTGATACTAGCAGTTGTAAATGAGAAGCGCCTCTTTGCTTTATCTTGGCCAGGTCGCAGTTGTAAATGAGAACTTGTTCTCAACTGGCCTACCTGGTTAAATAAAGATGAAATTAAAAAATTTCAAAAAGGACCGTCACTCTGTCTTGCATAATTGTTCAGTCTATGACTGGTCAGTTATCATTGTTCAATATCAGGACCAGTATTCATAAAGCAGCAGGGTAGAGTTCTTATCTAGGATCAGGTCCCCTCTCTCCATGTAATCTTATTCATGATGATCTAAAACTGATTCTAGATCAGCACTCCTACCCTGAGAGGCTTTACGAATACAGGCCCAGACCTACACCACCTCATAGTGAATGAAACTAAACTGATTATAGATCAGCACTCCTACCGTGAGAGGCTTTATGAATACGGGCCCGGGCCTACACCACCTCATAGTGAAGGAAACTAAACTGATTCTAGATCAGCACTCCTACCCTGAGAGGCTTTATGAATATGGGCCCGGGCCTACACCACCTCATAGTGAATGAAACTAAACTGATTCTAGATCAGCACTCCTATCCTGAGAGGCTTTATGAATACGGGCCCGGGCCTGCACCACCTCATAGTGAATGAAACTAAACTGATTCTAGATCAGCACTCCTACCCTAAGAAGCTTTATGAATACGGGGCCCGGGCCTACACCACCTCATAGTGAATGAAACTAAACTGATTCTAGATCAGCACTCCTACCCTAAGAGGCTTTATGAATACGGGGCCGGGCCTACACCACCTCATAGTGAATGAAACTAAACTGATTCTAGATCAGCACTCCTACCCTGAGAGGCTTTATGAATACAGGCCCGGTCCTACACCACCTCATAGTGAATAAAACTAAACTGATTCTAGATCAGCACTCCTACCCTGAGAGGCTTTATGAATACAGGCCCGGTCCTACACCACCTCATAGTGAATGAAACTAAACTGATTCTAGATCAGCACTCCTACCCTGAGAGGCTTTATGAATACGGGGCCAGACCTACACCACCTCATAGTGAATTAAACAAACGACAACAAACTGCTGTATTGTACTTTGAAACCGTGTGTTAAAGGCTATGTGATATAATTACAATATCTGGCTGACATGGCAACCTGAATTAATTTACATGGCTAATTTCTGTCAGAGTAGAGCGTAAAGGCAATAAAGACCGTTATAAATCATCATCTGTAATAGTCCCCACTAGCACCTGTTCCTTCATGTTACTACAGACAACATATACATCATGCTAATGGATCCATGTTCTTTCATCATATCAAATCAGATTTCAGAACAAATAATGATGATCAAATCTAGCTATCAATCAATCATCACAATATTTCAAACACAGAGAGATCGACACAGAGAGAGATTGACACAGAGAGATCGACACAGAGAGAGCTCGACACAGAGAGAGAGAGAGTCAGTCTTCTAACTACTGTGTTTCACCTTATTAAATCATAGTAGCTACACACTGTCTTTATGGTCACGTTTTAAACAAGGTCCATCTTGTGAGGGTAAATGAAGCCTTCATAAACCATTAAGAGGTCTACATGGAGAGCTCATAAATAATGTACAAGCAAATGTCAGGGTGATATAACAGGGCCCTTACATCTAGTGCTTTGCCAAATGTGGCAAACCCTTAAGCCACCCTTTATACAATATAAACATAGTTTATAAGTGATTTGTGGAGCATTTAGGGTTAAAATTTGACTGTCTACATCACATAGTGAAGTAGTGGTTGTTATAACACCGAGTCATTTATATTAACGGTATGCTGACACAAAGACTGATCTGAGAGCAGCGCTTATGAGAAACAACCTTTTTTAATAGTTGAAATAAATACTAATTTATACATGCATGAGACAAAAAAAAAAACATGAACAATACTATGGTAAGTCTGGTAGATAGTGTAAACCCTATGGCACACACTCACAGCAGCTTTTACCCATTTTAAGAATTTCACACATTGAAAAACACAAGCGATGGAGGACACTCTTCTTCTTACTTCCTACTCTCACTAGAGCACATGTACTTCTACTAGAGGTCACATGGGGGTCCATAGATCATAGGTCATAGGTCACACACACACGGCAGGCTACATCCATCATTTCATATCTGGCGTTTTCACCATAGCTGAAAACTGAGGTAAACTTTATCAGGTTTTAAGATCATTGTATGTTTGTTTTTGGCAAAGAGAAGGCCAACAGGTGTATGTAGATTGGAGACTGAGTTTAAGTTGTCCGTTTCTTACGGTGAGGTTCTGGTCACATCCAGCGCAACCAAAACCTTGTTTTCCGATGTTGTTACTTTAAGCTCAGTAAAAGTCCAAACACAGCACACCTATTTCATCCGTAGAACCAGATCCAGACTCTTTCCTTTGTGTTCTCTCTCTGCTCTCACTCAACCTCCCGACCTTGAACAAACAGGGCCAATCCGAGCAAGTCTCTTTGGTATGCCAAAACAAGGAGATTTTCTCATCCACGGTCACTTCTAGAATGGGTTTGTTTATATTTATTTATTAAACTAATTCACAGAATGGGAATTGACTGGCGGTAGAGTCCTGGGTGAAGACCTCTCCCTTAGCGCCTGTGAGAGCAGCGTGCAGCCGTCCGACACCGCGCAGGCCGAGTTTCGCAAGCGCTCCCTGTAGTCCGCCATCTTGGTGCTGCTCTCTGGATGCTGGGAGACGTCCCGGAGGCCCTGAGTGAGAAGGACGCACGCTGACACCACGCTCATGGCGCCACCCAGAACTGCCGTCTGCACACCCTTCCCCTCGGCGACACGCCGCCCGGCCTAGAAACTGCGGTTCCGTGGCAAACCCGACCAATGCGTTTACCGCTTGGACCAGCGCCGCGCTGAACAGGACGCAGCGGTTGCGCGTCAGCTCGCTGGGCTGCGTCTTGACTTCCCGGACGCAGGACAAGAGGGCTGTGCCGCTCGTGCTAATGCTCTTGACGCTGAGCTTGAACTGTTCCTTGGCGAAGCGGTCCTTGGACCTCTCGCTGGCCAGGCCCGAGGCATCTGTCAGGGTCTTGAGGTTGCAGGAGATGTTCTGAGATAGCTCCAGTAGAAGCTGGGGAGTGAGGTCCTGCAGTGGCGTTACCCGGAGGATGCCGCAGCTCTGCTCCACCTCATGGCGGCACCGTGTCACTTTGTAGCGGTCCACCAGCCCTGGCAGACACGGCTGAGAACCCGAGGTCTCCACCGCCGCTAGGTATGCGGCATGTGCCGAACACTCGGTCAACGACACCACCAGGTCCCCCATCTCTAGTAAGCGGTCTCCCACCTCGACGAAGCGGCCCATGTTGAGTTGTGACTGGATGTCGTGGGTGAGGATGGAGAGTTCCTTGGTGCGGGCGATGACCGTGTCGCGCACTGCTCGGTTGTCTCGGCCACCGCCACGCCATCCGCGGTGACCACGGGCCGTGTCTCGCTGCAGAGCAGGAGGAGGTCGGCAACCAGCTGCATCTTGCCCTTACACGTGTCACAGATGGACGAGAGCTTCTTCCTCTGCTGCAAGCTGCTGCTCTGTGTGCTGCTGGAACCCTCGCTAGCTGACCTCCCTGAGCCACTACTAGCCATAGTCGGGGGGTCAAGCTGCTCGATTTGTGGGGGGGTTTCAATGAGAAACGTGTTTTACGTCGTCACACACTCCATGGTCAGAAAGCGTAGTTTAAGACATTGTTATTAACGAATACCCACACCCCTATAAGTGTAAAACTGTGAGTTTGTACTGGCCAGAGAATATTCCTTATAGTCCTTCAGAGTACATGTAGTCCACTGTATGTGTCAATGTGAGAATGCGAAAAAGCACTGGGCATTGTATTCTCAAAGTAAACACTTGCTGAGTTCAAAATATGTAATGTCTATGTCATGGTACTCCAGCTCATTATTCTCATACAAAGTATGGATAGGAATTCTGTTGGGGTTAAATTAGTAGCTTGGTTTTGAGCTATGATCTATAAAATTAACTGTTCTAAACACTTACTCTTCAATGAGAGTTCCTTCCTTTTCATTTTTTTGTGACGAAAATCCCTTCAAATTATAACTTTTCATTTACTCAGTGTTTATAACTTATTTGTTGTCATGTTTACATATTAAATAAAATGCCCTGGAAAAAAACTTCAACCACCTGCTAATATCTATTGTAGTCCCAGGTTTTCGCAAAACAGAAAAATTCACAGGTTATTGTAACAAAATCACACACAAAACTGCAGTGCCACCAAGGTGCCTATACTTCAGGCTAAGTGCAGACTGTACAAAGATAATATTAAAAGTTCGATCTGATCTGATAATATTTGAACTGATAAACTACAATTTTAAGACGTGTCCTTTTTTCTGATCAAATTTACTCGAGAACACGATAGGATTTTAAAATACCTGCTTGCTTGAAGGCAGGGTGTATGTGAACCGTATTGTCCGTTGAAGTGTTCCCACTAAATTTGACCACCCTAGTTTGACCAGGAGGCTGGCTCATTCCAGTTACAAGGAGAGCAGCACCCAGACAGTTCCGTTCGACCACTCCTCGCTCCCTCTGCCTTTCCTGCATCATCATTACATGAGTCTTTCCAAACAGAAGGCTCCAAAAACGAAACAGGCCAATTGCACTGGCCCTCCCGCGACTTTCAACCTCTTCTTTTTCATACACAGTCCCGTGATAGACACTTGTTCGTCCGGCAGGTTCGATTCCATATGCATATCTATTGTCCATAAGCACTTCTTAGCAAAACGCAGGGCGTGAATGTCTTGTCCGGCATATCCTGTGTCGGGTTTCGGTTTTGATAACCATAGCAGTCGTGTCCCTGTTGAAATGATGGCCTAAACTCCTGAACGCGTCTGAAACATTCTTTCACAACTAACATGTAGGTCGACCACAAGACATCACTGAAAAATGAGTGGTGGGGATTCCAAACTGAAAGTCAGTTGTGCTGTCTCCCGCTACATATTCTGTATTGCCTAGTATCAGGAAGCAGGGAGGGTGTGGTCGCACTAAAACGGCTTGATTGTAGCGAAGTAGCAACGCAGGCAGCGAGGCAAGAATGATAGCCTTCCGCTGAAATAATATGTAACTTTAAAACTGTGTTTAAGGTCAATCTGGCGCGTCAATATAGAACCAAAACGACCGGCGCGCGTTTATCAAATGGTCCAATACGATTCCACAGTTGTCCCGGATAGTTGTTGGCTTTCCTGGTGAGTTTTATGGTCCGGATTTTAGGGCAGACTGCTCCCTCTGCCATGAGCCAGCCCTTCCCGAGGCCCCGACGTGGGTGCATTCGACTACCGGTATAAGGGCAAAGTTACACCCAAAACGCAGTTCTCCAAAATGACCGACAGTCCGTCCTGTATTTCATTTATTTAGTTTCCTTAATTTCCCTTCTCAAAATCAATCAACACGTGTGATACTCCGAGACCGCGCGGTTCTTACTTATACAAATCCAAACTTATTTTACACTGCTCATATTGACTGCTATAACACAGCTGTTGGATTCTACTAGAATGAGTAGCGCCTTTTCTGTGCGCTCATTTGGACTTTAATTATGTGTTTCGTGTTTCCGCGAAACACGAAGCATAGGCTACGTTTCCACTTGGTGAGATTGAGCTATTTATAATAACCAATGATGTATATAAACCCTGGACTGCTGATGCTATGTATTGGCTATTGAGAGGCTTTGAAGGCTCTGTTCGGCCATATTGGCACTCCCCAGTACGGTCCTCCATAGGAATGAATGGAATTCTACAGTATTCCAAGTAAATGTTTTAAGTAGAAAATTACATGTATTTAAGTATTTTTGTTGTTGTAGTGGGGACAGTAACATTAGCAATCTCAAAAAGGTGTCTGTAATATAGTTAATGTGGCAAAAACGAATGCAGACATTAATAAATGCATTTCTATAGCTTTCTAAGTATTTTTTACAATGGTGGGGGAGTGCTAAGATGGAGGCATGGTGGCTTCAATACAGCACATGTAGTGTATCTATAAACCATTGGCAATAGCCAATCTATTACACAGAATCAGCCAGTCTGATTTAACTCACAACGAATGACTTTAGGCTAAGGGCAACAATGTATCAAATCAAATCAAATGTTATTTGTCACATGCGCTGAATACAACAGGTATAGACCTTAGAGGGAAATGCTTACTTACAAGCCCTTAACCAACAATGCTTTAAGAAGTTAAGAAAACAAATTAAAATAAGTTTTAAGTAAAAAATAGAAAATAAAAGTAACAAATAATTAAACAGCAGCAGTAAAATAACAACCAAGGCTATATACAGGGGGTACCGGTACAGAGTCAATGTGAGTGGGCACCGGTTAGTTGAGGTAATTGAGGATATATACAGGCTATATACAGGGGGTACCGGTACAGAGTCAATGTGAGTGGGCACCGGTTAGTTGAGGTAATTGAGGATATATACAGGCTATATACAGGGGGTACCGGTACAGAGTCAATGTGAGTGGGCACCGGTTAGTTGAGGTAATTGAGGTTATATACAGGCTATATACAGGGGGTACCGGTACAGAGTCAATGTGCGTGGGCACTGGTTGGTTGAGGTAATTGAGGTTATATACAGGCTATATACAGTCGGTACCGGTACAGAGTCAATGTGCGTGGGCACTGGTTACTTGAGGTAATTGAGGTAATATGTACATGTAGGTAGAGTTAAAGTGACTATGCATAGATTATAAACAGAGAGTAGCAGCAGCATAAAAGAGGGGTCTGGGTAGCCCTTTGAATAGCTGTTCAAGAGTCTTACTATTATTTAATGTTTTGATTTAACCTTTATTTAACTAGGCAAGTCAGTTAAGAACAAATTCTTATTTACAATGACAGACTAAGAACAGTGGGTTAACTGCCTTGTTCAGGGGAAGAAAGACAGATTTTTACCTTGTCAGCTCAGGGATTCAATCTAGCAACCTTTCGGTTACTGGCCCAACGCTCTAACCACTAGGCTACCTGCTGCCCCTTATGGCTTGGGGGTAGAAGCTGTTAAGAAGCCTTTTGGACCTCGACATGGCGCTCCGGTACCGCTGCCGTGCGGTAGTAGGGAGAACAGTCTATGGCTAGGGTTGCTGGAGTCTTTGACAATTCTGAGAGAATTCTGTACTATAAAAATGTATCAAATTGTATTGAGACTATCTCGATATAAGAGGAACAGAATACAGAATGCATTTTCTGTACCATAACAGAAGCATATCATAGCCATGGATTCTTGCACTTTGTAAAGAGTGTGTTGGCCTATTTAATTTGAGTTTAAACATTTTTTTACTGACCACCTTTCTTAGGCCCAAATGGCCCAAGTGTCCCAAATGGCATGCTATTCCCTACATAGTGCACTGCTTTTTACCAGTGCCTATAGGGCACTATATCCAGAAGCAAGTACCATTTGGGATGCAACCCAAATGGCACCACTATTACAAATCTCGTCATCATATATCCAGAACATTTTGGGCCTTTGAATACTTCCTTGAAAACTATCAAATACTATCCAGTACAGTTTGAGCAAGGTTGGTATCTCAGCCTCCCTTGATAAATATATTTCTATATACTTCAATGAGACAATTAACTGAAATTAACTGAAGGAAAGTTATATATTTTTGTCACGTCAATCTTATTATTTACAGACCTACATTTGGGAATTAATATAATAATATAGATATAATAATATAGATATAATAATATAGATATGTTTATCACGCTGAAGGCTATGACTATTTTATATTTTTTTAATGTAAAAACAATATGAATTGAATGTTTTCTTGTTGTGTCATTCTTGATATAGCTGATATCTCATCATGCTGGTTCTGTGCATCGTACAAATACACGATAGTACATATATAGGTTTAATGTTATTTACTATGCAGATGGTGCTAATGGAGTTCAAAAATATATAAACCCTACTGCCTTATGTTGTGCTCTGAATAGTCCAAGAGCCACAGTATTTACAATGGACGGCGAAATCTGACTCTTCTCTCTGTTAATGGTAGTGACATCACTGACGTTGTCCACTCACAGAGAACAGACAGGGGAAAGCTGGGATGTGAGGGAACCAATAGGAGAATGGAGAGAGGGACTAATACCTAACGCACTCTAACCTGTAGGCTTGAATGGTCTGTTCACTGCAGTTACAAGAGCTGTGAGTCACAGGGACATAGAATACCTGTACTGTATGTAAACATAGTGTTGGATACATTAGCTCTAGTATGATTGTGAATGATTCAAAAGAACCAAAACCAAGGAGAACGGTATGACTCAACAAGTGGTATTCTATTCTATTCACAGCATACTTTCCAGAGCCCTAGAGTCAGATAAAAGCAAGGAAAACAATACATGAACCATCACAATGCAATACTGTGTGTGTGTGTGTGCGTGTGCATGTGTGTGTGTGCGTTTGTGTGCGTGCGCGTGTGTGATTCACTCTTCCCCAGAGTCCTATAATGTTCTGTGTATACTCATCATAATTCAACATGAAATATATACATATTTCATTTTATGCTACACTATGGTCTCACTATCAGACAATAAGTGTGGCCCTTTATGTCTGAGGAGGTAGTTTGCTTTACTACAGGGAGGCTAAATAAGGAAATACAGTATTCAAGTCACTAACGGTATCCCACTCAACCCCCAGCCCATCTGAACAGAGCTGTGTGTGTGTGTGCGTTTCTGCATGTGTGTGAGACTGTGTCCATGTACGTGTATGTGTGCCTGCGTACGTGCGTGCGTGTGTTTATGCACGTGTGTGACTCTGTGTCTGTGTACATGTGTGTGACTGTGTGTGTGTGTTGTGTGTCTTGGAAGCAGACAACCTAGCTTCTGCTGCTAAGGCCACAGGTTGAGCATTGTCAGTCTCTCTCACACACAGCTGCACAGGGCACAGTGCCATTGGGTGGAGTAGGCCGGAGAGGAAAAGTTTCAGTTTATGTGGACTGGCCCGATCTCTGCTGAAGCACTACTGACCCTATGTACTGTGCTATAGAGGGGTGTGGTTAAATGCGGAAGACACATTTCAGTTGAATGCATTCAGTTGTACAACTGACTAGGTATCCCCCTTTCATTTCCTTTATAGCCTGCACACTACAGGAGCATTTAAAAGAACAGGCATCCAAATCAAATCAAATCAAATTGTATTTGTCACATACACATGGTTAGCAGATGTTAATGCGAGTGTAGCGAAATGCTTGTGCTTTTAGTTCCAACCATGCAGTAGTATCTAACAAGTAATCTAACAAATTCACAACAACTACCTTATACACACAAGAGTAAAGGAATTAATACGATTATGTACATGTAAATATATGGATGAGCGATGGCTGATCGGCATAGGCAAGATGCAGTAGATGGTATGGAGTACAGTATATACATATGAGATGAGTAATGTAGGATATGTAAACATTATATAAATGGCATCGTTTAAAGTGGCTAGTGATACATTTGTTACATCCAATTCCTATTATTTAAAGTGGCTAGAGATTTAAGTCAGTATGTTGGCAGCAGCCACTCAATGTTAGTGATGGCTGTTTAACAGTCTGATGGCCTTGAGGTAGAAGCTGTTTCTCAGTCTCTCGGTCCCAGCTTTGATGCACCTGTACTGACCTCGCCTTCTGGATGATAGCGGGGTGAACAGGCAGTGGCTCGGGTGGTTGTTGTCCTTGATGATCTTTTTGGCCTTCCTGTGACATCGGGTGGTGTAGGTGTCCTGGAGGGCAGGTAGTTTACCCCCGGTGATGCGTTGTGCAATCCTCACTACCCTCTGGAGAGCCTTACGGTGGGCGGAGCAGTTGCCATACCAGGCGGTGATACAGCCCGGCAGGATGCTCTCGATTGTGCATCTGTAGAAGTTTGTGAGTGTTTTTGGTGACAAGCCAAATTTCTTCAGCCTCCTGAGGTTGAAGAGGCGCTGTTGCGCCTTCTTCACCACACTGTCTGTGTGGGTGGACCATTTCAGTTTGTCCGTGATGTACGCGCGAGGAACTTAAAACTTTCCACCTTCTCCACTACTGTCCCGCCGATGTGGATAGGGGGTGCTCCCTCTTCGGTTCCTGAAGTCCACGATCATCTCCTTTGTTTTGTTGGCGTTGAGTGAGAGGTTATTTTCCTGACACCACACTGAGGGCCCTCACACCTCCTCCCTGTAGGCCGTCTTGGTTGTTGGTAATCAAGCCTACCACTGTAGTGTGGTCAGCAAACTTGATGATTGAGTTGGATGCGTGGTTGGCCGCAGTCATGGGTAAACAGGGAGTACAGGAGAGGGCTGAGAACGCACCCTTGTGGGGCCCCAGTGTTGAGGATCAGCGGGGTGGAGATGTTGTTTCCTACCCTCACCACCTGGGGCCGGCCAGTCAGGAAGTCCAGGACCCAGTTGCACAGGGCTGGAGTGAGACCTAGGGTCTCGAGCAATGGCGAGCTTAGAAGGTACTATGGTGTTAAATGCTGAGCTGTAGTCGATGAACAGCATTCTTACATAGGTATTCCTCTTGTCCAGATGGGTTAGGGCAGTATGCAGTGTGATTGCGATTGGGCTGTCTGTGGACCTATTGGGACGGTAAGCAAATTGGAGTGGGTCCAGGGTGTCTGGCAGGATGGAGGTGATATGATCTCTTGACTAGTCTCTCAAAGCACTTCATGATGACGGAAGTGAGTGCCACGGGGCGATAGTCATTTAGCTCAGTTACCTTAGCTTTCTTGAGAACAGGAACAATGGTGGCCCTCCTGAAGCATGTGGGAACAGCAGACTGGGATAGGGATTGATTGAATATGTCCGTAAACACACCAGCCAGCTGGTCTGCGCATGCTCTGAGGACACAGCCAGGGATGCCATCTGGGCCAGCAGCCTTGCGAGGGTTAACACATTTAAATGTTTTACTCACGTTGGCTGCGGTGAAGGTGAGCCCGCAGGTTTTGGTAGCGGGCCGTGTCGGTGGCACTGTATTGTCCTCAAAGCGAGCAACGAAGTTGTTTAGTTTGTCTGGGAGCAGGACGTCGTGGTCCATCCAGTAAAGAGTGAAGTTGTAAGCTGAAGGGTTTGAATCATACAGTGACACAATCTTGGGGTGCCCAAGCATTAATAATAGTGGGTTGGACACATAGAAATTGAAGCAATAAGGCCCAATATACCACGGCTGAGGGCTGTTCTTATGCACGAAGCAACGCGGAGTGCCTGGATACAGCCCTTAGCTGTGGTATATTGGCCATATACCCCAAACCCCCGATGTGCCTTATTTCTGGTTACCAATGTAATTTGAACAGTAAAAATAAATGTTTTTTCATACCTGTGGTATCCAAAAGAAGCTGTGATGATATTGTGTTATGCATCATGTTATGCTTCCACATGTAAAAAGCGTCTTGAATTTCATATTATGTAGCTAGCCTTCAAAATGCTAACTAAATAAAAAAAACAAATAAAGGGGCATTCTACAATTCAAACCATAACAAATCGGCCACCTGTCACTATTTTGGAACCAGATGGGGAAGGAGAAATGTAACCAGTCTCAAATTCAAAGACAGAGCCATGGATGCAAGGTCTGACCATCCATGAAATACAGATGTGATACAAAATTATACTTTTAACCATGTTGAGTTTTTGTTTACAACATTGTTTAGAAACAATGGAGTAAAACAAGCATATATTTGAGATTCTGGTGGGGTACGACAGTTGAACCTCTAAGGTCAAGAATCAATGGGTATACAGTATATCACAAAAGTGAGTACACCCCTCACATTTTTGTAAATATTTGAGTATATCTTTTCATGTGACAACACTGAAGAAATGACACTTTGCTACAATGTAAAGTAGTGAGTGTACAGCTTGTATAACAGTGTAAATTCGGTGTCATGTGACTCGTTAGTGTTACAAGGTCTCTGGTGTGAATGGGGAGCAGGTGTGTTAAATGTGGTGTCATCGCTCTCACACTTCCTCATACTGACTGGTCACTGGAAGTTCAACATGGCACCTCATGGCAAAGAACTCTCTGAGGATCTGAAAAAAAGAATTGTTGCTCTACATAAAGATGGCCTGGGCTATAAGAAGATTGCCAAGACCCTGTGTACTCACTTTTGTTGCCAGCTCTTTAGACTTTAATGGCTGTGTTGAGTTATTTTGAGGGGACAGCAAATTTACACTGTTATACAAGCTGTACACTCACTACTTTACATTATAGCAAAGTGTCATTTCTTCAGTGTTGTCACATGAAAAGATATACTCAAATATTTACAAAAATGTGAGGGGTGTACTCACTTTTGTGATATACTGTATATAATTAATTTAATAGTCCAAAAATGTATGTACCAGTCGTAGATTGCCTCTAATTATGAAAGCATGCATGGTCAGAAGACTGTATAAACCTACCCCTGTAGCGTATTTCCCACTGCCTTTCAAGTAGCAACAGTGTACTATCAACAAGCAACAATGTAACATTCACAAAGGTTTTATGACAAGTTGACTTTGTAACCCTCTCTTTTTCTACACTGTAACCAATGATTTAAATACATACTAGATTACTTATAGGGGGCACTGTGTTGATGCCACCATGCCTCCACCTTGGCACTGCCTCACCTTCTAAAAAATATTTATAAAGCTATAGAAATGCATTTATTAATGTCTACATTAGTTTCTGCCACATTTATTATATTACAGACACCTTAATGCATAATTTTAAATTATATTATGTGAGCTAAACATACAAATAAACATTTTCCTTAAAGTCAAGTTTTTTTAGATGACTAATGTTACTGTCCCCACTACAACAATAAACTTAAATACATGCAATTTAGTTCTTGAAACATTTAACTGAAATACTGTAGAATTCCATTCATTCCTATGGAGGACTGCTTCTACTGGGGAGTGCCAATATGGCTGACCGGTGGCTTCAAACCCTCTCAATGGCCAATATATAGACGGGTTAGCTGACAACGTCACGAAAACCATGCGCATGCTTCAATTGGGCAGAAGTCCATGATTTGTTGTGATTCTGGATGTCCAGATAGCTACCAACAATGACAATAAACTGCCATGTTGGGAATCGGAAGTGACTTGTTTAAGCTAGTTTGATCTTCTTTATACCATGTCTTGTGAGGTGTTTTGACTGATTTCATGTCAATGCTAATATGGTAAAAATGTGCTAGCTAGCTAACCAACAACTGTATCGATGTATTTGAGAGACAACAGTGGCATGTATTAATGGATTTTAAGGGGGAAGCCAGGCTTCCCCAAAAAAATGACCAATAACAAAATTTGCAAGAGGCAGAATTTATCTCACCAGAGAAAGCATACGAGCGAGCGAAACAGCGCCTCTCTGTCTCTATATGTGTAGCCCATCTATCTGAGGCTGTCTGGTCCCTTGATAAAAAAAGTATTAAATAATAGCCAATCAGCGTTGAGCTAAACTGAGTGAGCTCAACTGTGAATGGTCCTGGCGCACCAAAAAAAAAAGTGTCAAGGGAAGCCAGTTTGGATTTGGCTTCACACCAATCACATCACATCGAGAGCAAAACGTCCTTGACAGAAATAATTTGAATTGTTGAATCGCATTGTGTTGTTGTCCTCTGCTGGCTAGCTAGCTAGCTAAAATTGTCCCTTTCCTAAATTAGCAATGGATGGAGATAGGGATTTGGACTTGTGGTTTTACTTAATTCTCCGTACTGGCCAATGATTATAATGGCGATTCTGATCCAACCATAAATTCATACATTGTACACCTGGCCTGAGAGGATGGAAGTTCAATATGTAGCTAGATGTAGTAGGCTAATGTTAACTCGCTGGCTCATCATTGCCCATTAAAGCAAGTTAGGCGAGCAAGCATTTTAGCCAGGTAGCCTAGGACAACAAAAACTAAAATTGTGTGTATAACGGAGTCGTAGACCGTTTCATCAACATAAAAGAGAGGAGGATGGCATTGGCGTTTCTCTACAAGCAGGGTGAATCAACATGTTTTTTCTACTTGCACGAACGCACGCACGCACACACACACACGCACACATCAAAACCATGGACAGCCACATCCTATTTAGATTACGTTGATTGGACTACATTGCTTTTAGTATCTTTTAGTTGTCACTGTATTAGATTAAGCGGAGGTGATTTGATGATGTTGAAATGTTGAAGTTGAAATGGTGCTGGAATAGCGAAGGCAGATCCTTTTTTCTTTGTGACTTGCGGCAACTCTCTGTGGTTCTAAATCAATAGTTGTTTTGTAGTCCAAAAATGTTGGAAACTTTGACCATGCTGTAAATCATGTTACTGTTTGTTAGATGTCTCGGCCTTAGGCTTATATATCACAGTGGCAAAGCATAAGAACTAACAGGATTTATAGAGTTAAAAACACAATTATCACAACATAGGTTGTAATATGGCTTTTTTGTCTGGCTTGGCTTTCTAAGTGATTTTACCCACGCATAGCTACTGAGAAAGCGCAAGTGCTCATTGTGCAAATGCTTTTATGTTTTCAATAAACATTGGAGATTAAATATAGTTGACATGTTTCAACAATCTAAGCCAACCACGTCTGTTTTGCCGCATAGTTGCGCACACGTCAGTTTTGTTGCTAAACAACCAGCCCTTCTAAATATATATATATTATTATTTTTACCAACACTTATATAAGTAAGTAATTTCCTTCGTCACGTCCTCTGAGGAAAGACTCTCAGCCAATCACCGTTCACCGTTCACCATCTGTAAGCATGGCGGCGGACTTCAGGTGGAGATGTGCTGTGCTTTTGCTCTGGACGTGTTTGATATGTATTTTAGCAACGGACGGTCAAAATAACAAGCCCAAGAAGAAGAAAGATATCCGGGATTACAATGATGCTGATATGGCACGGCTTTTGGAAGAATGGGAGGTAAACAACACGGTTTTAATTCGGTTAATAGCTGCTTTTCAGTTACTCAGACAGCTGGCTAGCAACTCGGCTAACTAAATGGCTAATCAGAACGCAAGCTAGCTAGCTAACTAACCTGCCCAACATATTTCCTGTCTGATCTCAATGCTCTTCGTAGCTTGCTAGATAGCTACTTCCCCAAACTATTGCTCCTTCCTGATAAGGTATAGCTGTCATGCAGCATCATAGCTATAGTCCATTGTTATTGTATTATATAACGTTACTAGCTACCCTTGACCTGCTAAGTTGGCTATATGTTAGTTAATGAGTGAACTAGCTAGCTAAACAGGATGAGTTCTGTTTTTTCCTGTTTCACGTGATATATTCTTTGCAACTGGGTATCCATCAGTCAATCAAATGTATCAGCAGATGTCATAAAGTGCTGTACAGAAACCCAGCCTAAAACCCCAAACAGCAAGCAATGCTCTTTGCACTCTCCACACCAAACTTTCTTTGATGTCTATCTAGTTAACTAGGATAGGAACAGAAAAGTAAATTGGCTATCTGAACTAATAGCTTTGTCGTTGCATTACTGAAGCACTTGTAGTCAATGATATCATTCATTGTGTAGTAGCTAGAACTGTCATCTCTTCCTCCCCACTTCTTTCAGAAAGACGATGACATCGAGGAGGGCGACCTCCCTGAGCACAGACGGTCCCCGCCGCCTATCGACTTCTCCAAGGTGGATGCTTCCAAGCCTGAGGAGCTGCTGAAGATGTCCAAGAAGGGAAAAACTCTGATGGTGTTTGCCACGGTGGCGGGAGAGCCTACGGAGAAGGAGACTGAGGAGGTGACCAGTCTGTGGCAGAGCAGCCTCTTCAATGCCAACTTTGACATCCAGAGGTAGGCCTATACTTTAGTCTAATGCAGCATTTCTCAAACCTTTCCTATTGTATAATGGCCGGCAAACCCACTGTGCTGGAGTGTGTGATCTATCACGGTGGGCCTAATTCTGTACTACTAAGAACATTTTTATATATAAACAAATAAATCCCCACTAACTTATAACAAACCCTCCCAAACTCTTCAAACTTTCTCTATCATGCTGAGATAATCCATCTTTAGGATTATTTAGCATTTCAAAAATCAGGTTGACAGTAACATCTGTTACCCACGATAGCTCTGTTGCCATATCCACAATCTTCAACCTGGCATTTCTGCTGTCCACAATGTGAGTCGTGGTGATAATCTTTCCAATGAAAGCTATGAAGTCAGTAAATCAAACTATCAGTGTCCTTTGACACAGCACATTAGGATTTTTAAGGCCATATTGCCCAGCCCTTCTCTATTTAGTTATTTATTTTTACAAAATATATCTATTTTTTTCAAAATAAGCTTTGTTTCACAATTACAGGTCACATGCACTGCATTTCAAACAGTCAGCAATAATTCAGGGCTTGTAAAATTATACATAGGCTAAATATAAGCCTTCAACTATAAGACATAGTAATAATTGAATTATTTCATCCAAATAGTTTAACCTGCTTTTTTTTTGCAATAATCACTTATCTGGTTTTCAAGTCTATGGAAATGTAACCAGAACCATGCACATCCAGTAATAATGACCAACGTCTGGTAGCAGGCAATATAGACAATTAACAGGTCTCATAAAAATCTCTCATGCACAAGCCCACCTGCTAGTGACAGTGTTTGTACGGTCATGGATTAAAAAAAAATATATATTTATGCCTAGTAAGGTTTAGGGAAAATGGTAAAATCTGAAAAGTTTGGGAAAAGTAATTCAATTTCTATTTATGTAATTTATTTAGACAGTCTAAATATTTTATGAATCAAATGTCACCATATCAGCCAGGATTGGAATGACGCTTTAGCGCGTCTGTTTGTGCTCATCACCTGCATGTGTGCAAGACGAGTGGGCCGTCTCAAGGAGAGAAAGACAGTCAGACATTTTCAGCAGCAGGTAGGCCTTTAAAATATGATAGAACAGACTAATAACTAGGTAGCCAGTTTAAAACAAATATTCTGTACTCTAGATAACTGTTGAGCTATTATTAGCATGTATTCATGTTTTCATCATGTCCTAGACTAAACTCCAATTCCATCTGTCAACATGTACGTGAGTAGCCAGCTTTATATTTAAAGAATCAAGTTGGCTAGACTATTTGCTTGATAACACTCTCCTGTCAGCGTCCAACTGTTTGAACAACAGCCTGTTCATTTTGTTTAGATGTTAAAATCAAGTGGCCTACCTGGATAAGAAGATGCTTATTTCTCAGAATGAGAACGAGTTGCCAATTCCTTATATAAATGTGTATTTTTATGCTCATTGCACATTTCTCAATCACAGACCAGACAGCTAGCACATAAGTCTGTGGCTAAAACGCTGCTAGCGGTTCGTGGTACCGCACACAACAGAAACTGATCATTCATTTTCCACAATCATGTTCATTGATACTCCCATCTTAGTAGGGTCGGCTCTGTTCTACATTTTGGGAGTTGAGACATAACAAATTGTATAGTTACAAAGGTTCAGTTCTCCTCCATTACAGTAAAATAATGTTTGTGTCCATATGACTGATTTTATGTTGGAACTAACCTCAAATGCAAATAGTGAGTTTTTTGTCAGAGCGGAAGAAGTCACATTACATGACCAACATTATGTGGACACCTGATCGTCGAACATCTCATTCCAAAATCATGGGCATTAATATGGAGTGGTTCCCCTTTTCTGCTGTAACAGCCTCCAGTCCTCTGGGAAGGCTTTTCACTAGATGTTGGAACATTGCTGTGGGGACTTGCTTCCATTCAGCCAAAAGATCATTTGTGAGGTTGGGCACTGATGTTGGGCGATTAGGCCTGGCTCGCAGACGACGTTCCAATTCATCCCAAAGGGGTTGGATGAGGTCAAGGGTCTGTGCAGGCCAGTCAAATTCTTCCACACCGATCTCGACAAACCATTTCTGTATGGACCTCGCTTTATGCATGCGGGTATTGTCATGCTGAAACAGGAAAGGGCCTTCCCCAAACTGTTGCCACAAAGTTGGAAGCACAGAATTGTATAGAATGTCATTGTATGTTGCAGCGTTAGAGTTCCCTTCACTGGAACTAAGGGGCTTAGCCCGAACCATGAGAAACAGCCCCATACCATTCTTCCTCCACCAAACTGTACAGTTGGCACTATGCATTTGGTCAAATAGCGTTCTCCTGGCATCCGCCAAACCCAGATTCGTCTGTCGGACTGCCAGATGGGGAAGCGTGATTCATCACTCCAGAGAACACACGTTTCCACTGCTCCAGAGTCGAATGGCGGCAAGCTTTACACCACTCCAGCCGACGCTTGGCATTGTGCATGGTAATCTTAGGCTTGTGTGCGGCTGCTCGGCCATGGAAACTTCCAATTGAGAGTTTCCATTATCAGAATCTTCCCCTGCTAAGCATGGCTAGCACAGAATGTTAGCGGTCTACAATTTCCAATGAACCAGGCTAGTTTGACTTCACCTCTCTCTTTCTTTACGGCATTGGTTAATGGGATAGGGTGTCACATCAAACACCATCACAACTTTCCACTTTCGACACATCATTACTCTGTTCCCTACCTTCACTCTCTTCATGCTCTCTGCACTAGAAGCATCACTGCTTTCAGTAGCATGGTCTCTTTTTCCTATTACTTTCCACTACAGACCATTCAGGTCCTTGACCCTCAACCTCCAGCTCCATATCATCAGAACGATCACCCATATTGATCACATTCTAGTGCATCTGTAACTTCTCCAAACTTCTCTCCATTTCCTTCATCGCTGCATCCTCAATACTCGCTGCCATCACTGCGTGTCGCTCAGTCTGGTTGGTTCCATCAAGTCACCATGTGGGGAAGGCTAATCCTCTCACCTGGCTGTGCTTCATAGCAGTTCATGAAGCTGCTGCTTCTTCTTCCTTTCACAGTGGGAGAGGCTATACTGATATGCCTGGTGCCCTCCTTTCCACCTCTAGGCCCCTGGCATGTATTTGGTATATTCTAGAGCTAGCACATCCTGATTCTAATGGTCACCTAATCACCAAGCCATTGACAACTAATTACATCAGGTGTGCTAGTTTAGGGCTACAACCAAATAGTCAATTTTGACATCGAGGTAGGCTCTAATGTTAAAAAGGACAGCTAAAGTGGTGAGCCTCAGTTCTGCTCCTGGAGTGACTGCCATCACATTGACTGCTAGTTTCATCCCAGTCTAGTGCCCTCACACCTGATTTAAACTAATCAATTGATTAGTTGAATCAGGTGTTTTTACTGATGAACAGGATTGAAGATCTCTGAACAACACACTTGTTATGCTCCTAAGAAGTGATAGGCCTAGGTATGTTTTATAGAATGAGCATTGCACCATCCTGAGAACTCTTGATAAAGAACAGAGATGTGACATCATCCCTGTCAGAGAGGTGATATGATAGCTTTAGAGCTGTAGGTAATGTAATCTTGTTTGGGTTGGCACACACTAGTACGTAACCAAACACACTGATACTGTACGTAACCAAACACACTAATATGTAACCAAACTAGGGTTGTACATTTTGGGGAATATTCAGAGGTGGAAACGTTCCGTGGGAATATATGGAAATATATGCAAATTAATATTAATGCCATTTAAATGTAGATGTTTTTTTGCATTGGATATATTTACCATATCATATGGAGACAGAAACATAAACCTTTTACCTTATCATAAGTAGACATAATTGCAAATTATTAAATCCTTCCAATAGAAAAAAATATATATATTTTAGTTACGAATTGAACTTTAATTAAATAAGTTGACTCTTCACATGAGATTATTTCACTGAACAACAAAAGAAAGGGAATATTGAATGATCCCCAATGATCCATCGCATCTCCCAAAAACGTTTTCAACATACATCTGTAAAATGATAGTCTAGAAACTAACGCTTTGGTTGTCTTCCTCTCAGGCTTCCATGTCTTCTCCCTGGAACTCCTCAATGTCCACCTCTTGAACATCAGACTCTGAGGCCTCATCTTCACTGTCACTTTCCAACCTTGTTGAGGATGGCTCATTGTCAGGCTCGAAAAGCCTCAAATTTGTCTGGATGGCCACCAATTTTCCAACCCTTGTATTGGTCAGCCTGTTGCATGCTTTGGTTTGTGTGTTCCCAAACAAGGACCAGTTGCGCTCTGAGGCAGCTGATGTAGAGGAAAGAACCTCAGATCCACAAAGTCCCTTCCACCAGGTGGCTGATGAGATATATTGGCACGACTGCCATATTGCATCTCCATCCCAAAGCCCTTGCTTGGAAGTGTACTTTGCCAGACTGCCAAGAACCTTGCCCTCATCCAGGCCAAGGTGGCAAGACACGGTAGTGATGACACCATAGGCCTTCTTGATCTCTGCGCCAGACAGGATGCTCTTGCCAGGATACTTGGGGTCTAACATGTACGTTGCGGCATGTATGGGCTTCAGGCAGAAGTCTTCACGCTTTTTGATGTATTTCAGAACTGCAGTTTCCTCTGCTTGGAGCAACAGTGAAGTGGGCAGGGCAGTACGGATTTTACATCTGCAAGCAGAGTCTGAACATCAGACAGGATGGCATTGTCTCCCTCAATCCGTGCAATGGCTACTGCTATAGGTTTCAGGAGTTTCTGGCTGCTTACCACTCTCTCCCAAAATACATCATCCAGGAGGATCCTCTTGATGGAGCTGTCCATATCGGCAGACTGTGATATTGACATTTCTTGGAGAGACTCCTTCCAGGAGACTGTCAAACATGATGACAACACCACCCCAATGGGTGTTGCTGGGCAGTTTCAATGTGGTGCTCTTATTCTTCTCACTTTGCTTGGTGAGGTAATTGCTGCTATAACTTGATGACCCTTCACATACCTAATCATTTCCTTGGCTCTCTTGTAGAGTGTATCCATTGTTTTCAGTGCCATGATGTCCTTGAGGAGCAGATTCAATGCATGAGCAGCACAGCCAATGGATGTGATGTGAGGGTAGGACTCCTCCACTTTAGACCAAGCAGCCTTCATGTTCGCAGAATTGTCTGTCACCAGTGCAAATACCTTCTGTGGTCCAAGGTCATTGACTGCCTTCAGCTCATCTGCAATGCAGAGACCGGTGTGGCTGTTGTCCCTTGTCTGTGCTCTTGTAGAATACTGGTTGAGGGGTGGAGATTATTCCTTGCCCACGAACAATTGACCACCCATCAGAGATGATCGCAATAGTCTGCTTTCTCTATGATTTGCTTGACCTTAACTTGAACTCTGAACTCTGCATCCAGCAAATGAGTAGATAAAGCATGTCTGGTTGGAGGGGTGTACGCTGGGTGAAGAACATTCAGAAATCTCTTCCAATATACGTTGCCTGTGAGCATCAGAGGTGATCCAGTTGCATACACAGCTCGAGCAAGACATTCATCAGCATTTCTCTGACTAGATTCCTCATTTGAGTAAAATAAAACTTCTGATTCCAGGAGGACCATGAGCTGTTGCTATCGATAAGGTGTCTGATTCATCATTTTCACCTCGAATAGAAGTAGAGCAACTTTTGTCAGAGGTTGAATGTGAGCGCTGAGGGAACTTTATGAACTTGGCCAGATGATTCTGCATCTTAGTTGCATTCTTAACATATAATTTGGCACAGTATTTGCAAATGTACACAGCCTTTCCTTCTACATTAGCTGCAGTGAAATGTCTCCACACATCAGATAGTGCCTGTGGCATTTTCCTGTAAAGATTAGAAGAAAAAAATTGTAAAAAAAAAACCAAATACAATTCCATGTACAGATAAATAGTTAAGCAGTTATATTAAACAACTCATTTGTAATCTAAATGAAAAATGTATGGAAACAGGTGAATTAACACTCCTCAGTTAGTAGGCTTAAGCAAGCTAAAACTAACTAGAAGAAATTAACAAGTTAGAAAACTGCTGTAGGCTACTATTTACTTGTTAACAAAAAATGTCATAAAATATATTCACCCCACCCAGTATTATAATCGACTTACCAGAAAGCATGTAGTCCTTGTCTCAGACAGTGTAGTAGTGTGGGCTCAATAGCATCTCATTAGTGTGCAAGAGCTTGAAAATCAGCTGTACATGTGATGGAAGAGTGCACTGCACATGTGATGGCAGAATGCACTGTGCATGCAGAGGGTTGCAATTCCATTGAATTGGGGATAGTTGAACCAAAATATGCCACAAGACCTAGAATTTCCTTATGTGTATCCCACAAAAAAGGTTCGCTGTTATAAGCAAACTTTTTTTAATGAATTTAAGCAAAATTCCCATGGAAAATTTGTGGAAATTTCCCGGAAAGTTTCCAACCCTTTGCAACCCTAAACCAAACACACTAATACTGTACGTAACCAAACAAAATGTTGACAATAGATGAGTTCATTATTGTAAAAAAGAAATTTAGTTTTTGCAGTTTTCTTTATTCCCAGACTTTAGACTTTGGCTAATGTCCCGTGTTGTCCCTCCTCTCTCCTCGTACTGTAGGTTTGTGGTGGGCTCCAACCGAGTCATCTTCATGCTGCGAGATGGGAGCTTCGCGTGGGAGGTCAAAGACTTCCTTGTGGCCCAGGAGCGCTGCGCCGAGGTCACCGTGGAAGGCCAGGTGTTCCCCGGGAAGGCCGCCAAGAAAGATGACAGCGCCAAGGCAAAGCAGCAGAATGAAGTGAACACCAAAAAGAAGGGCAAGAAGAAGTCGGAGGGCAAGAAACCCGACCTGGACGGCAACAGAGCGAGTAAAGACAAGGTTGAACTGTGATTGGCTGATGATTGAGAGAGCGAGAGATGGGATTGGCAGAACAATCAGAAGGCCCATCCAGACCAGAAACAACCCTTAGCTTCTTTCACTTAAGTATTTGCAGATCTGAGACCAATGGGTAGAAGCAAAATGAATCTGACTACTACCTGGCCTTTCAATCAGGCTTTATGGAGCTGCTACAGATCTGCAGACACTGAAGTGGTAGAGGCTAGGGGAAGGGACTTGGAGAGAGGTTCAACGGTGACTCAGCACAAGACCGTTTTGTGGCACTGTACTCTATCAAGCCTATTAAAGTCAGGGTCAATGATTGACCTCAGAGCAGACGTTAAAGTGTAGCTTTGAGGTTTACGGTTTCTTTTACACACCTGTCACTGAGTCAACATGTTATTTTGTACGGCTTGTCGATGTCTTGTCTCTTTTACAATGTAGTGGATGTGTCAGAGAATGTGACATTTTATTTTGAAACGTGTTATGAATCCAACCAGTGCTTCAATATTACTTTTTGTCATTGTTTTCCACTATATTGTTTGTAAAAACAGTACATTTGTTAGAGGCATTGTATTTCATTATTCCAATAAAACATTTAAGTAATACAGGAAATTATTTGAGCACAAACTGATTTTCCTACATGTGCCAAAACCACTGATTTTAGAATTGAGAAATGTATACATGTGTCCCTAATGGCACCCTGTTCCCTACTTCTGACCAGAACCCAAGTACTGCACTACACCGGTATCGAGTTATATTTTGGACGCACACATAGATAACTACATTCCCTTATAATTGTCATAAAGCGGATCTTCAGCGAAACGGATTGAATAGAGTGTCTGATTTTTCCTTTGCGTAAGCCAACAGAGCCCCAGTGTTGTGTTTTACAGTTTTAGAGGGTTACTGAGGTTTGGCGCTGGAGGCCTCCACTTAACTAGTCCTTTCTCTAGCGCTCTCTCTCAGCATGTGAGCATAGCTCAGCATTCCACAATGATTTATAATGGGCCTGGGAGCCACACCCTTTACGCTGGGCTCACACACACAAAGGAACCAGCGGGCTGGAGCCAACCACTGCCCCTTGCTGATGGTAATTCCAACCTGCAGAGCCCATTAACTTTGCCAATAACGCTGCTAGGAAAGCATCCCAAATGGCACCCTGTTAGCTAGTGCACTACTTTTGACCAAGGCTCATAGGGAATAGGGTGCCATTTGGGGCAAACACAAACCAAAGTGTCTGTTCAAATGTGTAGGCTAATGGTTGAAATGTGGAACTGATGTGTTTCTTGGTTCAAACAATAATTGGATAACAGGTAGTAGAACGTGAGAAATGTGTTACTGGACCGTTAACTGGTGTTTCTGTGCAGAAAGTCTTTATTGGGGTACACACACGCACACACATGCTTATACATTCAGAGTAACACTCTGTTCAGTTATTCATTTATTTCTGTACAAAAGTCATTCAAAGATTTGAAGTCATGAGATTTAATTACTTTACAAGCCCAAGTCACATATAATACATCACATCCATTTGGTGTAAGGTTAAAACAAAACAACGCGGTAACTACGATGAGTCATATTATGTCGTATAGCAGTGTTTAGTATGATTGTTATAGTATTATTTTTCTTACATACAATTCAGGACCAGAATACATTACAACTCAAAAGATTTTGTTCAATTGTGTCTGTACAATAAATAAGTATAAAATATATCTCTGTTATCAATCTGTGGAATTTTTAAAAACACATTTAAACATACAAAACACTAACAACTACCACGTCCGAAAAAAGACCAGCTATTTCGGGCAAAGGGAAACGTTTATCTGATTCGTGACAGATTTGAAGAAAAATCGCCAATTTATAATCAATTTATAAATTGCTTAAATAACATTTAAAGTTTTGATTTGGGAGTATTGCCTAAGACCAGATAGCACTTTAGAAGTGACCAAAAAATGTCCTTTGATATATTAATCATTTTGGGGTTTCTTTACATGCTGGTATGTTTAATAAAACACAGACCGATGGACCACAAACGTTGATATGAACAGTTATATGAAACCAAACATTACACAATATCAAGGAGAGATCTAGAGCCCTCACATAAAACACGGGGAAACAGCATCTCTGGAATGGAATCTTCAGGCCAGATGGACTAAATGTTTGCACCTGGTGCAAAGTCTGGCGCAAAGTTTGCACCTGTTTTTTATTCAGTAGGAGGGTAACATTTTTTATTATTATTATTATTATTATTATTATTTCTGTTCATCTTAAAAAGGTCCAATGCAGCTGTTTTTATCTCAATATCAAATAATTTCTGGGTAACAATTAAGTACCTTAAGTGATTGTTTTTAATTAAAATGGTCAAAAAGAAATACAAATAGCTTCTTAGCAAAGAGCAATTTCTCAATCAAGGATTTAGCTAGGACTGGCTGGGAGGGGTCTAGCTGTTATTGGCAGAGAGGTTTGAAACTCTCTTAGTTATTGGTCTTTAACTAATGGTGATGTCACCAGGCAGGCCAAAACTCCATCCCACCAAAACAGGGTGAAATTTCAGGTGGTCTTTCAAACAGCTCTTACACTAAAAGGGCATTATTATAATTTCACAGTATTATTCCAACGTCAGTGTGGAAATATATATAAAACACCGGAAATCATGTTTTTGACCACACTGGGCCTTTAACCTGTAATTGACCTTTTGGTTCTACTTTAAAAGTCACTTAATCTCTCTCTCTCTCTCTTCTACTTCATTGGTCTACATTTTTGTTCTATTGTGTTAAATGACGTTAACTTCCCACTGGAAAACACAGGTGCAAACATTTAGGAAATCTGTCTCTGAGTAGGATGAAAAACAATAAATGTTTGTTGGTCATTTTCTCTCCTCGCGTTTTAAAAGTCAAGTATAGTCAAACGAACGATACAGTCGAATCACTCACATAGTCAACATTGTCACATAAACAGAGACCTGCATGGCGGGAAAGTTGATAGTTGACAGAAAAACGCATGCGTTTGATTGGCCGGCCCACACTCTGTAGCACCGGGTTGAAACCGTCCCTTACCACAGATCTAGGATCAGATTACCTTAATTCATCTTTAGTTGTGAAAAACATCTGATCTTGGACCAGTAGTTATAGGAACAACCTTTACCTACTCCAGTGCTAGGGGCAGTGTGTGTGTGTTGTGTGGGAGGTGTAGTCTCGTGTGTGTCCCCCCACTACGCCTGGTTCCTTCTCTCCTCTCTCCTCTCTCCTCTCATAGCTTAATCTTCTTGACCACAGGGATAGGGAGGACTTGATGGATCTTAGCTCTCTCCTCATCCACCTCCATACGGACCCAGTCAGGTCGAAAAGTGCCCTTGAAGCCTACAAACGTTAGTTTGTCTGAAACACAGAGAAATAAAGACATGCTGGCTCAATGTCAGCTGCTCACATTTAAAAAAATATATATACAGTGGGGCAAAAAAGTATTTAGTCAGCCACCAATTGTGCAGGTTCTCTCACTTAAAAAGATGAGAGAGGCCTGTAATTTTCATCATAGGTACACTTCAACTATGACAGACAAAATGAGGAAAAAAAAATCCAGAAAATCACATTGTAGGATTTTGAATGAATTTATTTGCAAATTATGGTGGAAAATAAGTATTTGGTCACATACAAACAAGCAAGATTTCTGGCTCTCACAGACCTGTAACTTCTTCTTTAAGAGGCTCCTCTGTCCTCCACTCGTTACCTGTATTAATGGCACCTGTTTGAACTTGTTATCAGTATAAAAGACACCTGTCCACAACCTCAAACAGTCACACTCCAAACTCTACTATGGCCAAGACCAAAGAGCTGTCAAAGGACACCAGAAACAAAATTGTAGACCTGCACCAGGTTGGGAAGACTGAATCTGCAATAGGTAAGCAGCTTGGTTTGAAGAAATCAACTGTGGGAGCAATTATTAGGAAATGGAAGACATACAAGACCACTGATAATCTTCCTCGATCTGGGGCTCCACGCAAGATCTCACCCGTGGGGTCAAAATGATCACAAGAACGGTGAGCAAAAATCCCAGAACCACACGGGGACCTAGTGAATGACCTGCAGAGAGCTGGGACCAAAGTAACAAAGCCTACCATCAGTAACACACTACGCTGCCAGGGACTCAAATCCTGCAGTGCCAGACGTGTCCCCCTGCTTAAGCCAGTACATGTTCAGGCCCGTCTGAAGTTTGCTAGAGAGCATTTGGATGATCCAGATGAGGATTGGGAGAATGTCATATGGTCAGATGAAACCAAAATAGAACTTTTTGGTAAAAACTCAACTCGTCGTGTTTGGAGGACAAAGAATGCTGAGTTGCATCCAAAGAACACCATACCTACTGTGAAGCATGGGGGGTGGAAACATCATGCTTTGGGGCTGTTTTTCTGCAAAAGGACCAGGACGACTGATCCGTGTAAAGGAAAGAATGAATGGTTGAGTGAATGATTTTGAGTGAAAACCTCCTTCCATCAGCAAGGGCATTGAAGATGAAACGTGGCTGGGTCTTTCAGCATGACAATGATCCCAAACACACCGCCCGGGCAACGAAGGAGTGGCTTCGTAAGAAGCATTTCAAGATCCTGGAGTGGCCTAGCCAGCCTCCAGATCTCAACCCCATAGAAAATATTTGGAGGGAGTTGAAAGTCCGTGTTGCCCAGCGACAGCCCCAAAACATCACTGCTCTAGAGGAGATCTGCATGGAGGAATGGGCCAAAATACCAGCAACAGTGTGTGAAAACCTTGTGAAGACTTACAGAAAACGTTTGACCTCTGTCATTGCCAACAAAGGGTATATAACAAAGTATTGAGATAAACTTTTGTTATTGACCAAATACTTATTTTCCGCCATAATTTGCAAATAAATTCATTAAAAATCCTACAATGTGATTTTCTGGATTTTTTTTCCCTCATTTTGTCTGTCATAGTTGAAGTGTACCTATGATGAAAATTACAGGCCTCTCTCATCTTTTTAAGTGAGAGAACTTGCACAATTGGTGGCTGACTAAATACTTTTTTGCCCCACTGTATATTTCACCTTCATTTAACCAGGTAGGCTAGTTGAGAACAAGTTCTCATTTACAACTGCGACCTGGCCAAAATAAATCAAAGCAGTGTGACACAAACAACAACACAGAGTTACACATGGAATAAACAAACAGTCAATAACACAATAGAAAAAAAGAAAGTCTACATACAGTGTGTGCAAATGGTGTGAGGAGCTAAGGCAATAAATAGGCCTTAGTAGCGAGGTAATTACAATTTAGCAAATTAACACTGGAGTGATAGATGTGCAGATGATGTACAAGTAGAAATACTGGTGTGCAAAAGAGCAGAAAAGTAATAAAAACAATATAGGGGATGAGGTAGGTAGATTGGATGGGCTATTTACAGATGGACTATGTACAGCAGCAGCGATCGGTTAGCTGCTCAGATAGCTGATGTTTAAAGTTAGTGAGGGAAATATAAGTCTCCAGCTTCAGCGATTTTTGCAATTTTATCCAGTCATTGGCAGCAGAGAACTGTAAGGAAAGGCGGCCAAAAGAGGTGTTGGCTTTGGGGGTGACCAGTGAGATATACCTGCTGGAGCGTGTGCTACGGGTGGGTGTTGTTATCGTGACCAGTGAGCTGAGATAAGGCAGAGCTTTACCTAGCATAGACTTATAGATGACCTGGAGCCAGTGGGTCTGGCAACGAAAATGTAGCGAGGGCCAGCCAACTAGAGCATAGAGGTCGCAGTGGTGGGTGGTATATGGGGCTTCGGTGACAAAGCGGATGGCACTGTGATAGACTGCATCCAGTTTGCTGAATAGAGTGTTGGAGGCTATTTGTAAATGACATCGCCGAAGTCGAGGATTGGTAGGATAGTCCGTTTTACGAGGGTATGTTTGGCGGCGTGAGTGAAGGAGGCTTTGTTGCGAAATAGGAAGCCGATTCTAGATTTAATTTTGGATTGGAGATGTTTAATATGAGTCTGGAAGGAGAGTTTACAGTCTAGCCAGACACCTAGGTATTTGTAGTTGTCCAAATATTCTAAGTCAGAACCGTCCAGAGTAGTGATGCTAGTCAGCGGGCGGGTGCGGGCAGCGAACGGTTGAAGAGCATGCATTTAGTTTTACTAGCATTTAAGAGCAGTTGGAGGCCACGGAAGGAGTGTTGTATGGCATTGAAGCTCGTTTGGAGGTTTGTTAAAAGACAGGCCAGATGTATACAGAATGGTGTCGTCTGCGTAGAGGTGGATCAGGGACTCACCCGCAGCAAAGAGCGACATCATTGATATATACAGAGAAAAGAGTCGGCCCGAGAATTGAACCCTGTGGTACCCCCATAGACTGCCAGAGGTCTGGACAACAGGTCCTCCGATTTGACACACTGAACTCTGTCTGAGAAGTAGTTGGTGAACCAGGCGAGGCAGTCATTTAAGAAACCAAGGCTGTTGAGTCTGCCGATAAGAATACGGTGATTGACAGAGTTGAAAGCCTTGGCCAGGTCGATGAACACGGCTGCACAGTACTGTCTTTTATCAATGGCGGTTATGATATTGTTTAGTACCTTGAGCGTGGCTGAGGTGCACCCGTGACCAGCTCGGAAACCGGATTGCACAGCGGAGAAGGCACGGTGGGATTTGAACTGGTCAATGATCTGTTTATTAACTTGGCTTTCGAAGACTTTAGAAAGGCAGGGCAGGATGGATATAGGTCTACAACAGTTTGGGTCTAGAGTGTCACCCCCTTTGAAGAGGGGGATGACCGCAGCAGCTTTCCAATCTTTAGGGATCTCGGACAATACGAAAGAGAGGTTGAACAGACTGGTAATAGGGGTTGCAACAATTGCGGCGGATCATTTTAGAAAGAGAAGGTCCAGATTGTCTAGCCCAGCTGATTTGTACGGGTCCAGGTTTTGCAGCTCTTTCAAGACATCTGCTATCTGGATTTGGGTGAAGGAGAAGCTGGGGAGGCTTGGGCAAGTAGCTGCGGGGGGTGTGGAGCTGTTGGCCAGGGTTGGGGTAGCCAGGAGGAAAGCATGGCCAGCCGTAGAGAAATGCTTATTGAAATTCTCAATTATCGTGGATTTATCGGTGGTGACAGTGTTACCTAGCCTCAGTGCAGTGGGCAGCTGGGAGGAGGTATACACAACTATTTCTCTCTCTTCAACAAATCCACAACAAATACAAGAAACAAACAACAACAAATAACACAAAAATCACCCCCAAAATATTCCTAGAAGGACAGAGCGGGAAAGGGGGAGAAGAGGGAAGAAACGGGAAAGAGGAGGGAGAAAGAATGAAAGACAACGCGAGAATAAGAACTAGCTGGCATTCCTCCTCCTCCATTCTCCAACACTGCACATACCACTGAGGCGTCTCACCCCATCCAGGAATGATTTCTACACAAATAGACCATTTGTCGTCTCTGGAATTATACCCCACAGTGAGAAAAATGTGTCCCGCAGCCTGCTCCGGGATGTCTAGGGGCGTAGAATCTATTTAGTAGAATGTACTGTATGATCTAAAATTAGAATCAGAATTTGGAGAGGGATTTCTTTGGCGACACTGAATTCCAAAACATGGGTTGTGTCATGTGACTTGAAGGGGAGAGGAGTTAAGTATGGAGGGATGGAGGAGAGGAAGGACCCTGCTGCTCTGGCATGCGGCTAAGTATTGATTATCCTCCACACACACACACACACACACACACACACACACACACACACACACACACACACACACACACACACACACACACACACACACACACACACACACACACACACACACACACACACACACACACACACACACACACACAGAGACTGACTGAGAAATAGCAGCTGAGTCATCATTATGAATCAGGAAGGCTATACTTTATTACGTAGGCTACTATGAATCAGCATTTATGAGAGATTGTATGTGAAAGACTGTCAGCCCTGAACACTAAACACTGACAATCATTACAAGCCAGATAATTTTGAATGAATGAATACACTTTTAATAAAAGTTGACTTACTGTATTTCATAAACAAACAGCACCAGTTTAAAACATTCAACACGGTTTACAAAACGTTAGTTTCTGAATTGCAACAGTGTACCAATAGCACCCTCTAGTGTGTGTTGGTTGAAATCTCCTCTAGGAAATATTCCTAGAAATCGAGAATTTGGGATTATAATGGTTCGATCTGCATTTTTCTCAAAACGGAGTTATTAGCACAGCCTTGTCCTAAACATCCTGATTCACGTCGTTAAGTTAAAAAGCATTCAAGTTCAAAATTGCTCACACCATTCAAACCAATGGTAGTTCGGAACTATAAAGCTAATCATCTCAGAATCCTATTTCTTTTCAGATAGAACCTTTTAATTCCAATAAATAAATCATTGTTGAGCCAGGCCAGACCTGTGTAGTTAGTTAGTTACCCCTCAACTTGAGGGTCTTGTCAGCTCTAAGGAGCTACAGTAGTTAGTTAGTTAGTTAGTTAGTTAGTTACCCCTCAACTTGAGGGTCTTGTCAGCTCTAAGGAGCTACAGTAGTTAGTTAGTTAGTTAGTTACCTCTCAACTTGAGGGTTTGGTCAGCTCTAAGGAGCTACAGTAGTTAGTTAGTTAGTTAGTTAGTTAGTTAGTTAGTTAACCCTCAACTTGAGGGTCTTGTCAGCTCTAAGGAGCTACAGTAGTTAGTTAGTTAGTTAGTTACCTCTCAACTTGAGGGTTTGGTCAGCTCTAAGGAGCTACAGTAGTTAGTTAGTTAGTTAGTTAGTTACCTCTCAACTTGAGGGTCATGTCAGCTCTAAGGAGCTACAGTAGTTAGTTAGTTACCTCTCAACTTGAGGGGTTGGTCAGCTTTAAGGAGCTACAGTAGTTAGTTAGTTACCTCTTAACTTGAGGGTCTTGTCAGCTCCGAGGAGTTCCAGTATTCTGGTCCAGGGGCCTCGTGTCACCAGACGACCCTTAGACGTTATTATGACGATAGAGCTAAAGAGAGATAGAGAGAGAGCGAAAGAAGGAGTGAGGGAGAAAGAGAGACGGGGGATGGAGTGGGGGGAAAGCAGGGAGAAGAGAGAGTTAACTTTGTTCAACTCAGTGTCTTCCCATTCTAACATGAAAAAGTTAGCTTGTGTGTGTCTGTGTCTGTGTGTGTGTGTGTTCTTACTGGTCTGTCAGGTTGTTAACATAGCTCTCTATCTGGGCAGGTACACCCTGCAGTATGGAGTTCCTGAAGCCTTTGCTCTCCACTAGTCTCCCGTCATGGCCGCTCATCACTGTCAGCTGCACCCCATCATCTGGCTGGTACAACTTTCTTCCATTAACCTGCCCGGCAACCACAACATCCAATCAACCAATCATGACATTATTGAACAACTTTTTACACACAGAGAAAGCAAAGACACACACACACCTCTGTGTAGGCGAAGTCCTCCTTGATGTGAAAGAAGCGTGTGTTGTAGGACTCCAGCTTGACCTCCAGGAAGTGGTCTGTGGTGCGCTGTGGAGAGAGAGAGAGAGAGAGAGAGAGAGAGAGAGAGAGAGAGAGAGAGAGAGAGAGAGAGAGAAAGAGAGAGATCTTAAGTGACCGACACTGGTATTGAAATGTAAATCCGGTCCACAACACTGCTGCAGAGATTTATTGATGAGATGCCAAGACATCTCTTTCTTTCCATGACTATCATAACTGTAACACTTTATAAAGAGGTTGTAAAGGGTTTCAAACACGGTGAATATACTATGAATAATAGGGACTAGTATTACTAGAATACTATGTACTAGTACTATGAATACTACGAATCAGTAATAAACAGTTTACATAAGTGTTTGATGAGATACTTAACAAAACTATGCTCAGTGCTATTTGTGACCAACAGACTGAGCTCTGTCCTCACCAGCTTGGCGCTGGGCAGTTTCCTTGGCATGGGCACATCTACGATGGGCATCTCTGCGTGCAGGGGATAGGCCTGTGTCATGCAGTCACTGGGGCCGCTGCCCTTAGGGATAACGGCTGTGATTTTAACCCTCTCACAGCCCTTCACTGAACAGAAGGCAAAGTCCTCCTTCTCATTGTGGGCCTTCACTCGGAGGAACAGCAGGCTGAGAGGGAGACAGGGGAGACTAAGAGTTAATAAGGATTCACTGGGAGGAACAGCAGGCTGAGAGGGAGACAGGGGAGACTAAGAGTTAATAAGGATTTACTGGGAGGAACAGCAGGCTGAGAGTTAATAAGGATTTACTGGGAGGAACAGCAGGCTGAGAGGGAGACAGGGGAGACTAAGAGTTAATAAGGATTTACTGGGAGGAACAGCAGGCTGAGAGTTAATAAGGATTTACTGGGAGGAACAGCAGGCTGAGAGGGAGACAGGGGAGACTAAGAGTTAATAAGGATTTACTGGGAGGAACAGCAGGCTGAGAGTTAATAAGGATTTACTGGGAGGAACAGCAGGCTGAGAGGGAGACAGGGAGACTAAGAGTTAATAAGGATTTACTGGGAGGAACAGCAGGCTGAGAGTTAATAAGGATTTACTGGGAGGAACAGCAGGCTGAGAGGGAGACAGGGAGACTAAGAGTTAATAAGGATTTACTGGGAGGAACAGCAGGCTGAGAGTTAATAAGGATTTACTGGGAGGAACAGCAGGCTGAGAGGGAGACAGGTCAGACTAAGAGTTAATAAGGATTTACTGGGAGGAACAGCAGGCTGAGAGTTAATAAGGATTTACTGGGAGGAACAGCAGGCTGAGAGGGAGACAGGGGAGACTAAGAGTTAATAAGGATTTACTGGGAGGAACAGCAGGCTGAGAGGGAGACAGGGGAGACTAAGAGTTAATAAGGATTTACTGGGAGGAACAGCAGGCTGAGAGTTAATAAGGATTTACTGGGAGGAACAGCAGGCTGAGAGGGAGACAGGGGAGACTAAGAGTTAATAAGGATTTACTGGGAGGAACAGCAGGCTGAGAGGGAGACAGGGGAGACTAAGAGTTAATAAGGATTCACTGGGAGGAACAGCAGGCTGAGAGTTAATAAGGATTTACTGGGAGGAACAGCAGGCTGAGAGTTAATAAGAATTTACTGGGAGGAACAGCAGGCTGAGAGGGAGATAGGGGAGACTAAGAGTTAATAAGGATTCACTGGGAGGAACAGCAGGCTGAGAGGGAGACAGGGGAGACTAAGAGTTAATAAGGATTTACTGGGAGGAACAGCAGGCTGAGAGTTAATAAGGATTTACTGGGAGGAACAGCAAGCTGAGAGGGAGACAGGGGAGACTAAGAGTTAATAAGGATTTACTGGGAGGAACAGCAGGCTGAGAGTTAATAAGGATTTACTGGGAGGAACAGCAGGCTGAGAGTTAATAAGGATTTACTGGGAGGAACAGCAGGCTGAGAGGGAGACAGGGGAGACTAAGAGTTAATAAGGATTTACTGGGAGGAACAGCAGGCTGAGAGTTAATAAGGATTTACTGGGAGGAACAGCAGGCTGAAAGGGAGACAGGTCAGACTAAGAGTTAATAAGGATTTACTGGGAGGAACAGCAGGCTGAGAGTTAATAAGGATTTACTGGGAGGAACAGCAGGCTGAGAGGGAGACAGGGGAGACTAAGAGTTAATAAGGATTCACTGGGAGGAACAGCAGGCTGAGAGTTAATAAGGATTTACTGGGAGGAACAGCAGGCTGAGAGGGAGACAGGGGAGACTAAGAGTTAATAAGGATTTACTGGGAGGAACAGCAGGCTGAGAGTTAATAAGGATTTACTGGGAGGAGCAGCAGGCTGAGAGGGAGACAGGGGAGACTAAGAGTTAATAAGGATTCACTGGGAGGAACAGCAGGCTGAGAGGGAGACAGGGGAGACTAAGAGTTAATACGGATTCACTGGGAGGAACAGCAGGCTGAGAGTTAATACGGATTTACTGGGAGGAACAGCAGGCTGAGAGGGAGACAGGGGAGACTAAGAGTTAATAAGGATTCACTGGGAGGAACAGCAGGCTGAGAGTTAATAAGGATTTACTTGGAGGAACAGCAGGCTGAGAGGGAGACAGGGGAGACTAAGAGTTAATAAGGATTTACTGGGAGGAACAGCAGGCTGAGAGGGAGACAGGGGAGACTAAGAGTTAATAAGGATTTACTGGGAGGAACAGCAGGCTGAGAGTTAATAAGGATTTACTGGGAGGAACAGCAGGCTGAGAGGGAGACAGGGGAGACTAAGAGTTAATAAGGATTTACTGGGAGGAACAGCAGGCTGAGAGTTAACAAGGATTTACTGGGAGGAACAGCAGGCTGAGAGGGAGACAGGTCAGACTAAGAGTTAATAAGGATTTACTGGGAGGAACAGCAGGCTGAGAGTTAATAAGGATTTACTGGGAGGAAGAGCAGGCTGAGAGGGAGACAGGGGAGACTAAGAGTTAATAAGGATTCACTGGGAGGAACAGCAGGCTGAGAGTTAATAAGGATTTACTGGGAGGAACAGCAGGCTGAGAGGGAGACAGGGGAGACTAAGAGTTAATAAGGATTTACTGGGAGGAACAGCAGGCTGAGAGTTAATAAGGATTTACTGGGAGGAGCAGCAGGCTGAGAGGGAGACAGGGGAGACTAAGAGTTAATAAGGATTCACTGGGAGGAACAGCAGGCTGAGAGGGAGACAGGGAGACTAAGAGTTACACGGATTCACTGGGAGGAACAGCAGGCTGAGAGTTAATGGATTTACTGGGAGGAACAGCAGGCTGAGAGGGAGACAGGGAGACTAAGAGTTAATAAGGATTCACTGGGAGGAACAGCAGGCTGAGAGTTAATAAGGATTTACTTGGAGGAACAGCAGGCTGAGAGGGAGACAGGGAGACTAAGAGTTAATAAGGATTTACTGGGAGGAACAGCAGGCTGAGAGGGAGACAGGGGAGACTAAGAGTTAATAAGGATTTACTGGGAGGAACAGCAGGCTGAGAGTTAATAAGGATTTACTGGGAGGAACAGCAGGCTGAGAGGGAGACAGGGAGACTAAGAGTTAATAAGGATTTACTGGGAGGAACAGCAGGCTGAGAGTTAACAAGGATTTACTGGGAGGAACAGCAGGCTGAGAGGGAGACAGGGGAGACTAAGAGTTAATAAGGATTTACTGGGAGGAACAGCAGGCTGAGAGTTAATAAGGATTTACTGGGAGGAACAGCAGGCTGAGAGGGAGACAGGGAGACTAAGAGTTAATAAGGATTTACTGGGAGGAACAGCAGGCTGAGAGTTAATAAGGATTTACTGGGAGGAACAGCAGGCTGAGAGGGAGACAGGGGAGACTAAGAGTTAATAAGGATTTACTGGGAGGAACAGCAGGCTGAGAGGGAGACAGGGGAGACTAAGAGTTAATAAGGATTTACTGGGAGGAACAGCAGGCTGAGAGTTAATAAGGATTTACTGGGAGGAACAGCAGGCTGAGAGGGAGACAGGTCAGACTAAGAGTTAATAAGGATTTACTGGGAGGAACAGCAGGCTGAGAGTTAATAAGGATTTACTGGGAGGAACAGCAGGCTGAGAGTTAATAAGGATTTACTGGGATGAACAGCAGGCTGAGAGGGAGACAGGGGAGACTAAGAGTTAATAAGGATTTACTGGGAGGAACAGCAGGCTGAGAGGGAGACAGGGGAGACTAAGAGTTAATAAGGATTTACTGGGAGGAACAGCAGGCTGAGAGGGAGACAGGGAGACTAAGAGTTAATAAGGATTTACTGGGAGGAACAGCAGGCTGAGAGGGAGACAGGGAGACTAAGAGTTAATAAGGATTTACTGGGAGGAACAGCAGGCTGAGAGGGAGACAGGGAGACTAAGAGTTAATAAGGATTTACTGGGAGGAACAGCAGGCTGAGAGGGAGACAGGGAGACTAAGAGTTAATAAGGATTTACTGGGAGGAACAGCAGGCTGAGAGGGAGACAGGGGAGACTAAGAGTTAATAAGGATTTACTGGGAGGAACAGCAGGCTGAGAGGGAGACAGGGGAGACTACCTACTGTACTCTTTTACTACACATTCTCCTCTCTCCCCCCAAATCCCGCCCTCTGTCTCCACTCTCCTTCCCTCCTCACCCTCTCTCCCCCTCCCTCCCTCCCACCCTCCTCACCCGGTTTCTTCCTCCCAGTAGTAATAGCCTCGGGACAGGTGAGACTGGTTGATCTTGTCTCTCTGTGTGGTCCTCATGAACACACCGGTCTTTCTTGTCTGCTTGGTGAGCCGGTTGTGGATGTCCGAGATGATCGTGAAGGTGGTGCCTGGCGGGTAGCAGAAGCCCACGTTGATCCAGTCATTCCTGGAAAACACACACGCGCACACGCACACACACACGCACACATACACACACACACACAGTTAATCAAGTATATCAAAAAATAGATTTTACAGGAGGCAGCCCAGCACTGAGCTAGGGCTGAACAACTACTCCCACTCACCTGCCATATTAATTAGTAAACACACCGTAGAAAAACAGTTGTCGCTCAGGTAAGTGGCTCTCTGTTTCAGTCAGCTTTCTTCCGTTTGGTGAGAGTGAAACTAGAAACTAGTGAATACGATTCTGGAGTCCTGTGTAGCTCCGTTGGTAGAGCATGGCACTTGCAGCACCTGGGTTCGATTCCCAAGGGGGACCAGTAGGAAAAAATTATTGGATAAGAGCGTCTGCTCAAGGCGCTAGAGGGTAGTACGTACGGCCCAGTGCATCACTGGGGCCAAGCTTCCTGCCATCCAGGACCTCTATACCAGGCGGTGTCAGAGGAAGGCCCTAAAAGACTCCAGCCACCCCGTGTCATAGACTGTTTTCTCTGCTACCGCACGGCAAGCGGTATCGGAGTGTCAAGTCTAGGTCCAATAGGCTCCTTAACAGCTTCTACCCCCAAGCCATAAGACTGCTGAGTGTAGCGAAATGCTTGTGCTTCTAGTTCCGACAGTGCAGTAATATCAACAAGTAATCTAACTATTCCATAACAACTACCTAATATACACAAATGTAAGTAAAGGGATGGAATAAGAATATGTACATATAAATATATGGATGAGCAATGACTGAGCTGTATAGGCAAGATGCAATAGATGGTATAAAATACAGTATATACATATGGGATGAGTAATGCGAGATATGTTAACATCATTATTAAATTGGCATTAATAAAGTGACTACTGATCCATTTATTAGAGTGGCCAATGATTTCAAGTTTGTTTGTAGGCAGCAGCCTCTCTGTGTTAGTGATGGCTGTTTAACAGTCTGATGGCCTTGAGATAGAAACTATTTTTCAGTCTCTCGGTCACACACTTATCAAGAGAATATGTGGTCATCCCTATTGCCTCTGATCTGGCGGACTCACTAAGCACATCTGTAAATGATGTCTGAGTGTTGGAGTGTGCCCCTGGCTATCTGTATATTTTTAAAACAAGAAAATGGTCCTGCCTGCTTTGCTTAATATAAGGAATTAGAAATTATTCATACTTATACTTTTACCTTTACTTTTGATACCTAAGTATATTTAGAACCAAATATTTTTACTCAAGTAGTATTTTACTGGGTAACTTTCTATTAAGGTATCTATACTTTTACTCAAGTATGACATTTGGGTGCATTTTTCACCCCTGCCTACATGTACATATTACCTCAATTACCTGGACTAACCTGTGCCCCCGCACATTGACTCTGTACCAGTACCCCCCCTGTATAAAGCCTCGCTACTGTTATTTTATAATTGCTCTTTAATTATTTGTTATTTTTCTATTTTCTTATTTTTCACTTCAGTTTATTTTAGTAAATACTTTCTTAACACTTGTTTTTCTTAAAACTACATTGTTGGTTAAAGGCTTGTAAGCATTTCATTGTAAGGTCTACACCTGTTGTATTCAGCGCATGTGACAAATAAAATTTTATTAGATTTAAATGTAATGCAGTGTTTATGGCTGAACTTGAAGTTCCATTGCACAAACAATAGATGGCGCCAGAGTAGCATGTAACCAATGGGAATTCCCATATCCCCCAATACAGTAGATGTTCCTCCCTCCGAGTCCTTTCAGCGTAATCTCAGGCCAGGGAATATCTAACACGCATGAAATGACTACCATGCCTCTGCTATTCAAATGACTGCCAATGCTATTAAGTATATTTGCTGGGCAGGGGTGATGTCATATGCTAAGACAAACAGCCACCATAAACTACTGTATCACACTGTCCCTTGAGTTATAGGGTTCGTGGAAGGCAAGGGTGTGACTTGATGATATATAGTTTATTAATATGACCACATGGTCAGGGGATGGCTTTGGGTTACTGGGGGTATAATGACTCATAGGATGTGGTGCCATGATGCTGACAGTTTTTTGGATCAGATGCTGAAACAATGCTGGAAGAAGGAAGTGAATAGTGTATGTGGTGAAGGGTGTATGTGTGTGTGTCTGTGTGTGTCTCTCTGCATCCACTACCAACCTGTGTAGTCTCTCTCTCTGTCTCTGTCTCTGTGTGTGTGTGTGTGTGTGTCAATATCTCTCTGAGTCCACTACCAACCTGTGTAGTCTCTCTCTCTGTCTGTGTGTGTGTCTGTGTGTGTGTCTGTGTCTATATCTCTCTGAGTCCACTACCAACCTGTTGAAGTTGATGAGCCACACAGTGATCTCTGCAGGAGCAGCCTGGTCCCAGTGTACAGTGTAGCCTTTACCCAGGGTGACCACGGGCTGGAACTGCTGGTAGTGCTTCCTCTTGCCCAGAGCGCCCTCTAGTGTCAGGGGTCTGTCAGGGTACTCATCCTTTACCATCTGCATGTTCAGACTGGCAGGGTTACGTGTCTGGATGTAGATCTGAGGGACCACACACACACACACACACACACACACACACACACACACACACACACACACACACACACGTTAATGCACAAAAGCATACAGACACATGCACACACACAAACACACACGTGTGTGTGTGACTAGGAACATGTTCACTAATCTGGAAGACATTAGAAAGTGAGTGAAATGAGAGGGAAACGAGGTTACACTGCACAAAAGACCTAGTGTGTTAGCTTTGAGAGGAAACCTAACCACCACTTTATTTTAAATAATGTGTGAGTACATACTGTGTACCCATGTGTGTGAGTGTGTGTGTGTGTGTGTGTACATGTATGCTTGTGCGCCTGCTGCATGCTTCCTTCAGCCTGCATGGCGTACGCATACCAACCTGTGCATAATGCCCACTACAGATGGCAGCCCTCCAGTCAGGCACGTCGATACAGTCAGGGTGTCTCAGTAGCCAGTTGTCCTCTTTGACCAGGAAGGCTCCAGGGTACTCACTGACCGAGCCGTCCACGTCGTGGAATATCGTGGTCTTGTCACCGTCCATCTGCATCTTATTAAACCATGGGCCGGGCTCACCGAAAAACACCCGGGACGTTATCTGATAAGAAGAGCAGGGGGTAGATGGGGAGGAAGGGGGAGAAGGGGTGAGGGGATGGAGAGAAGAGAGGGGGAGAGGGGAAGGAGAGGAGAGGGGGAGATAGGAGAGATGAGTGTCATGGAGGTGAGAAAGAGCAGCATGTCTCACCTGTAAGACCCTGCTTATGGCACTACAATACCCAGAATCCATCACGACAGCTCATTCCCAAAATTTGCAGCTACGCTTTAGGGCAAACACACACACACACACACAATACACCCCAACTCCCATCATGTGTACAGGTAAATGCTAACCAGCGTGATACACCCCCGCCCCACCCACCCACCACCACACACACTCACTCACTCACTCACTCACTCACTCACTCACTCACAGGCACGTCGTCGAAGGTGATGTCGGTGACGTTGTTGTTAGGGCAGCTCTGCCAGGAGTTGTTGAGTCTGAAGCCGAAGGCGCTGGTGTGTCGACCGTCCAGGGCAATGTATTTTCTGAAGGTGCAGTTCTGCACATTGATGGGCCCGTCGTAGATCTGCATGCCACGGATAGGGAAGTCACTGCAGGACAGACATACAGAGAGTCAGAAAGACCAGAGGGAGGGAGATGAGTTAGAGAAAACGAGAGAGGGGGAGAGAGTGAGAGCTTGACGGACAGACGTCAAGTAGGGCACCATGTAGGGAATAGGGTGCTATTTGGGACACAGACAAGATCATGGGTGCTTTGCGATGTTCCCAAGTGTGCCGGAGGGAACATCGTCATCTCTTTCAGCATACAGACAAAGCTCTGTGCTATTGGATATTGGATAACGACTGCATCTTGGGACCGTTTTGTAACAGTATGCAAAAGTTCAATTGTGGTTGCAAATTATACTTTTTTCTCCAGATAGCATATCATGTACAATTGAGACAGATGATGGATGACGTGTTTCTTTCACCCAGACAATGAAAGAATGTCAGATATGCACAAGTTGAGACATCATACTTTCTGTCTTGCCAAGCACGCAAAACGCTGAAAAGGGAAAAGTTGAAGGGATTAATTTCAGGGTAAAATGTGAATGAGGAGAGGCGATACGAGGAGAAGGAGAAGGAGAAGGAGAAGGAGAAGGAGAAGGAGAAGGAGAAGGGGAGGGGAGGGGAGGGGAGGAAGGGAAGTGAAGGGAGAAAAGAGAAGAAGAGAACAAGAAAGTGTGTGTGTGTGTGTGTGTGTGTGTGTGTGTGTGTGTGTGTGTGTGTGTGTGTGTGTGTGTGTGTGTGTGTGTGTGTGTGTGTGTGTGTGTGTGTGTATACGAGCCAACACTCACACTCCTCGAGGCAGGGTCCTCCCATTGAGGTCGGGTCCCCCGGGACCCCAGATACGGTTGTCAGGAATAGGCATGCCCCTGTTCTCACTCTCCCCAACAAACAGACTGTTCTTCACCTCCTGACGAGAACCATCGTCATCAGGGAATGTACCACCACTACACAGAGAGGGAAAGACAGAGAGAGAGTGACAGAGACAAAGAGTTTGTGTGCGTTTGTTTTAATTTCATCGAAAAATACTTTTCATTTTTGTCAACTAAAATGTAGCGAGACGAGAATTCCACATTAGACTAATGGACATTTAACTTGACATCGAGCTCCTTTTCATCTGTTTTGCCCAATTATAAGCATGCATGCAGAATATTTTTTTACAATCCTCTCATTGGTACAATTGACATCTTTCAGTTGTGTGGACTGATTGAGCTGATCTGCCCGGCTCTCTCCCACAGCTCCCAGGCGGCCACATCAGTCGCTCGTCAATCTTTTGAGCTGATGTGAAGCCAGGACACTGGACTTGTAACCAAACTCAACTAGAAACAATAATGTTTACTCTGTCTTACTTTCATGTAGGCTATTTTTACTCTGATCACATCAGAAGCTCTATAGTGTTACTCATGAATCTGTGTTGCTGCTCTCGCTCCATTCTTTTCCTATGGAAAAACAAATGCTATTTCTTGAATGTTAGGAGTACAGTAATACTTCTGTCATTTTTGGAAAGGTCAAATTCTCCCCTAAACGTTTATTTACCCCCCTTGGTGGTTATGATGTGGAGAAAATCAGAGCCGTAAATTGTTTAACATCTAGCCAAGGCTTTATAGCCTATATGGTTAATTATGTCTGGCATTGGTTACAATCTGCCACAATATCAATGTTGCCAGCTATACGAGGGGATGGTAGGTCTTGTTGGACAAGGCTATCTGAATGTGTACATGATGGAAGTTAGAAGTAGCTTAAATATTCATTATTTAACTGATTATTTTTACTATTATGTGACTAAAATGGCTGTCCAGGGTTTTAGTCGACTGATAATAACTAAAACTAACGAAGGATGAAATTACTAAAACGTGACTAAAAGGTATTTTAAGACTAAACATAAAACCAAATCTAAAATAGATTTTCCCCACAAGGAAAAAGGCTGTTTTAGGCTTAGGGGTTAGGTTTAGGGTTAAAATTAGGGTTAGGGTTAGAATTAGGGTTAGAATTAGGGTTAAGTTTAGGGTTAAGGTTAGGGTTAGGGTTAAAATTAGGGTTAAGTTTAGGGTTAAGGTTAGGTTAAGGGTCAGGGAAAATAGGATTTTGAATGGGAATCAATTGTTTTGGTCTCCACAAGGATAGTAAAACAAATGTGTGCGTGTGTGTGTGTGTGTGTGTGTGTGTGTGCGTGCGTGTGTGTGCATGTGTCAGTGACTGTCAGAGAGTTTGTGTGGCCAAGAGAGCTAAAACGAATGTGTGTGCAAGAGAGTGTGTAAAAGTGTGTGAGTCTGTGCCAGTGTGTCTCTCTGAGAGTGTGGCCTGTTTTCTGAAACCAGCTACAAACCATGCCCAGGCCCATATACCTACAGATGCCACTTTCACACTCCCAAATTACTTTCACACTCTTTCAAAGTCTTTCTTTCCCACTGCATCATAAGCAGACGACCATATAAGGTGTTTTCCAATTACTGCAACGGGGTCTTCTGCAGTCACCCGTAAATACAAACATGAACCACACACACACACACACACACACACACACACACACACACAGGACCACAAGATGTTATTAACATTAATGTCTTACCTAGCCAGTGTCAGGCCAATTCCATTATCAGCAAATCTGAGGGAGAGAGAGAAACCGTTGTTAGAGCCAATCACATAGTAGGCGGAACATTATAATGAGAATATTACACAGACATTATCTGTTTCCGCATGGCAACAGTGTGTGTGTGTGTGTGTGACTATTCACACACTGTTTGTCTAAAACTCCAAGGATAAGGGTTGCCATTGGAAATGTTGGCAAGGATGCAAAGCAGCAACAGACTGAAGGTGAGAAAAACAATAGAGGATTTCTGACAGTTACTGCTGAGTGCTAGACCTAGCAGTAGAAGCCTAGAGCTAAGCATGATCATTGGGGTGCACCATAGGACTGAGAGGGAGCTGACAGAAATACAAGCTGTCCAAATGTAGCCATTTTTCGGAGTGATTGTATATAGACGTCCTAACTTGTGATTTGTTAAGGTAGGTTACAGCTAAATATGTATTTGTTACAATCCACCTATCGCTCGATCCTTCCCTCCGTCTACTCACTGGCAGTCGTCCAACCAGACATCTCCTCCCCTCAGCCAGGCTCCGTGGTCCTGGTTCTTGTAGGCCACAAAATGGTGGATAAGAGCTGGGACACGGGGCTTGAAGGGATCCGCATCTTGGTGGGGTCCATATCTAGAGAGAGGAAGAGAGAGAGAGAGAGAGAGAGAGAGAGAGAGAGAGAGAGAGAGAGAGAGAAGAACGAGAGAGAGAGGAAGAGAAGAGAAGAGAGAGCGGAAGAGAAGAGAGAGAGAGAGACAGATCAGCTTCACTGGTCTGCCCTGCCCATAACTACCCATTGTTCCTTTAAACAGCATTTAGAATCCAAGGCAGTCGCCACTCTAACTCATGCGGAACTAAATCCAATAACTAAACTATAACAAAGAATTGAAGTATAATAAAGTAATATAATTTGATTAGTAATGTGGGGTAAATAAACCAGTCATGAACTTGTTTTGAATCAAGAGTTTGTGTAAAGTATTTGAAATATCACGGTCATTCATGCAGACATCTCTGCTATGTATTATTCACTGTTCAAATGTTAACCAATGTGCTGTATGAAGTCTGGGTGAGTGGGTTTGCAGACTGGGGTCAAATACTTTGGTTGAGGTGCACTTGGACTTTTAGGACGATTCAATTGGTTCCATTGTTATGGGCAAACTAAATCAAGCACAGCTCAAGTATCTGAAAGTCTTTAAGATGTGTATCTGAAAGTCTTTAAGATGTGTATCTGAAAGTCTTTAACATGTGTATCTGAAAGTCTTTAACATGTGTATCTGAAAGTCTTTAACATGTGTATCTGAAAGTCTTTAAGATGTGTATCTGAAAGTCTTTAACATGTGTATCTGAAAGTCTTTAACATGTGTATCTGAAAGTCTTAAACATGTGTATCTGAAAGTCTTAAACATGTGTATCTGAAAGTCTTTAACATGTGTATCTGAAAGTCTTTAACATGTGTATCTGAAAGTCTTTAACATGTGTATCTGAAAGTCTTTAACATGTGTATCTGAAAGTCTTAAACATGTGTATCTGAAAGTCTTTAACATGTGTATCTGAAAGTCTTTAACATGTGTATCTGAAAGTCTTTAACATGTGTATCTGAAAGTCTTTAACGTGTATCTGAAAGAGGTCTGCTAACTAGCTCCCGAGTGGCGCAGCGGTCTAAGGTACTGCATCTCAGTGCTAGAGGCATCACTACAGACCCTGGTTTGATTCCAGGCTGTATCACAAGCGGCCGTGATTGGGATTCCCATAGGGCGGTGCACAATTGGCCCAGCGTGGTCCAGGTTGGGGTTTGGCCGGGGTAGGCCGTCATTGTAAAATAAGAATTTGTTCTTAATTTAGGGATCACTGGGGCGCTAGTGCCCCGTTCCCGACACTACCCGATGAAATGTAAGGCGCCAAATTCAAAATCCAAAAGTTGAATTATTAAACATTCATCAATATACAAGTGTTGCATAGTCATCAAAAGCTCTGATTCTTGGCAATATCACAGCGTTGTCAGATTTCAAAAAGGCTTTACGGTGAAACCACAACATTTGATTGTTTGAGGATAGCATCTCACATATTTATTCATTAGCATAAATTCATAACCAGCGCGGGTCTCACAAAGCCCATATAAGAGCTAAAATAAATCACTTACCTTTCGAAGAACTTCTGCTGAGGGCATCCCAAGTGTCCAAGGAAGACATCCAATGGTTCTTTAGTTAGAAAAAGTAATTTATTATATCCATAAATCTCCGTTTGGTTGGCGCGTTATGTTCAGAAAATCCACCGTCGAGTCGCCCGTTGTACAGTGAAGAGAAAGCGTTCAAATTATACCTATCAACTTTGCCCAAACAAATCAAACATCATTTATAATGCATCCTTAGGTATCCTTTTGTGAATATTAACGATTATATTTTACACGGATGATATCCTAAACGATATAAAAGGAAAATAAAGTGGGGCACGCTCACGGTCTCGTGCCCAGGAAACGTTATTGACATCCGAGGTGCCTTCACTATTTCTTCTTCCTTTCGGTTCTGTTCAATGATAAAGCCTCCAAACACTGTCCAGAGACTGTTGACATCTAGTGGAAGCCATAGGTACTGCCATCTGGGTGCTATTATACATGGATTTCAATAGGAAGCCTATCAAACGGAGGAAATGTCACACAAAAAAAGAAATCTGGACAGAAATTCCTCGGGTTTTCGCCTGCTATATCAGTTCTGTTATACACACAGACATTATTTTAACATTATGTGCATATCGTAGTTTCTGGGCCTGAGTGGCAGGCATTTTACTTTGGGCACGCCAGACTCTCCAAAACCGTCACCACTGCTGATGATGCCGAAAGAGTTAACTGATTTGCCTAGTAAACTAAAGGTTAAATTAACAAAAAAGTTAACTACTCACCCCTCACCCATAGTCCAGTGTGTGTGTGTGTGTGTGTGTGTGTGTGTGTGTGTGTGTGTGTGTGTAATGTGGGGTGTGACACTGACCTTGCTCCCACTAGAGAAAGGAAGGGTCTCTTGTCCTTGTCATTGGCCTGTGTTGTCTTAACACCATTGTCTAGGATCATCCCAGCCTGCACAAGTACACACACATTATTACATTAACCCTTCCAGTCAAGGAGACAGCAGATATGAACAGAAGATATGAACAACAGATATGAACAGCTGTGAGAACACTGAGGGTGCTTCCCACAATGCACCCTATTCTCTACATAGTAGAGCCTTGGCCCTGGTCAAAAGTAGTGCACTACTGTATGTGGGGAAGAGGGTGCCATTGGGACCGATCATCTCAAAGTCAAAGTCACCATTATTAGTCAGTTGTACAACCGAGTGCCTTCAACTGAAATGTGTCTTCCGCATTTAACCCAACCCCTCTGAAACAGAGAGGTGCATGGGGCTGCCTTAATCAACATCCATGTCTTCAGTGCCCGGGGAACAGTGGGTTAACTGCCTTGTTCAGGGGCAGAACGACAGATTTTTACCATGTCAGCTCGGGGATTCGAACTTGCAACCCTCCGGTTACAAGTCCAACGCTCCAACGCATCTGAGTCGCCTCTAGCAACAACACAACAGCTTCCAAGGTCTCTCTCTCTCTCTATCATTCCTAACAACACTTGTTTTCTCTCCCTCCTCTCTCACGTTCTCTCTCTCTCACCCTCCTCTCTTTCACATTCTCTCTCTCTCACCCTCCTCTCTTTCACATTCTCTCTCTCTCACCCTCCTCTCTTTCACATTCTCTCTCTCTCTCTCTCTCTCTCTCTCTCTCTCTCTCTCTCTCTCTCTCTCTCTCTCTCTCTCTCTCTCTCTCTCTCTCTCTCTCTCTCTCTCTCTCTCTCTCTCTCTCTCTCTCTCTCTCTCTCAGTTCCTCCTGAATCAAGGGCCTAAAAGACACACACTGACACACAGCTTGTGCTTTATATGAAAAAAAGGGGGATCCGGTTAATAAAGGAAAATGATATTTAAACAAACAATAGTTTTGGCATGAATCAACTTCATCAGAAACGTAAGCCTATTGTTTGTTAGTCTATGTTTTTCTAGTACAAGCTGGTATATCTAGTTCTATCACAAGGAGGCTGTGGTACCAGCTTGACATAAGTTATATTTCTATTAAGACACCCTGCTAGGAACAGAGAGAGAGAGAGGAAATATTATGCAGAGAAAGAGAGAGAGAGAGATGCTGCCAGATAGAGAAAATTAGTGAGAGAGAATGGGTGGAGAGAGAGAGCGAGACAAAAGGTGGAGAGAGAGAGAGACGGCTGGAGAGAAAGAAAGAGAGAAAGGGTGGAGAGAGAGAGAGAGAGATAAACGTTGGAAAGAGAGAGAGAGAGAGAGAGAGAGAGAGAGAGAGAGAGAGAGGGTGGAGAGAGAGAGAGCAAGAGAGCGAGAGAGAGAGAGAGAGAGAGAGAGAGAGAGAGAGAGAGACAGAAAAGGTGGAGAGAGAGAGATTGTGAAAGGGTGGAGAGAAATTGAGAAATGGTGGAGAGAGAGAGAGAGCGCGAGAGTGAGAGAAGAGTGGAGAGAGAGAGAGAGAGAGAGAGAGAGAAAGAGAGAGAAAAAGAGGGAAGGGTGGAGAGAGAGAGCGAGAGCGAGAGAAAGGGTGGAGAGAGAGAGAGAAAGAGAGAGAGAGAGAGAGTGAGAGAGCGAAAGCGAGAAAGGGTAGAGAGAGAAAAAGAGAGAAAAAGAGGGAAAAAGAGGGAAGGGTGGAGAGAAAGAGAGCGAGAGAAAGGGTGGAGAGAAAGAGAGATAGCACTACGCTAGGTGGCTGTGCTAGGTTGGTACACTGGGTGTCTACGCTAGGTGGTTACGCTAGGTGGCAACTCTAGTGCTATCATGCTCTAGCGGAGCACATCCATTCGGGTGTGGAGGGATAGAAAGATAGAGGCAAAGGTAGGGTTAACACACACACACTGGGTTAACACACACTGGGTTAACACACACACACACACACACTGGGTTAACACACACACACACACTGGGTTAACACACACACACACACTGGGTTAACACACACACACACACACTGGGTTAACACACACACACGGAAGAGCAGTTAGCTTATATCTGGTTGGTTAATATGACTTCCCTTATTCTATGTTTGCTGTTATTATCTGTCTGTTTAAATAAATAAATATGTAAAACACACACCACTAAGACTCACACACACACATAAACTCTTACCCTGTTGTTGGAGTGGGCCCTATTGTTGGTGAACTGGCCCATAGGTGTGTGTTCGGAGCGGCCAGGAGAGTACATGCCCTCAGAGGCTCCCGTAGGCACATGGTGGAAGAGGAACCAGAAACCTGTCTCCTTGAAGGACACACACAGTATGTTAACAACAAACACATGCAAGCATTAACACACACAAACACACACCATACTATACATATCAAATTACTATACAGTAATTCATCAGACTGGACATTGGGGTAATGAGGCCTACATACATACTGTACACCTGAAGACAAGGACAGATAGAAAGAGCAAATGGAAGATAGAGAATGAGAGAGAGAGAGAGAGAGAGAGAGAGAGAGAGAGAGAGAGAGAGAGAGAGAGAGAGAGGAGAGAGTGAGGAGAGAGTGAGAGAGGACAGAGGAGAGAGAGAGAGAGAGAGAGAGAGAGAGAGAGAGAGAGAGAGAGAGAGAGAGGGAGGGAGGGAGGGAGGGAGGAAGGAATGATAGAGAGAGAGAGACTTACCTCTGAGCCTGCTGCTGCACAGTTGATGAGGTTGTTATTGGGGTTGGCAATCCAAAAGGTGGACGTAGCGCTGGAAGAGACAAAGAAAGACAGAGGGAAAGAGAGAGAGAGAGAGAGAGAGAGAGAGAGAGAGAGAGAGAGAGAGAGAGAGAATGTGAAAGAGAGGAGGGTGAGAGAGAGAGAACGTGAGAGAGGAGGGAGAGAAAACAAGTGTTGTTAATTATCCCAGTGTCCTACCCCTCGCTTCAGGCAGCACCTGTCGTGCTCTGTCGCACGCACAGACAGACAGACAGACAGACAGACAGACACACACATACCATTAACAAGGGGTCGTCACTGCCTTTCAAAAACATGAAAGCAAATCAGGTCATCGGTAATCAAGGTCTCTACTAGCCCTAATCACAATCTACTCTATAATCAACACATAAGAAAACGAGGGACAGGCGAGATAGAGAACGAGAGAGAACAAGAGAAGGAGAGAGATAGAAAGAGAGAGATAAAGAGAGAAGGAGATAGAGAGAGAGAACAAGAGAAAGAGAACGACAGAGACAGAGAGAGAGAGAGAGAGAGAGAGAGAGAGAGAGAGAGAGAGAGAGAGAGAGAGAGAAGCAGTGTAATTGTCTTTGTTGAGCTTGTGGTATTTAAAAATAAATGAAGGATAGAGAGTGAGATTGAGCGAAAGACACCATAGAAAGGAAATGAATACTGTAACTAATAAAAAGCTTTAAGTTTAGCTTTTAGGATTGGGATATGCTGTCTGATTTTGTTCAGTGAAAATGTACATTACTGAAGAATCCTGCATTTGCGAAAGTCTAAGCTGTCAGGCGATGAAAAATTGGGTTTTCCAGTTTGTTGCAGATTTTTCCAAAGGAAACTGCCTTAGATTCATAATTTCTTGTATGTATGACTCAAGCACTACTGCTTTTTAACCAGACGTCAGAAATGTCCGTAAAAAAATTGACATTTGGGAAATGGAATGACACAAAGCAGCAGGACCAATAAAAACACTTCGGAATTTGACGTTTGGAGCAACTTCAAAATTTGACATTTGTAGAACGTGGATGAACGTCAAATTCTGCAGTGAGACTGTGAGAGCTTCTTGTTTTTAACTGGTATCAATAAAGAATCTTAACACAAATTGAATGTAGCAATTCATAAAGACTGAAGGGAACTATTATATGACAGTGGCATATAATATATCATGCGGCTACACTATGTACACTATGGCTGTCTCCTATACAGTGAGGGAAAAAAGTATTTGATCCCCTGCTGATTTTGTACGTTTGCCCACTGACAAAGAAATGATCAGTCTATAATTTTAATGGTAGGGTTATTTGAACAGTGAGAAACAGAATAACAACAAAAAAATCCAGAAAAACGCATGTGAAAAATGTTATAAATTGATTTGCATTTTAATGAGGGAAATAAGTATTGACCCCTCTGCGAAACATGACTTAATACTTGGTGGCAAAACCCTTGTTGGCAATCACAGAGGTCAGACGTTTCTTGTAGTTGGCCACCAGGTTTGCACACATCTCAGGAGGGATTTTGTCCCACTCCTCTTTGCAGATCTTGTCCAAATCATTAAGGTTTCAAGGCTGACGTTTGGGAACTCGAACCTTCAGCTCCCTCCACAGATTTTATATGCGATTAAGGTCTGGAGACTGGGTAGGCCACTCCAGGACCTTAATGTGCTTCTTCTTGAGCCACTCCTTTGTTTCCTTGGCTGTGTGTTCTGGGTCATTGTCATGCTGGAATACCCATCCACGACCCATTTTCAATGCCCTGGCTGAGGGAAGGAGGTTCTCACCCAAGATTTGACGGTACATGGCCCATCGTCCCTTTGATGCAGTGAAGTTGTCCTGTCCCCTTAGCAGAAAAATACCCCCAAAGCATAATGTTTCCACCTCCATGTTTGACGGTGGGGATGGTGTTCTTGGGGTCATAGGCAGCATTCCTCCTCCTCCAAACACGGTGAGTTGAGTTGATGCCAAAGAGCTCCATTTTGGTCTCATATGACCACAACACTTTCACCCAGTTGTCCTCTGAATCATTCAGATGTTCATTGGCAAACTTCAGACGGGCATGTATATGTGCTTTCTTGAGCAGGGGGACCTTGCGGGCGCTGCAGGATTTCAGTCCTTCACGACGTAGTGTATTACCAAATGTTTTCTTGGTGACTATTGTCCCAGCTGCCTTGAGATCATTGACAAGATCCTCCCATGTAGTTCTGGGCTGATTCGTCACCGTTCTCATGATCATTGCAACTCCACGAGGTGAGATCTTGCATGGAGCCCCAGGCAGAGGGAGATTGACAGTTCTTTTGTGTTTCTTCCATTTGCGAATAATCGCACCAACTGTTGCCACCTTCTCACCAAGCTGCTTGGCGATGGTCTTGTAGCCCATTCCAGCCTTGTGTAGGTCTACAATCTTGTCCCTGACATCCTTGGAGAGCTCTTTGGTCTTGGCCATGGTGGAGAGTTTGGAATCTGATTGATTGATTGCTTCTGTGGACAGGTGTCTTTTATACAGGTAACAAGCTGAGATTAGGAGCACTCCCTTTAAGAGTGTGCTCCTAATCTCAGCTCGTTACCTGTATAAAAGACACCTGGGAGCCAGAAATCTTTCTGATTGAGAGGGGGTCAAATACTTTTTTTCCCTCATTAAAATGCAAATCAATTTATAACATTTTTCACATGCATTTTTCTTGATTTTTTTGTTGTTATTCTGTCTCACACTGTTCAAATAAACCTACCATTAAAATTATAGACTGATCATTTCTTTGTCAGTGGGCAAAATCCCATTTTCCGGATGGATTTTCCTCTGGTTTTCGCCTGCCAAATCAGTTCTGTTATACTCACAGACATTATTTTAACAGTTTTAGAAACAGAGTGTTTTCTATCCAATACTACTAATTATGTGCATATCCTAGTTTCTGGGCCTGAGTAACAGGCATTTTACTTTGAGCACGCCAGACTCTCCGAACCTCCGAACACTGCCGCCGCTCTCGGAACAGTTTTTAAACACCTGGGCGGACTGTTATTTAGTAGATATTCTCTACAGTCGTTTGTTGCTTTATTCCTCTCAGCATTTTAAGTTAATACTCACTCTGTGTTATGAGGAGGGAGAGAAGAGGAGAGGAGAGAAGAAAAGAGGAGAGGAGACGAGAGGAGAGGGGGTGGAGGGAGAGGAGGGAGGGGAGAGGAGGGGAGAGGAATGGAGCGGAGAGGAGGGGAGAGAGAGGAGATAAGGAGTCTGGCGATAGAAAGCGGGGAGAGGGGAGAGGAGAGATGGGAGGAGAGGGTGAAGACAGTAGAGTCGGGGAATAGGGAAGGTGGAGAGAGGGAGATAGTAGTGTGTCTGTGTGACAAGATGTGTGGGAAAAGAGAATAGATAGAAAGAGAGGGAGGGAGGGAGGGGGAGGAGATATGGGGAAGCAGCAAATCTGTAAAACTTTACTGAGGAAAAGTAATTCTGTTACCTCATAATTTTTGGTAGGTGACATTCAATTATGTATATAAACCCTGGGTAGCTGACGCTGTGTCTTGGCCAATAAGAGCCTTTGAAGCCACCGGGCCTCCATTATTAAACTCCTCTTTTCGAGGCTTTGATTAATGGAAGTTAAGCAGGGAAAAACAATATCCCCACATTAAAATACCCAACTTGTCAACAATGCCATGATGTGCAACATATGTATGCAGCCAGCGCCGATTAAAGGGATGGGGGAAGACATTTCATATGGAAGTATTGAAATTATTAGAGTAGAATTGCTCAGCTTTTGGTACTGTGTAACCATAGCAACGCATGTAAATGTCAATGTATGCTAGATATTTTACAAAACGATAACCCATTGTTGATGTTATTAAGCATGGATGAAGTGGTGGTACATGTGTGCAATGTAACTGCTGTTCTTATGGATTTTCTAATAGTCCTAGTCACAACTGTTGAACAAATACTGTGCATTGACAGTGACTGTAGTTAACGTTAGCAGCCAGCCTAGTGCTACATGACATGATGTATACAAATAGGCCACCAGTCAACCCAGGGTTTTTTACAGTGTGACTGAACCACTTCCTAGGTTTGTTGTACTAAGAGTCATTGCAATTTATTAACAGATTAATCTTAAATTGGTCAGCAATATTGAAAACATATTATTATGGATGATTTTCTCCAGCTGTACATTATTGTTGCTTTGTAGTGTTGGGAGGTGAGCAACATGTTTTCCTTTCAACAGCTACAGGTTTTGGATGATACATGTTATTTTTTAAAACAATACATAGTATTGTATGAACTAAACAGAAGCCATTAATTTCTCAATAAAAATGGAAGATATATACAAACATTTAAAAATGTCCCCACTTCAACAAAGAAATACTTAAATGCATCTATTTTTGTCCTTGAAACATCAAATCAAATCAAATTGTATTGGTCACATACACACATGGTTAGCAGATGTTAATGCGAGTGTAGCGAAATGCTTGTGCTTCTAGAACCGACCGTGCAGTAATATCTAACAAGTAATCTAACAATTTCACAACACAACATAACATTGAAATACCGTAAATTCCAATGAATTCCTATGGAGGCTGTTCCTTAGGAGGAGTATCATAATGACAAACAGAGGGGAGAGGAGATGAATAGGAGGGGCGAGGAGAGGATTGGGGAGAGGGGAGGAATAGAGAGGAGAGGAGGGGAGAGGAATGGGGAGAGGAGAGGAGGAAAGAGGAGAGGAGGAAAGAAGAGAGGAGAGTAGAGGAGGGAGAGGAATGGAAAGTTGGGGAGAGGAGAGTAGAGGAGATGAGAGGAGAGGAGGGAGAGGAATGGAAAGTTGGGGAGAGGAGAGTAGAGGAGATGAGAGGAGAGGAGAGGAGGGAGAGGAATGGAAAGTTGGGGAGAGGAGAGTAGAGGAGATGAGAGGAGAGGAGAGGAGGGAGAGGAATGGAATGGAAAGGTGGGGAGAGGAGGGGAGAGGAGAGGCAAGATAATTGTTTTTTATGTGAAGTCTTAACCAAGTCAGTGGCCACGCCCACGTGAGCACAGACATTACATCGACGTCATGGCACACACCCTTTTTCCAGGGTGTATAAAACCCACTTTCGATAAAATGTACATTAGGCCAACGAGACCAACAGCGTGAGCTGAGAGGGACGTAATGCCTAAAACTCTGAAACTTTCAACAGAGAAGAAGAACATCTCTACAAAACTACAAGACTACACAGGAACATTCAGTCTGCAGCTGTTTAACTTCTTAGGGAGCAGCTCCCGAGGTGACGGTTTTGGAGAGTCTGGCGTGCCCAAAGTAAAATGCCTCCCACTCAGGCCCAGAAAATATTATATGCACATAGTTAGTACTATTGGATAGGAAACACTCTTAAGTTTCTAAGAGTGTTAAAATATTGTCTGTGAATATAACAGAACGGATATAGCAGGTGAAAACCAGAGGAATTTCTGTCCTGGAAAAAGTGATTTTGACACATTGCCTCATTTTGAACCCCTCCCTATTGAAAATGACCATATAAGGGAGTAAGATTTCAGTACCTATTGCTTCCACTGGATGTCAACAGTCTCTAGACAGTATTTTGATTACGTTTAGTTGCTCTTGATGGTAATAGAATAAGAATTGGGAAGTGGTCACCAGAAGTAAACAGAAGAGGATGAGCATTCACAGGCTTGCGCGTGCTGTGGTTTTTTCCTTTCCTATCACCCAGTTTATAATCCGGTTGAAATATTATACTAAATATACATAAAAGTGTTCCTAAGGATACATTATCAATGATGTTTGATTGTTCTTGGACAAGTGTATAGGTATATTTGAACACGTTCTCTTCACTTTTCAATGGGCGATTCGACGTTGGATTTTCTGAACATAACGCACCAACCAAACGGAGATTTATGGATATAATAAATGACTTTTTCTAACAAAAGAACCATTGGACACATAGGAAACACTCTGAATTTTCTAAAAGTGTTAACATTTTGTCTGTGAGTAAAACGGATATGGCAGGCGAAACCCAGAGGAATCTCTGTCCTGGAAAAAGTGGTTTTGACAGAGTGCCTCATTTGGAACCCCTCCCTTATGAAAATGCCCATATAAGGGCATATGAATGCAGTACCGATCGCTTCCTCTGGATGTCAACAGTCTCAAGACAGTGTTCAGATTTTTTGGGGATGCTATTAGAGCAGAGAAGAAGAGAAATCATGACGTGTCCCCTTGGAAGTCAACAGAAGAGAATGCGCGCTCCCGAGAAGGCACACTCTGTGTTTTTTTTTCGTTCTTATAGCCCAGTTTATATTCCGGTTGATTTATTATAGTAAATATACGTAAAAGTGTTCCTAAGGATACATTTAAAATGATTTTTGATTGTTCTTGGACAAGTTTATAGGTATAAGTTGAACGAGTTCTCTTCACATTTCAATGGAGGAGTGGAGGCTGTAGTTTATGATTATATGTATTATATTATGGATATAATACATTACTTTTTCTAACAAAAGAACCATGGATTGTCTTTGTTGGACACTTTGGAAGCCATCAGCAGAAGTTCTTCAACAGGTAATTGATTTGTTTTCGCTGTGAAATGTGTTATGTGTGAACCGTGATGGCTTATGAATTCATGGTAATGGGAAAAATATGTTAGGTGCTACCCTCAAACAATCAAATGTGGTGCTTTCGCCGTAAAGCCTTTTTGAAATCTGACAACGCTGTGATATTGCCAAGAAACAGAGCTTTTGATGAGTATGAAACACTTGTATATTGGTGCATGTTTAATAATTCAACTTTTGGATTTTGAATTTGGCGCCTTGTATTTCACCTGGTAGTGTCGGGAGTGGGCGCCCCACCACTCCCTAAGAAGTTAAGTACTTTAGTCTGGTAAACGCAACCGAGAACCACCGGGTGGTACTCTGAAAGATCCATTCTGGAGAACATTTACCCTTAAAACGACCATTGGTACGTCTGACGTATCCATATTTAACAGACACTTCCAGAACAAAGGGGGAACAAGCTACAACTATGAAAAACTTTGATCTCTGGTGGACAAACCAGAGACTTTGTCGACTGACTCTCCAGCAGACGGACCGGCGATTTCAACAGAGAGACAACAAAGGCATACACTCGTAAATATGTAAAATGCAATTTCTTTTCGAATGAGTGGCTGTTCATGTGCAAAGTATTAGCATTTCCATGAGCCTAGTTATCAGCTGTGTGTACGATAGTGGAGTCCTTTGTATTTTCTCCCGCTTTTTCTTACCTGCCCCTCCCTACTCATTTGGTGTAACAAGGTTTTGTATCGGTTTATCGGTTTAGTCCACTAGGGACTTTTCATTGTATCATGTTAGTAACCAATGTATAACCTATCCTGTGTGTGTTTATGTACTTCTGTGCGACGTTCAGAATATGACTGATGAGGTAATTGATTAATAAGTGACTGTAATCGATAAGACATAAAGATATCGGAAAATAGTTAAATTCAGGAAATAGTAACTCTTTAAACAGCACATAGACATGCACAGTGTAGTGAATAGGATGCCATTTGGGATGCAGCCCTAGTAACCGACAACTAGATAAAACTCGGATTTGAACACTCAAATGAATGTGGGATCCAGACTTTTAGCAAAACCTCTAGCCTTAGAATCACAACCTAATTGGTTTTGCAAAGGGAATAGAGAACATCAGTCGGGTAATAAGCAGTGTGTGTGTGTGTGTGTGCGTGTGTGTGTGTGTGTGCGCGTGCGTGCGTGTGTGAGATAAGGTAAAGCTCAGTCTTATTGCAGTGATGTATCTTCTGGCTGAGTGTGTCTCTTATGCATTAAACATACTCTGTCTCTCTAACACCAGAGATAGCAGGTTACCACGGGGACAGACATATCAGTTCAGAGGACCGATTTATACGCAACAGACATGCCAAAGAGGTGAGTGTGTGTACATGTATCTACCTGTGGCTGTGTCTGTATATATCCATCTTACACATGTGTGTATCTATATGGGTAGATTTGAAGGCAGCCCTAGATGCTGATCTAGGGTCAGTTCTTACCCACTAATAGTTAAGTTTAGGATTACGTGAGGGGAAACTGATCCTAGATCTGTACCTACGTGACACTTGTATTGCTCTATACATCTCCTCTACCTGCAGTCTTGTCGTGGGTTGGCCACATATCCGGGGAAGGCTCCCTGTGTGATATCGCGACACATCTTGCTGTCCCTGTCGGAGGGCAGCAGGGTACCAGCTCTGATCATCAGCCCCAGGCAGTGGTCAAAAGTGTTCCTCTCCTCAGGACCGTCCTCAGTGAAGAAACAGTGTCCCAGAGCATCATAGCCCACCACGTCCTTTACCTGGTAGGACAGAGATGGGGGGAGGGAGAGAGGGGAGGGAGAGAGAGGGGGAGCGAGGGGGGGAGAGAGAGAGTGAGAGAGAGAGTGGGGAGGGAAAGGGTTGGAGGGAGAGAGAGAGGGGGAGAGAGAGAGCGAGGGGGAGAGAGAGAGAGAGTGGGGAGGGAGCGAGGGGGAGAGAGAGAGAGAGAGAGAGAGAGAGAGAGAGAGAGAGAGAGAGAGAGAGAGAGAGAGAGAGAGTGGGGAGGGAAAGAGGATGGGAGAGAGGGGAGGAGGCGAGGGGAGAGAGAGAGAGAGAGAGAGTGGGGAGGGAAAGAGGAGGGAGAGAGGGGAGAGAGAGCGAGTGGGGAGAGAGAGAGAGTGGGGAGGAAAAGAGGGGAGAGAGACACCAGGGTTGGGGTCAATTCCATTTAAATTCCATTCAATTCAAGGAGTACGCTGAATTTCTAATTCCAATACCTTCAATGCTTTTCAATGAGGAACATGAGGAATTGGAATTTGGTTTAGTCCTACTTTCTGAATTGACTGGAATAACCCCAACCCTGACAAACCATGCACACATTTATTTTGAATGGCACAGATGCATGTCTGAAGGAAGTGGTTTTCCTTCTCTGTCATCTGCACTGGGCTAAAAACCCAAACTCATCAGATGGTTTGAAACACATCATTCCACTGAGCTACACCAATTTAAGAAAGATATTACTCTGCCTGCCACGTTAGCTAGCTAGCTTATCTCACCTCTTCTTTGCGGTTGGTTTGGGGAAGTCTCCTCATGTGAGATCAGTTCACCAAACTACCTCTGCTAACACAAGACTGTATTAGCCTGCTGAGCTAAATCATGGGGTGCTAACCCCAGTCTTCATGTCTATGGAGATATTCTGACATCTCGATCTAGTGCATTATTTTAAACCAGGACCCACAGGGACCAGGGACCCTATTCCACTATGTAGGGAATAGAATAGGGTACTAACTGGGCCAAAGCCGAAGCAGAGAGATAACATCTCAGAGAATTCAGTATCTCACCATCTATCTTCCATTTCCTTCTATTGCCTGAAGAGTGACAGGACACAATTGTGTTCTATCCAGTTTGTACCCAATTTTCAGGAGCCTTGGTTTAGATACGCCATGTTGGGTAGCAACGGGACATCTTCTCGTTATGGCAACGGATAGATTCTCTGATTGCCGTGGCAACACAACAGGACACCTTTAACAACCCTCCAACACATACGCACGTGCACGAGGATGGGCGAAGATGAGCTTGCATGAGCGCGCACACACATACACAATCCCACCTCAGTCTCCGACAGACTGTTCTCATAGAACTTTAGCTAGAAACAATTATCTTCTTTGGGCGTAATTCTATTTAGTTGCTCTGTCTGTGACCCTGTAACATCCACAGATCCTAATGTCCCTGGGTTCACAATAGTAATTAGCAACATGCATAATCATGAATATCATTATTATCATCATTATCATTCCGTAGGTGTCTCGGCTTTTTTGCAAAGACAGTGAAATGAACATTCCCAAAATTCCCAGATTTTCTAGAAGTCCTGGTTCAAAGATTCCCGGAATCAGGATTTCTGAAAAACCAGGGAATTTTGGGAAAGTTACCAGAATTTTGCAACCCAAGATGTGGAGCATTATAACGTCTCTCAACAACTCAGCTACAGCCGTTACAGAGTAACGCTAATAAAATCAAGTACTTTTTCTGTGCCTGCGTGAACAGAAGAAACCTGTCAAGTGAGGTTCGAAAATGTTTCTGTGAATGTGCTAACCCTAGTGATTCAGTGTGCTAACCCTAGTGATTCAGTGTGCTAACCCTAGTGATTCAGTATGCTAACCCTAGTGATTCAGTATGGTAACCCTAGTGATTCAGTATGGTAACCCTAGTGATTCAGTATGCTAACCCTAGTGATTCAGTGTGCTAACCCTAGTGATTCAGTATGGTAACCCTAGTGATTCAGTATGCTAACCCTAGTGATTCAGTATGCTAACCCTAGTGATTCAGTATGCTAACCCTAGTGATTCAGAGTGCTAACCCTAGTGATTCAGAGTGCTAACCCTAGTGATTCAGTGTGCTAACCCTAGTGATTCAGTATGCTAACCCTAGTGATTCAGTATGCTAACCCTAGTGATTCAGTGTGCTAACCCTAGTGATTCAGTATGCTAACCCTAGTGATTCAGTATGCTAACCCTAGTGATTCAGTATGGTAACCCTAGTGATTCAGTGTGCTAACCCTAGTGATTCAGTATGCTAACCCTAGTGATTCAGTATGCTAACCCTAGTGATTCAGTATGCTAACCCTAGTGATTCAGTATGCTAACCCTTGTGATTCAGTTAAATTATTTTACATCTGGGATTCAAAAAACAGCAGAGCTAACACCCCGCCACTCGTTTGGCATCCAGCTTATATTTGAGGTTCTGCTGGGGTAAGACAGTTGATCTAACAGAAGACACACACACACACACACACACACACACACACACACACACACACACACACACACACACACACACACACACACACACACACACACACACACACACACACACACACACACACACACACACACACACACACACACACGGTGTGAGAGGTGGTCTGGGCGAAGGCAGGAGTCGTCATGACAACCAAACGGCCAACCAGCAGCACTTTTATTCTCTCAAATGTATGGAACCAAATGTCCAAGTGTGTGCATGCATATAACTCACCAGTAGGCCGTTAGAGCCGTGCACAGTGACACAGCGGGAGAAGGTGTGGTGGATGGACAGATCGCTGACGGAGGTGGGGGGATCGTAGCCTCCCTTCTGGTCCACGTCTCCGTTCATATGGAAGTGGACAGGGTAGTGACCCATAGACTGTTGACCCATGTGCTGCAACTCTACACCGGACACCTGCACAGACTTAAAGCCACGCTCCACCTGGGAGGGAGACATGTGGGGAGAGGGGGAGAGTGAGACAGTTAGAAAGTGAGACCGCCAGAGAGTGAGACCGCTAGAGAGTGAGACCGCTAGAGAGTGAGACCGCTAGAGAGGGAGACCGCTAGAGAGTGAGACCGCTAGAGAGTGAGACCGTTAGAGAGGGAGACCGCTAGAGAGTGAGACCGCTAGAGAGTGAGACCGTTAGAGAGGGAGACAGCTAGAGAGTGAGACTGCTAGAGAGTGAGACTGCTAGAGAGTGAGACCGCTAGAGAGGGAGACCGCTAGAGAGTGAGAGAAAGACAGAGTAAGACACAAGAATTTGAATGTGAATGAAACAGTAAAAGTGTGAGAGATTGAGTAGGAGGCAGATAAAAAGATGTTGAGGGTTTCCATGCATGAGAGACTAATCAAATTGTTTCCATAATTCTTCATTAAAATGTGGTTGACTAGAATGTAATGGGAAGAATTTGCAGGCAGTGGAGATGGACGTGGCTCCATTCCATACTGGCTGTGGATCTTCTCCTGGACTGCGTCCCAAATGAGAGCCCTGCATTTCCTGGTCAAAAGTACTGCACTATTATAGGGTGTCATTTGGGATGCAGGCCCAGGTCTTATGACTGACAGCTTCAATAAACAGCTGTCTATTGAACAGGATGCAATCCAACTCATTCTAAAGACTATGCCAGTGTGCAATTGTGTGTGTGTGTGTGTGTGTGTGTGTGTGTGTGTGTGTGTATCTCCCTGCTATGTTGCCCTTCACACTTTGTTTCTGTGCTGTAGATAAAATGTGCCTTCATTTAGATGGAACTCAATCAAAAGAGCTTCCAAGAAACTTTCACTCATTGGAAATGTTCTGCCAAACCTAATTACAGTAATGCCAAACATAACATAATACAATAACTCCTCCCAATGTGACACTCCCTGTCAGCAAAGTGACAATTGTTTATTTGTGCAAACATTAGCCTGCCTGCTTGCTTAAATCAGGATTGGTATCTGGTATTAATATTATCCATAGCTGTTATGGTGCTGTGTGTGTGTGTGTGTGTGTGTGTGTGTGTGTGTGTGTGTGTGTGTGTGTGTGTGTGTGTGTGTGTGTGTGTGTGTGTGTGTGGGTTTGCCTGCCTGTCCATCTGTCATAGAATCACACTGGCCTAATGATAGCCGACATACCACTGTCATAACGATGATATTACAGATGTCATTGACAGTCATGACAGATTGCGTCACCATATGTCATCTGATGACAGTCATGACCCAAACCAGATCATTACTGTAATAATCTAGTTGGCTGGCGTGTGTGACAGTCTCAGCTCTATCTGTCCTAACTGGGCTCCCCAGAGTCTGGGCGTCTAGCCATGCTAGACGGGGACGGAAGGGTGGTGCTTTCTAACTAAACATCTGATTAGAACTAAACTCTGTAAACTTTACCCTTACCCTCACCTAACATGTAAGGACAGTAGATGAGCTTGGTTTCTTAATGTAACCTATATGTTAACTGTACAGTATAGCCCAAAATAACAGTCCATGTCTTCTGGTGAAGGCCACAAGGTACTGAAGAAACAGAAAGACATGATTAGGGCTGCAAAACTCTGGTAACCTCCCAGACTGTAGCCCTTTCCTGCAGTCAAATGACCTTGAGGCCTCATGGGTGGAACGTTACTAATATTTTTCATAATTAATAAACATTATTTCAAAAACCTGCCGAAAATCCGGTGTTTCTATGTCAAACGGTTTTGTTATATTTCAGTCTTCTCTGTAATGTATATAACATGTAATATTGGGATGCAAACTGAAAATAGAATACATTTCAACTGTATATGTGACATGGTCTAGGTGCCTTCTTTTTTTTAAGCCCATAACCATGTGTAAGAGGTGTATACTTTTGTTTTAAAGTAGATTTGTTTAAGACCAAGAAACACTCTGTGCCCATGGCAGTAAAAGGTTAAAGGAAGTTATCGGAATTGTCCAGCCCTACACACAATATCTACACGTTTGGATCAGTGGAAGGATAAAGAAAAGATGAAAGTAGATGGAAGGACGAAGGGAAGATGTAGGGGTTTATGGAAGGATGAATGGGTGGATGGATGAATAAAGTAAAGGTGTTGATAGAGGGATGAAGAGATAGATTGTAGGGGTGGATTGGCGAACAATTAATGACATGTTAATTAAATTACCTTCATGTGTCCTCCGAAAGTGTCGAAGGCGAAGAAATTGCAGGCCTCGTTGCCGTAGCAACCAGGTTCCATCTCGCCGCGCACCAGGATGTTGCGACTCAGCAGGCCGACCTCTGCCCTCATGTCCACCCCATCCACCTCCTCACCCATGTGGAGGAACACTGGCTTACCTACACACACACACACACACACGGAGCGCACACACACACGCACACACACACGCACACACAAAGACATACGAATGCACATGTACACACACACACACACCAGGGTTTCCGTTAGCAGGTAATATCCGGCTTTTGGCAGATAAAATAAATGAAAAGCCGATAAAATTGTAGAGAGCCAAATTGTCCGGGTCTGGTCTGCTGCTGAGGAGAGAGTGAGAGGAGCCTTGGCCTAGGATACTGTTGATTGTGAAGATGGAGACCTTTTTCATCGAAGTAAAATGAAAATTAGAGAGTAGTGAAAAGCGTACATGGTGTGGCTCCAGGCTGCGACCATTTAGTCTCGCTGGGCGAGTTAAAACATGTATTGGTCGCAACTGTGCGAGCTGCACATTCATTTACCTCACTCAAAAGATCTGTGTTTTTATGAGGCTAAAACCATGATTTGGTGAAACTGTAAATTACATTATCCTCATAATTCCTGTAATGAAAGTGTCTGCCTACCTGCCCCTGTACCTGTTTGGCTGGGGCCTGCTGCTGTGTTGAGCGAGGCACTCTCTCTCTCTCCTTTTCAGAGGGAAAAAATGCTCCAGGAGAAAGAAAAGTGTTCTGTATAACACTTTTAAATCCTATTGTGGGGAAAAGCTATCCTGTTGTCAAAAGTGGAGAGAGGATGTTCTCGGCTTTCTGTAGATATACTTTTTATTTCTTTGAGCTCAAAAGCAACTATTTTACAAACAAGATATTTCATATGAAACTATTTTAAAAACAGGACATTCTATATGGCTGTGAGATATGGAGCACACTAAATGTGGATTAGCCATTGCGAGTGCATATGCCTACAACTGCAACGTATTTGTTTTTCCATTAAATGTACTGTTAGATTAATACATGGCTACTAGCAGTGGGTATTATCTGTACAGCTAGTGATCTAGTAGTTGGGTTTGGTTTCTCTACTTACTTAGGTGGTGAATTTGCCCCAAATAAATTAGCCTATGATATTAGAGCACATTAAGATGCAAATTCATCTCTATTGAAAGAAATACAATGAGAAAATCCTGGAGCACTATTTTAACAGTAAAATATAACAATATCATAATTGTCTGCTCAAAATGCATGGATTAGGTTGGTCATTAAAATAGTTTGAATCCCAACATGAAAATATGAAAATATGATTTCTTCCATACCATCTCAGTAGTCTAATAGACTTTTTAATAAAGCACTGGGAATTTTAGAAGATGATAGGCCTACAAAAATCGTTCTATTGCATAATTCCGCAAAAAATGTTTTGTGCCACCAAATCATGGGATTGTGCCACCAACTGAAAAACTTAGTGGCACCATGGTAACATGTTAGTCTGGAGCCCAGCTACAAGGGCAATGTCCTGCGTATGGAAGAGTTTCAATATTGCAGTGGACTAAGATGAGATGGGATGCGGCCAAATGCAGTCTACTGTGCAACTGGCTAGTCAGGTAGGATGCCATTTTGGACCTTCAAATGTTTTTAGTTTTTTTGGGTATTTATAATAATTTGTTTTATCATTATTATTACTGTATATCATAGTTATTATTCTAGATCTATTTATTAATCTAAATATGCAAACCATGTTTTGTTTCATTCTGTTGAGACATTTTCACTGGCTAAATTAAGTGTTTTAATTGTGCGCTCTGTATTTAGTTTAAAATAGATTATAAGTAGGTCTGTCGTAAAAGAAATACCATTAGCCTATTGCTGTCAATAGCCTATTGTTGGGTACATACAGTGAGGGAAAAAAGTATTTGATCCCCTGCTGATTTTGTACGTTTGTACGAGGTTCGGAGAGTCTGGCGTGCTCAAAGTAAAATGCCTGTTACTCAGGCCCAGAAACTAGGATATGCACATAATTAGTAGTATTGGATAGAAAACACTCTGTTTCTAAAACTGTTAAAATAATGTCTGTGAGTATAACAGAACTGATTTGGCAGGCGAAAACCAGAGGAAAATCCATCCGGAAAATGGGATTTTGCCCACTGACAAAGAAATGATCACTCTATAATTTTAATGGTAGGTTTATTTGAACAGTGAGAGACAGAATAACAACAAAAAAATCCAGAAAAACGCATGTGAACATTTTTAGGAATTGATTTGCATTTTAATTTGGGAAATAAGTATTTGACCCCTCTGCAAAACATGACTTAGTACTTGTTGGCAACTTGTTGGCAATCACAGAGGTCAGACGTTTCTTGTAGTTGGCCACCAGGTTTCTCAGGAGGGATTTTGTCCCACTCCTCTTTGCAGATCTTGTCCAAGTCATTAAGGTTTCGAGGCTGACGTTTGGCAACTCGAACCTTCAGCTCCCTCCACAGATTTTCTATGGGATTAAGGTCTGGAGACTGGCTAGGCCACTCCAGGACCTTAATGTTCTTCTTCTTGAGCCCCTCCTTTGTTGCCTTGGCCGTGTGTTTTGGGTCAATGTCATGTTGGAATACCCATCCACAACCCATTTTCAATGCCCTGGCTGAGGGAAGGAGGTTCTCACCCAAGATTTGACGGTACATGGCCCCGTCCATCGTCCCTTTGATGCGGTGAAGTTGTCCTGTCCCCTTAGCAGAAAAACACCCCCAAAGCATAATGTTTCCACCATCCCCACCGTCAAACAGGTGGGGATGGTGGAAACATTCTGCTTTGGGGGTTCTTGGGGTCATAGGCAGCATTCCTCCTCCTCCAAACACGGCAAGTTGAGTTGATGCCAAAGAGCTCCATTTTGGTCTCATCTGACCACAACACTTTCACCCAGTTGTCCTCTGAATCATTCAGATGTTCATTGGAAAACTTCAGATGGGCATGTATATGTGCTTTCTGGAGCAGGGGGACCTTGCGGGCGCTGCAGGATTTCAGTCCTTCACGGCGTAGTGTGTTACCAATTGTTTTCTTGGTGACTATTGTCCCAGCTGCCTTGAGATCATTGACAAGATCCTCCCGTGTAGTTCTGGGCTGATTCGTCACCGTTCTCATGATCATTGCAACTCCACAAGGTGAGATCTTGCATGGAGCCCCAGGCAGAGGGAGATTGACAGTTCTTTTGTGTTTCTTCCATTTGCGAATAATCGCACCAACTGTTGTCACCTTCTCACCAAGCTGCTTGGCGATGGTCTTGTAGCCCATTCCAGCCTTGTGTAGGTCTACAATCTTGTCCCTGACATCCTTGGAGAGCTCTTTGGTCTTGGCCATGGTGGAGAGTTTGGAATCTGATTGATTGATTGCTTCTGTAAACAGGTGTCTTTTATACAGGTAACAAGCTGAGATTAGGAGCACGCCCTTTAAGAGTGTGCTCCTAATCTCAGCTCGTTACATGTATAAAAGACACCTGGGAGCCAGAAATCTTTCTGATTGAGAGGGGGTCAAATACTTATTTCCCTCATTAAAATGCAAATCAATTTATAACATTTTTTCACGTGTTTTTCTGGATTCTTTTGTGGTTATTCTGTCTCTCACTGTTCAAATAAATCTACCATTAACATTATAGACTGATCATTTCTTTGTCAGTGGGCAAACGTACAAAATCAGCAGGGGATCAAATACTTTTTTCCCTCACTGTAAGCACCCGCCTTTCTTGGTAATTGCTGCAATATAGCCTTTTCAAAACTTTTGTGAAGGTTTAAACCAGTTTGTAAGTGTTTTGTTTCATTCTGTTGAGCTATTTTATTTGGACAAATTATGTTCCAACTGTAATTGTCACGTCCAGGCCTGAGTTTTACAGGCTGGCGTGTTTAGTTTACTTTTTGTTTGTGTATGGTTCATAGCTTAAGTGTTTAGTCTATGTTATGTTCCTTTTGTCTCGATCTTCGTTCGTTTATTGTTTTTGCCCAGTTACGTTACGTAAATAAAGTATGTATACTGGATACCTCGCTGCGCCTTGGTCCGTCACTAAAGAAGATCGTGACAGAATAACCCACCAGAAAAGGACCAAGCAGCGAGAGAACAAGGCGTCCTGGACATGGAAAGAGATATTGGCTGGAAAGGGACCCTGGACTCAGACTGGGGAGTATCGCCATCCTAAAGAGGAGCTGGAAGCAGGGGCGGTGGAGCGGCGCTATTACGAGGCTAAATATGGAGCATGGAACCCAGAGAAGGAGAGATATGCTGGAACACGCCTGAGGAAGCCCGAGAGGCAGCCGCCCAAATGTTTTTTGGGGGGGCACACGGGGAGGTTGGCCGTTTCAGGGTGGACTCCTGAGCTAACTCCTCGTGCTCTTTGGAGGGAGCGTCGCACTGGTAAGACGGCGTGCTATGGTGTGATGCGCACGGTGTCTCCAGTGCGCATTCATAGACCGGTGCACGAAATTCGGGCTAGGTTGAGTGTGCAGCCTGGAAGAGTGGTGCCGGCTCAGCGCTCCTGGTCTCCGGGGCGCCTTTTCAGACCAGGATATCCTGCACCGGTTCTGCGTGCTGTGTCTCCGGTGTGTGTCCACAGCCCGGTGCGCGACATTCCAGCTCCACTCATCTGTCAGGCTAGGGTGAGTGTGCTGCCTGGAGGAGTGGTGCCAGCTCTGCGCGCTAAGTCTCCAGTGCACCTTCTCGGACCGAGATATCCTGCGCCAGCTCTGCGTACGGTTCACGCCCACAGCCCGGTGCGTGACATTCCAGCTCCCATCATCTGTGAGGCAAGGGTGAGTGAACAGCCGGGTAGAAGGGTGCCAGGGGGCCTGCGCACCAGGCCCCCTGTACGCATAGAGAGCCCAGCACATCCTGTCCCTGCTCCACGCACCAGGCCCCCTGTGCGCATAGAGAGACCAGCACGTCCTGTCCCTGCTCCGCGCACCAGGCCTCCTGTGCGCATAGAGAGCCCAGCACGTCCTGTCCCTGCTCCGCGCACCAGGCCCCATGTGCGCATAGAGAGCCCAGCACGTCCTGTCCCGGCTCCGCGCACCAGGCCCCCTGTGCGCATAGAGAGCCCAGCACGTCCTGTCCCTGCTTCACGCTCCAGGATCCCTGTGCGCGTCGTGGGTCCAGCACGTCCTGTCCCTGATCCACGCTCCAGGATCCCTGTGCGCGTCGTGGGTCCAGCATGTACTGTCCCTGATCCACGCTCCAGGATCCCTGTGCGCGTCGTGGGCCCAGCATGTACTGTCCCTGTACCACGCTCCAGGATCCCTGTGCGCGTCGTGGGTCCAGCATGTACTGTCCCTGATCCACGCTCCAGGATCCCTGTGCGCGTCGTGGGCCCAGCATGTACTGTCCCTGTACCACGCTCCAGGATCCCTGTGCGCGTCGTGAGTTCAGCACAACCCTTCCTGCTCCCCGCACCAGAGTCCCAGTGCGCATCGTGAGTCCAACATGGCCTGTTTCCTGCTCCCCGCACCAGAGTTCCTGTGCGCATTGCGAGTCCAGCACGGCCTGTTCCTGCTCCCCGCACCAGAGTTCCTGTGCGCATCGCGAGTCCAGCACAACCTGCTCCTACTCCCCGCACCAGGTCCCGTGTGCGCATCGCGAGTCCAGCACAGCCTGCTCCTGCTCCACGCACCAGGCCCCCTGAGCGCATAGAGAGACCAGCACGTCCTGTCAATGCTCCGCGCACCAGGCCTCCTGTGCGCATAGAGAGCCCAGCACGTCCCATTCCTGCTCCCCGCACCAGAGTCCCAGTGTGCATCGTGAGTCCAGCACGGCCCGTTCCTGCTCCCCGCACCAGAGTCCCAGTGCGCATCGTGAGTCCAGCACGGCCCGTTCCTGCTCCCCGCACCAGAGTCCCAGTGCGCATCGTGAGTCCAGCACGGCCCGTTCCTGCTCCCCGCACCAGAGTCCCAGTGCGCATCGTGAGTCCAGCCCGGCCCGTTCCTGCTCCCCGCACCAGAGTCCCAGTGCGCATCGTGAGTCCAACATGGCCTGTTTCCTGCTCCCTGCACCAGAGTTCCTGTGTGCGCTTCGTGAGTCCAGCACGAACTGTTCCGGCTTCTAGCCAGGGCCTCGAACTGTTCCTGCGCATCGCGAGTCCAGCACGGCCCGTTCCTGCTCCCCGCACCAGAGTTCCTGTCTTGTCGCGAGTCCAGCACAGCCTGCTCCTACTCCCGCACTAGGTCCCGTGTGCGCATCGCGAGTCCAGCACAGCCTGCTCCTACTCCTACTTGGGGGGTTATTGTCACGCCCAGGCCTGAGTTTTACAGGCTGGCGTGTTTAGTTTAGTTTTTGGTGTAGGGTCTTTTGGTTCTAGGTGTGATTTTCTATGTTGGGTTAATGGTTCCCAATTAGAGGCAGCTGAGTGTCGTTACCTCTAATTGGGAACCATATATATGTTTGTGGGTTTCACTAGGGTTTTGTGGGTTATTGTTTGTGTATGGTCCATAGCTTAAGTGTTTAGTCTATGTTATGTTCCTTTTGTCTCGATCTTCGTTCGTTTATTGTTTTTGCCCAGTTACGTTACGTAAATAAAGTATGTATACTGGATACCTCGCTGCGCCTTGGTCCGTCACTAAAGAAGATCGTGACAGTAATGTTGTGTTTGCTGCAATATCATATCCTGCTCGTATTTTCCCTATAAACAATGGTTTGACTGTACTTTTGATATTACCCAAATAAACGTAAGCATCTTTTGAGAAGGTTTGGTGTGGTGTGGCTATACTGCAGGTCTATGATATGAAGGCAGTGCGCACCAGCTCTCCAACTGACCGACAGTTGAACTTGAGGTGAGGAAGAACGTTCAGGCCTACCAGAAGTTACTACTATAATATAACAATATAATGCTGATCTTTATACAAAATATTAATGAATTAGCCTCCTTCTGTCTGCCTATATCTGTATAGCAGATGCAGTATGCTATCTGACAAGAATAAATACCTTAATGTTGGTGTCTTAAAGCATATCTCTATCTCTGGGGCTAGCCCTAAGCTTCCTAAATAGTACTATCATTAAATAGTACCCGCAAAACACCAGTCTCAACGTCAACAGTGAAGAGGCAACTCCGGGATGCTGGCCTCCTAGGCAGAGTTGCAAAGAAAGCCAAATCTCAGACTGGCCAATAAAAAGAAAAGATTACGATGGGCAAAAGAACACGGCCACTGGGCAGAGGAACTGTCAGACACCTCTTCACTGTTGATTGAGACTGGTGTTTTGCGGGTACTATTTAATGAAGCTGCCAGATGAGGACTTGTGAGACGTCTGTTTCTCAAACTAGACACTCTAATGTACTTGTCCTCTTGCTCAGTTATGCACCGGGGGCCTCCCACTCCTTTTTCTATTCTGGTTAGAGCCAGTTTGCGCTGTTCTGTGAAGGGAGTAGTGCACAGCGTTGTACGAGATCTTCAGTTTCTTGGCAATTTCTCGCATGGATTAACCTTCATTTCTCAGAACAAGAATAGACTGACAAGTTTCAGAAGAAAGTTCTTTGTTTCTGGCCATTTTGAGCCTGTAATCTAACCTACAAATGCTGATGCTCCAGATACTCAACTAGTCTAAAGAAGGCCAGTTTAATTGCTTCCTTAATCAGACAACAGTTTTCAGCTGTGCTAACATAATTGCAAAACGGTTTTCTAATGATTAAAATGATTAACTTGGATTAGCTAACACAACGTGCCATTGGAAAGCAAGATGGTTGCTGGTAATGGGCCTCTGTACGCTATTATGTAGATATTACATAAAAAATTGCAGTTTCCAGCTACAATAGTCATTTACAACATTAACAATGTCTACACTGCATTTGTGATCAATTTGATGTTATTTTAATGGACAAAAAATTTACTTTTCTTTAAAAAACAAGGACATTTCTAAGTGACCACAACCTTTTGAACGGTAGTGTATATATTAATATTAATAGAATACAGTTAACACCTAAGCCTATAGGCCTCTGCATGCAATGCCCTGATACTTTTAGTGCTCCGACTGCTGAACCATGAGGTGGACAATTATTGTTTTAGAAAAGTAAAAACCAATAAAGCAATAGGCTTTAAAGTTTTGCATATTCTACACACCCAAACACAAGGGATAGTTTTGTTGTAATTAGTTAGGCTGTTTTTAAGGACATGTAAATGAGGCTCATTTGGCCAACATCCCTCGTTTATTGATGGTGCTGGCTGCGTGGGTGGAAGCCCTAATTGGTTACGCACCCAATCCAGATGTCCGATAAAATTAAATCTTCCCACACACACTGAATATACACACCGAAGCACCTGCCTGGAACATGTGAAAGCATCACTCTCAGAAGGCAACCAGAGAATGTTTTTAGTGTTGTTCTTTAGAGTCAATTTACACTAGTGAGAGAAAATTGCCCTGTGATTTTAAAAGGCCTTTTAGACTGAAAGTGGAGGGAGAGAAACTAGAGTGGGTGCTTTTGTGTGTGTGTGTGTGTGTGTGTGTGTGTAGAGGGATCACTTGCGATACCAAGCGAAATTTGACATTTGTGCAGGTCGTCTGGAAGTTGGGAGACAGCATCAAAACCGGCCACTAGGGGCAAAAAACTACATCCAAAAACTAGTGCCCCGCACGGGGATTGAACCCAGTTGTTTCTGTGTGCCTAAATTTAACACATTGGTCACAGAATGTTGTCACTCACACACTCACTCACTCACACACAGGAATTGGTCTGTGAAGGATTTGTCTGTATTTGAATGTGATTTTCTGTCTCTTCAGACACCTCCCTTTAGTCTGAAGATGTCACCACCTCACAGCTGTCACAAGAACCCCTCTGTAGTTGGCAGGGCCGCAGACGAAACACACAGAGAGAAAGGTTGAGAAATGGGAAGAGATTTAATGGAGGGAGGTTGAGGAAGATGATGATGGTGGGTGTTAAAGGTCACAGAATGAGTCTGCCAGTCCAGCTACTGTGGAGCTAGATATATGACAGATGAGAACTATTAAAGGGGGATAGAGAGAGAAGAGGAATATACCCATCACACAATGACAGGAGAGAAAGGGAGAGAGGAAATGAGAGAGTGAGAGGAGAGGTTGTGACAAGAACAGCCCACTGTCTGTGACTTCTAATGATCCAAGTAGAGACTAAAGGAATATTAATGAGTTCAGAACATTCACTTTCCCCAGGTTCAGTCTTCTCTCCTCACTAATGGCATCATATTACGACTTCTTAAAATAGGAGAAAAACAGAACAAAATAACAAAACAAAAAGAGAGGAATCTAAGAAAAGGACAGCTCCGACTCCCTGCCCACACACTAGACATGAACACTACAGTCATTAAATGCCAAATAATTATCGAAGGAAAAGAAGAAGAAAGGGAATTAAATGAAAAATAACAGTAAAAGAATCAGAGACGCAGGTGGTCACCCACGCATCCCAACCCTCCTTTACTGATAAAACCTTTCTGTGCACAAAGAAAGTGACTGGATCACTTCTCAGGATTTAGTCATCAGTGCAATAAAGACTGACAACAATCTCTGCCCCCATTGTCTCTCTCCCCTGGCCCCCCTTCTCTACATCCTCTTCTCTCTTTCCTCCGCTCCTGCCCCCGTCTACCCCTCTCTCTCCCAATTGTTAATGATGCGGAGGAGACAGGCAGAGTTAGATACCTGGGTACTGTTGGTTTTGAAATGGTCTGCCTTGAGGGAGCCGTTGGAAAGAATCACGGTCACCTTATGCCCTGCTACTGGCGCTCCCCTGGCAACACTGACAAACTGCATCCCCCACTGACGAACGGAGAGAGTTGGAGAACATACCGTGACCCTATTAGGAATGACAATTTGTCTGTGAGTGTTTGTATAACTGAGTGTCTGTCTGTCTTTGTGTGTGTGTGTCTGCCAGCCTAACTGCCTGCCTGAGATTATCATGGTCAAAAGATTTCATTTGGATATACACATTAATATTATTGTGAACCACCGGCCAAGAAAGACTTGCAGAGACACATTATCAACTGTCCCTGAACATGCGTCATTAGCCACACACAGCCATATTTAACCCATCAGCCTTTACAGGGTGTGAAATGATCCAAGACAGAAATAGCAGACACACTGTATATATAGAATCTTGCCAACTTATTAACTGACTGCCATTTCCCATTTTGCATAAACCTTTATCCAAACAGGCTTATGTTTTGGCGTCATGGCCTTCATCAGAGCCTTGGGTAGACTAGCCTCTGCCTAACTCTTTGGACATCCACAACAAGAGCTTTTCATTGAGCATCACTGGAGGGATACGAGCAGAATTAATAAATACAGAAATTAAATTAATAGGTAGATCAAAGTTGAAAGGGGTTAGTGATGAGCCAGAGTCTACCTATCATTCAAATATATTTAACACACACACGCACCTAATTAATAGGCCTAGAAAACCGAGGTGCAGCCCCTAGATAAACAACTCATTATTTAGGGAATTTTAAACATTGATGTATCTACTGTGGAAGTCTTTATAGTGAACTACTTTCTGCTCTTAATGTCAAACAAACAAAAAGCATGCACACACACACACATGAACAAACACACGGTCACACACACACAGTCACATACACACACACATATACACACACACACACATTCACACACATTCACACGGTCACATGCACATACACACACACAGCCAATTGAGGGCATGTCACATTCAATCAGTGGTAACTTTTAAAAAGCAGAGATAGAGCCAGAGAGAATGACTGGGAGCTGAAAGGAATGGAGGCAGCGACCCCAAAAATGTCAGGTTACGTCAACACGGGTAAGGTTAACAGATAACTGTATCACAGGAGGTTGGTGGCAACTTAATTGGGGAGGACGGGCTAGTGGTATTGGCTGGAGCAGAATAGGTGGAATGGTACCAAATACATCAAATGCATGGTTTCCATGTGTTTGATGCCATTCCATTTACGCCGTTTCAGCCGTCCTCCCCTCAGCAGCCACCACTGAACTGCGTGTGTGTGTGAAGTCTGTCAGAGTGTATGGTCTCTCTCTCTCAGAAGAACACTCGGTCCCGTTCTCGCTTCCTCTCACTGAACCAGAGAGAGACGTTTCATTGGCTGAAACTCAGTCCCAACAGACACAGACACACATGCACGACAGATAGACACAAATACAAAAAACAAGCACACACACCCACACACCTACACACACCCACACACACACACACACACACACACCTACACACACCCACACACCCACACACACCCACACACACCCACACACACCCACACACCCACACACCCACACACCTACACACACCGTCTTGCTTTTGCCTGGTTTGACCTACTAGTCTAATAACAGATCTTTCATGTTTCTCTCTTTGATATTACAGTCCTCTGATCATCTGGATCAGGGAGGGGCAACTGGAGGCCCGCGGCCCACCGATCAATTTCCACAAAAACTTCCTGTTGAGAGTTAGAATAGTAGAGCACACTAAATCTCACCGCTGTCTCATGGCAAAATGTGTAGAATTGAAGGAAATTAACTCTAAAACATACATGTTGTGTGTGTGTGTGTGTGTGTGTGTGTGTGTGTGTGGCAGCTAGGGCCGGCTCTGACTGCATGTGTGTAGCCACTGTGGAATAAGTGGATTGGTAGCATATATTCCATGCTGTGAACTCTAGCGCCATGCGCACACACACAGACACACACACACAGACACAGACACACACACACACACACACACACACACCTTATGGGCCATGGTCAAATTAGTGCACTATATAGGAAATAGTCAATCAGAGGATAGTCAATTAGAGACAGAGGCTCTGGTGGCATGCTAGACATCTGAGCAAACACTATGAACAAGTCTTCATGACAACATTGTTCACCACAAACAAACTATACTAACACAGGAGAGGAACTCCTCAATGAAGGGCCAAACTATACTAACACAGGAGAGGAACTCCTCAATGAAGGGCCAAACTATACTAACACAGGAGAGGAACTCCTCAATGAAGGGCCAAACTATACTAACACAGGAGAGGAACTCCTCAATGAAGGGCCAAACTATACTAACACAGAATAGGAACTCCTCAATGAAGGGCCAAACTATACTAACACAGGAGAGAGAGTGGCCTTGTCCATATGTGTGTGTGTGTGTGTGTGTGGCCTTTTCCAAATACCCGCACTTGCGTTCTAAGAAAGAAAGAAAGAAAGAAAGAAAGAAAGAAAGAAAGAAAGAAAGAAAGAAAGAAAGAAAGAGATGTAGAGACAGAGAAAGAGAGACAGATGGATAAAGATGTAGAGACAGAGAAATAGAGACAGATGGATAAAGATGTAGAGACAGAGAAAGAGAGACAGATAGATAAAGATGTAGAGACAGAGAAAGAGAGACAGATAGATAAAGATGTAGAGACAGAGAAATAGAGACAGATGGATAAAGATGTAGAGACAGAGAAATAGAGACAGATGGATAAAGATGTAGAGACAGAGAAAGAGAGACAGATAGATAAAGATGTAGAGACAGAGAAAGAGAGACAGATGGATAAAGATGTAGAGACAGAGAAAGAGAGACAGATAGATAAAGATGTTGAGACAGAGAAATAGAGACAGATAGATAAAGATGTAGAGACAGAGAAATAGAGACAGATGGATAAAGATGTTGAGACAGAGAAAGAGAGACAGATGGATAAAGATGTAGAGACAGAGAAAGAGAGACAGATGGATAAAGATGTAGAGACAGAGAAATAGAGACAGATGGATAAAGATGTAGAGACAGAGAAAGAGAGATGGAGAGCAATTACATAAGATATAATGTGATGTAGAGAGGAAGCTCATGACTTATTATGATGCCCCAGAGGCCTTCAGAAGCCTGGGAATAGATTCATATTTGGCCCATGGAGGAGAGAGCCTTTTTGGGATACAAGCATTTCCCACAGCAAGTGCTGCCTAAATCCCTGTAAGTCAGATCGTATGGAGTTCAGGTTTGGAGATAGAGTTGAGTTCTGCTTAGGGCCAGGGATCTGATTAGGAACATGCTGTATAGGTATACAGGGATTTAGGGAGCATTTGCTGGCAGAAGCCTCTGGAGCTTCATAGTAAGTCCTTTCTTCATCTCATCTAATTGCTCACTATCTTTGTTTGTCCCTCTCTCTCTCTCAGGTTCAGACTGCGGTCAACGAAGACTTGTTTGACTATTGTCTCTATGCTTGTATAATGGTGCGGCAGACACAGACACAGACACAGACACAGACACAGACACACACACAGACACACACACAGACACAGACACACACACACACACAGACACAGACACAGACACAGACACAGACACACACACAGACACAGACACAGACACAGAAAGAAAGGTGGTGGGGTGGCAGAAAACCTGTTTGAATGTTGTGAGTCTGTCTGGCCAAAGATGTCACTTGGTTTGGGCCATTTGCATAAACATAAATAAGGACTTTAGAAGGCTTTAGGGCTGTGTCCCAAATTACACCTTATTCCCTTCACAGCACTACTAGATCCCTGGTCAAATGTAGTGCACTATGAAGGGAATATGCTGCCATTTGGGACGCTGACTAGGAGTTGGAACACTCTAACCTTGTCATTGTGAGGGAGAGAAATATAAAACACATGGTAGAATGAAACTCACACGCACGCGCACACACACACTATTATACAACTCACTATTATTCAACTTCCACTTATGCGTTCACAAGAATCTCTCCAACAGCTATTTTCAGCACATAAACAATCTTCTCTCTGTCTGTCCCAATGAGCAATGTGTTACAAAACCATCACACACACACAGACACACACACAGTCCATTCCAGAGGTATGGACAGAGAGTCCAGTGATTGTCATTTAGTAGGTCAAGCATCTGCGCTGGGAAGGAGACATCTGGGGAAATTACAAACATTACCTGTGCTTCATTCTCATGCCTGTCTTCTCCCTAGATAGTGCACTACTTTTAAGCATAGCCCTATTGGCCCTAGTCTAAAGTAGTGCACTATATAGCCCTATTGGCCCATCTAAAGTAGTGCACTATACAGCCCTATTGGCCCTAGTCTAAAGTAGTGCACTATATAGCCCTATTGGCCCTACTCTAAAGTAGTGCACTATATAGTAAATAGGGTGGAATTTTGGACACATACCCTTTCTCTCTGTCTGTCTGTCTGTCTCTCTCTCTCTCCCTCCATCATTCAACACATCAAACCATGCCATGGCTGTGGCAGCAAGGTTGCTTCCGCATCACGCACACACACACACTGTATTTAGTCATTTTCTATGTTTTGTGTGGACCCCAGGAAGAAAAGCTTCTGCTTCTTCATCAGCTAATGGGGAACCCAATAAAGATACACACACAGTCTAGATTGGTGAAAGTTATGAAATGGAATCCTTGTTTACACCTGAATAGCTGTCCTATAGCCTAAGGTCTATGACCTTAGACTCGGTTGCTATTGCAACGGACGTTAGGTCAGTCAACCTTACACAAGGAGACTTAACTCGCTGATGCAAAGTACAGACATTACAGCAGCATCACCTTGCACACACACTTACACAAGTACACACACACACACACTTACACCAACGCAAGTACACACACACACACTTACACCAATGCAAGTACCTACACACACACACACAGACACACACACACACAACCCCCGCACCATCCACCCCCACCCCACACACACTCACCTTGGACTTTAACCTGTGTAGGCCCACAGGCAGAGCAGGGTAGTACGGTGAACTCTTCAGCCTGGTGCATAGAGTAGTCAGTACTGGCCAGCACCAGTCTGTCTCCTGGGCCCCAGCCTTCAGCTGGCTCAGCTAACTCCAGGACAGTGCTGTTGGACAGACGCTCTATAGAGATGGATGCCTGGGGACGCACTGTAGGGACAGAGACAGAGAAAACGTCAATCAATATGATTATATCAAATGCACTGACACGCACACACACACACATACTAACACACACACACCAATACGCACGCACCCTTCCCATAAATCAGTTGGAGCAGCTGGGCTGTCAGGTTAACTGAACAAACTCCAATGAAGAGGAGCCATAACTCTCCTGCTGAATGTGTGTGTGTGTTATTCATAATGCATGTGCTGTACAGTATGTCCTGTGTCTGTGCTGACGTCTAGGAGGATCATGGATGAATAGAACAGTGGAAGAGGATCCACATGGTACTAATGGACTAATAGGGGAATGCCCCACACCTTCATCACCCCACATTCAATCTAGAAGCTACAGATATCACACACACACCTACATTTCCTCAATCAAATCAGTCAGCTAAACCATGGTACATGATGACATTATACTGTAGAGGAAAGGATCTCTCTCTCTCTCTCTCTCTCTCTCTCTCTCTCTCTCTCTCTCTCTCTCACCCAACAACTACAGACCGGTGTCCGTACCTAGTTTACCGCAGAGGAAGCGTACTCGGTAGTTGTGGCAGAGGCCGTGGCTCTGGTCCTTGTTGAGACAGACAAAGCCGTAGTCCCTGTCAGACTTATAGATGACATCTCCTGTCTCGTTAGATGGCACACCATCATGGGACTCAGCCTGGAAGAGAGAGAGAAGGGAGAGAGAGCGAGAGAGAGGGGGGAGTTAGGAAGAGGTAGAGGGAAAAGAAAAACTACATTGGCTTCGACATCCAAAGAACAAGCCAAGACGGCAGTTTGTTTCTGGTAAAATAATGTCTGTTTAAAACACCAAGGACAATAGACTGTGTGGGTGTGACAGACAGACAGAGAGTGACAGTGTGTGTTTAGTCTTCACTGTGGATGCCAAACAGCTTCTTCTTCTGCCGTACGTGGTGACAGAGTGAATGTAGTATCTGTGAACACACACAGTGCTGGCTGCTGTGGCCTCATCATAATTACACGCAATAAAAATGGAAATAGATGAAGCTAAGCTTGGCCTTCTTTTGGCACATCATTGTTCCAAAGTTATTTGGCTGCTACAGAGCTATAGGCACCAGCAGTTCAGATGTGTGTGTGTGTTTGTGTGTCTGTGCGTGTGAATGTGTGTGTGTGTGTTTTACCTGTATATCCATGGGGGTGCTACAGAGGCGGTCAGGGTAAGCCTTGTGGAGGTCAGACAGCTTCTCCCAGTCTCCTGATCCTCTCTCATCATCTCTGTCAAACCACTCAGTCCACTCTGCCTCTGTAACACACACACTCATTTCAATGGGATTCCTACACACCGTTGAAAAGATGTTGATATTGATCTGAGTGTGTATGCATAAATGTGTGTGTGTGAGTGGAGATTAATCAAATTTACATCAAGGATAAGACTTCTTTCCAATGTGTTCTAACAAAGAGCATTAGTATCTTTCCATATTATGTTGTCTGGGTTCAGTGTGTGTGTGTATATGTATATTGTGTGTATGTATGTATGTGTGTGTGTTACCTTGCACCCATTGACTGGAGGTGGTGATGGTGAAGTGCTCTCCGTATTCTGACTGGAACATGCGTGAACTACGAGCCTCCGAGGAGGCTTTGGTCCCTGTTCTCACACACACACACACACACACACACACACACACACACACACACACACACACACACACACACACACACACACACACACACACACACACACACACACACACACACACACACACACACACACACACAGTCAGCAGAGTAAGGAGAGGACATGTCGAGCATACTGTTGTCTGTCTGTTGTCTGTCCAGACAGGTGTTTGGTTTATAACATCTATTACACTATGTAAACTAAGAAATACAAGTACAATAGAGAGTGAAAGAGGGAGAGAGAAAGGGGGAGAGATACTATAGAAAGTAATAGAGAGAGAGAAAGGGGGAGAGATACTCTAGAAAGTAAGAGATGGAGAGAAGTGAAGGGAGTGAGTGAGATGGAGGTGGGTGAAAGGAAGAGAGAGAGATATTGTGAGGGAGAGGTTGAGGGAAAGATAAGGAGAGAAGAGGGTTCACCTTGATAGATAGCATGATCCTCCACTGCAGAGGACAAGTTGCCTTTCACCGCAATGAAACTCCAGGGATGACTGAGGAGAGACAGATGGAGGGAGGGAGGGAAGAGGTGGAGAGACAGAAAGTGGAGAGAGAGGGGGGAGGAAATAGGGAGAACGAAAGTGTGAGGATGCAAGAGGACAGGGATAGATGGAAAGAAAATTAGGGAGGGGGGAGAGATATATTTCCATTAGACACACACGGACATGCACACAGTTCCAGCCAGCCCTGGTAATGATGTTGACATAAGGAGTGACGGGCTGTCGGAAAAACCCAGGGGCAGGATGGGTAATTACAGTAGCAATCCCATCATGCCTCACTCTTGTGAGGACACAGTGACATGAGTGTCAGGGGAGAGATGTGTGTGTGTGTGTTTGAGGGTGCGTGTGCGTGTGTGTGTGGCGTGCTAGGTGTCTGAAGAGAGTCTGTGTGATATTCACACCAGGACATTCAACTACATTATGCATTATGATTCCACCAGGAACAGTCAGAGAATTGACATTAGAACAAAAGTCCTCCTCAATGTTTTAGCTGGTCATTTAGAAAAATTGAAAATCTGTTCGTTCCCAGCCACTGAAACAAACTGAGTGACTTGGTGTACAGAGAGAAGAGGAGAGGGTCTACCACCAAGCCTTGGGGGACATTAGTAGTGAGCAGTTCCCAGCCACTGAAACAAACTGAGTGACTTGGTGTACAGAGAGAAGAGGAGAGGGCTTACCACCGAGCCTTGGGGGACATCAGTAGTGAGCAGTTCCCAGCCACTGAAACAAACTGAGTGACTTGGTGTACAGAGAGAAGAGGAGAGGGCCTACTACCGAGCCTTGGGGGACATCAGTAGTGAGCAGTTCCCAGCCACTGAAACAAACTGAGTGACTTGGTGTGCAGAGAGAAGAGGAGAGGGTCTACCACTGAGCCTTGGGGGACATCAGTAGTGAGCAGTTCCCAGCCACTGAAACAAACTGAGTGACTTGGTGTACAGAGAGAAGAGGAGAGGGTCTACCACCGAGCCTTGGGGGACATCAGTAGTGAGCAGTTCCCAGCCACTTAAATTAACTGAGTGACTTGGTGTACAGAGAGAAGAGGAGAGGGTCTACCACCGAGCCTTGGGGGACATCAGTAGTGAGCAGTTCCCAGCCACTTAAATTAACTGAGTGACTTGGTGTACAGAGAGAAGAGGAGAGGGTCTACCACCGAGCCTTGGGGGACATCAGTAGTGAGCAGTTCCCAGCCACTTAAATTAACTGAGTGACTTGGTGTACAGAGAGAAGAGGAGAGGGTCTACCACCGAGCCTTGGGAGACATCAGTAGTGAGCAGTTCCATTTTGCTGTCTTGTAGCTTTGCTAGCTATAATGCATGTGTAGCACATGGGGATGTGTGAAACTTACTCCTCAGCCTGAAGTGTCCCCACTTACACCAGCGAATAGCTAGCTTTTCACGTGGCGCCGACTAGTAAGACACTTCAGGAGGGTGTGCTAGCAAGGCAGAGGTCCCGAGTTCCCGAGCGCCAGGTATGGGCCGAAGTGGGCCAGGTATGGGCCGAAGTACTCGCTAAGCAAGCAGCGTAATGTCCTTTACACTAGCTAGCCATCATGTTTAACAGCAATGTTACCGGAGACAAGCAAAATGATGTGACGTTTTATATAAATCAGCATGCCAAATATGTCTCTAAAGGTGTCTACAGTAATGGCATTATATCAACAACTTTTGGCTTTCATGACATGTAAGAGCAATACACACACACGCACACACCATCCCCCACTCATAAATACCACCGTGACTTTGGTAAACATATGTAAATTGCATTGCTGGAGGATGGATTGCTGAGATCGTCTTGTTGCCAAAATGATTGCCTTATTAAAATGTTCTCTGGCAAACCGCAAATAATACATTCCTTATTCTGATTTAACACTGTTTGGCACAAGTGTCAGAAAGGATAGGCGACAAGAGACTAAGTACATTCTCCAGTCTTTCTCTCTCTCTTCTCATCTGAAGACGTGGCGTGGAGATATTTCTATGGGAATACTTGTAAACTTTGGTTCTCTGGTTGTTGGAGAAAATTAGCTGTGACTTATTCGACAACAGTAGACAAACACACACACACACTGACACACACACAATTTTATAATTTGGACACTAACAGGCTAACCGCACTGGCGTTGCTCCCAAGCTTCCCATTCTCTATGGTATTAAACTCATGTTGCCTTGCGGGCTGTATTCGGTCTTCAAATGTATTATATTTCCTCACCATCAAAATGTGGAATTGTTTATGTTCCTTGACTGTCTAGATTTCATTTGGATGACTGTTATCAAGCTGGACAGAGTGAAGAGACTATAGATGACTTATTAAGCCAGACAGAGTGAAGAGACTATAGATGATTTATTAGGCTGGACAGAGTGAAGAGACTATAGATGATTTATTAAGCTGGACAGAGTGAAAAGACTATAAATGACTTATTAAGCTGGACAGTGAAGAGACTATATATGACTTATTAAGCTGGACAGTAAAGAGACTATAGATGACTTATTACGCTGGACAGTGAAGAGATTATAGATGATTTATTAAACTGAACAGTGAAGAGACTATAGATGATTTATTAAGCTGGACAGTGAAGAGACTATAGATGATTTATTAAACTGGACAGTGAAGAGACTATAGATGACTTATTAAGCTGGACAGTAAAGAGACTATAGATGACTTATTACGCTGGACAGTGAAGAGATTATAGATGATTTATTAAACTGGACAGTGAAGAGACTATAGATGATTTATTAAACTGGACAGTGAAGAGACTATAGATGATTTATTAAGCTGGACAGTGAAGAGACTATAGATGACTTGTTAAGCTGGACAGTGAAGAGACTATAGATGACTTATTAAGCTGGACAGAGTGAAGAGATTATAGATGATTTATTAAGCTGGACAGTGAAGAGACTATAGATGATTTATTAAACTGGACAGTGAAGAGACTATAGATGATTTATTAAGCTGGATAGTGAAGAGACTATAGATGACTTATTAATCTGGACAGTGAAGAGACTATAGATGACTTATTAAGCTGGACAGAGTGAAGAGACTATAGATGACTTATTAAGCTGGACAGAGTGAAGAGACTATAGATGACTTATTAAGATGGACAGAGTGAAGAGACTATAGATGACTTATTAAGCTGGACAGAGTGAAGAGACTATAGATGATTTATTAAGCTGGACAGAGTGAAGAGACTATAGATGAGTTAGTAAACTGGACAGAGTGAAGAAACTATAGATGACTTATTACGCTGGACAGTGAAGAGATTATAGATGATTTATTAAACTGGACAGTGAAGAGACTATAGATGATTTATTAAGCTGGACAGTGAAGAGACTATAGATGATTTATTAAGCTGGACAGTGAAGAGACTATAGATGACTTATTAAGCTGGACAGTAAAGAGACTATAGATGACTTATTACGCTGGACAGTGAAGAGATTATAGATGATTTATTAAACTGGACAGTGAAGAGACTATAGATGATTTATTAAGCTGGACAGTGAAGAGACTATAGATGATTTATTAAGCTGGACAGTGAAGAGACTATAGATGGCTTATTAAGCTGGACAGTGAAGAGACTATAGATGACTTATTAAACTGGACAGAGTGAAGAGACTATAGATGACTTATTAAGCTGGACAGTGAAGAGACTATAGATGACTTATTAAGCTGGACAGAGTGAAGAGACTATAGATTACTTATTAAGCTGGACAGAGTGAAGAGACTATAGATGACTTATTAAGATGGACAGAGTGAAGAGACTATAGATGACTTATTAAGCTGGACAGAGTGAAGAGACTATAGATGATTTATTAAGCTGGACAGAGTGAAGAGACTATAGATGAGTTAGTAAGCTGGACAGAGTGAAGAAACTATAGATGACTTATTACGCTGGACAGTGAAGAGATTATAGATGATTTATTAAACTGGACAGTGAAGAGACTATAGATGATTTATTAAGCTGGACAGTGAAGAGACTATAGATGATTTATTAAGCTGGACAGTGAAGAGACTATAGATGACTTATTAAGCTGGACAGTAAAGAGACTATAGATGACTTATTACGCTGGACAGTGAAGAGATTATAGATGATTTATTAAACTGGACAGTGAAGAGACTATAGATGATTTATTAAGCTGGACAGTGAAGAGACTATAGATGATTTATTAAGCTGGACAGTGAAGAGACTATAGATGGCTTATTAAGCTGGACAGTGAAGAGACTATAGATGACTTATTAAACTGGACAGAGTGAAGAGACTATAGATGACTTATTAAGCTGGACAGAGTGAAGAGACTATAGATGACTTATTAAGCTGGGCAGAGTGAAGAGACTATAGATGACTTATTAAGCTGGACAGAGTGAAGAGACTATAGATGACTTATTAAGCTGGGCAGAGTGAAGAGACTATAGATGACTTATTAAACTGGACAGAGTGAAGAGACTATAGATGACTTATTAAGCTGGGCAGAGTGAAGAGACTATAGATGACTTATTAAGCTGGACAGAGTGAAGAGACTATAGATGATTTATTAAGCTGGACAGAGTGAAGAGACTATAGATGACTTATTAAGCTGGGCAGAGTGAAGAGACTATAGATGACTTATTAAACTGGACAGAGTGAAGAGACTATAGATGTAGGTCATTTCTACACAGTTTGCATTTATTTTTTGTAATTCATTGTTGATTAAGATCGTTATTTCCCCAAATCACCAGCAGGACGGTTTTAATGGGTATGTTTGACACACCTGCTCTAAGCCATGGTAAACTCTCCTGACCACACACGTGCACACACACAAACGCACGCACTGACACACACACACACACACACACACTGATTCTTCTAACCCCATTCTGACAGCCATTGTAGGACATTCCTTTATACTGGTGGTTGAGTTGAGTTCTACTGTATGGGAGGAATGCAATAAGTCTGAATATACAATTAGCTCACTTAAATGCTACTCACTAACCCTCAGTTTAAGAGTTTTTTTTCTCCAAGCCCTGAATCCAGCAGTATTAGGTTTTGTTATCATGGCTCAATTTACTTTCAATTTTCCATGCATTCCTGAGATACTTTAATACAGTGTGAGAGAGAGAGAGAGAGAGAGAGAGAGAGAGAGAGAGAGAGAGAGAGAGAGAGAGAGAGAGAGAGAGAGAGAGAGAGTGTGAGAGAGAGAGAGAGTGTGAGAGAGAGAGAGAGTGTGAGAGAGACTTGCTAGCATATGTTTTTTCCTTTTTTTCCTTCTTCTCCGCCTTGCTTTCGCTAAGCAGTCCTGTGCCAGGAGAGATGAAGAGACACTGCACAAACAAAAATGTGGAGATTTCTGGTGGCTAGACCAGGGAGAGGGAGAGAAAGTAAGAGGGAGAAAAAGAGAGATGGCTGTCTGTCAGCAGCCTATAAATCAGTGTGATGTTATACTATGCTACGTCGCTATGCTCGGTCAGCCAGCGCAGCACTGCCTGACAAACAGGTCAGGAGAGGAGTCATCTGCTAGCACTACGCTAGGTGGCTGTGCTAGGTTGGTACGCTGGGTGTCTACGCTAGGTGGTTACGCTAGGTGGCAACTCTAGTGCTATCATGCTCTAGCGGAGCACATCCATTCGGGTGTGGAGGGATAGAAAGATAGAGGCAAAGGTAGAGAGTGGTAGAGAGAGGTGGAGAAATGTAGAAATAGTTAGAGAGAGAGAGAGAGAGAGAGAGAGAGAGAGAGACAGAGAGAGAGAGGTAGGGAGAGGTGGTAGAGAGAGAGGTAGAGAGAGAGGTGAGAGGGAGGTTGAGCCATCAAGGCAAGGAGAGAAGAAGGAATAATCCACTAATGCTAAACTAGGTGGCTATGCTAGCACTATCATGCTCTGCACGCATTACCCCAGGGAAACTACGGAGAGAGGATTAAGAGAAATTTATTTCTCCAGTGGCTCAGGACTCAACTCACAACACACCAAGTCAGGGCCAACTGGTGGCTTCAAGGTGTCTTAACCCTCGGCTGTGGCTATAGATTAGAAATAAGACATTCAATGGTAAATCTACAAAAAGTGATTTACCATTTAGCATACCACTTTGTATATATTTTAAACAATTACCAGCAGATCAGAGTACTCTAATACTCAATCTGTCCATGTCCTTTGATTTAAAGTTTCTTCCAGCCCTGGCAGTTGCCCCAGAGACTGTTCAGACCAAGCAGCTGTAGAAATGGTTGGCTACAGATGGATCACAATGCATAAAAGGTTTTTGGGAAACCCCTGGGTTAGAGGTCAGGGGTCAAGAGTGTCTGCTCCTCAGTTTAGTAAGAGTCTTCCAAAAAAATGACCTAATACTAATATCAATTATCTAATCATCATAATGATATACATGTATAGTGTAATACAGGTTGCAAAATTCCCTTGTTGGAGGACAGGGGTCAGGGAACCTACCGGAAGCCCAGGCGGTGGAAATCTTTACTCCCCAGCTTGGTGAGGGTCTTCCTGGCCGAGTCCTCTAGGTTGTTAGACCCCTCGTCGTTGACCACCATGGCCAGAATCATCCCATTGTCTACCACATCCACATACTGAGCCAGGCGGCGACTTTCTTCTTTACTGCGGTATGTGTCAAACCTGGGTAGTGGAGTGGGAGGGGGAGGTGAATGGTTAGCCTATATCAGTGTTTCCCAATTCCGGTCCTCCAGTACCCCGAATGGCACACATTTGTGTTGTGTCGGACAAAAACACCCAATTCAACTTGTCAAGGGCTTGATGATTAGTTGACAAGTAGAATCAGGTGTGCTTGTCCGGGTCCACAATAGAAATATGTACTGTTGGCAGTCCTAGAGGAGCGAAGTTGGGAAACACTGGCCTATATCATAGCTACATAACAGAGCACAAAAAAAGACCTTCATACAATTACTCAGAACAAACATATTCTTCTGAAGGTTGATCTGTGGTGGATCTTCTGATAAATATACCAACAAATATCAATGAATGATTGCACACAGCCACAATACAGCCCCATGGGAGCTTACTGTAAGATCTTGAGGGTGAGGTCTCAATTTGGTTGTGTGAGGAAATTGAGGTCAATGGTAATTGATATCAAACCAATAGTAAATATATTTGTCAAATGGGATTTTAATTTCTCAATGGGGTTCAGTTTCTGATGCAATACTCAAGACTTGCCTTCTCTTGGAAGCAAAGTTTGTTTTGTTTAATTGCTTTTTAATTATTGTTTACCAGTACTCTGACGGCATATTAAATGTTTTTCTAACTACAGTACGTATTAAATGTTTTATGACATTCTTTATTCAATCAGAGATGTTGAACGATGGGATAGGGAGAACATTATAAATCTAATAGATAGTTAATACCAACATGAGTGTGTTTGCTATTCTCCCTCCTTTCTAGTATCATATTATAACTGTCACACCCTGATCTGTTTCACCTGTCTTTGTGCTTGTCTCCAACCCCTCTAGGTGTCACCTATCTTCCCCATTATCCCCAGTGTATCTATACCTGTGTTCTCTGTTTGTCTGTTGCCAGTTCGTCTTGCCAAGTTTCTGTTTCCTTGTTTCTCCGGTTCTGCCTGCCCTGACCCCGAGCCTGCCTGCCGTTCTGTACCTGCCTGACTCTGACCCGATCACGAACCTCTGCCTGCCCTGACCCCGCTTGCTGTTCTGAACCTTATTGACTCTGCCCTGGATTACGGACCTGCCTGCCCATGACCTGTCTTTTTCCTGCCTCCTGTTTGGGTCAATAAACATCTGTGATTCTAGTTGTCTGTTATCTGGGTCTTATTCTGAGTTCTGATAATAACAATATCTGTCATGACTCAAAGATGGAATCTGAATTAGGGGAAACAGCTCCGCATTCCGCTGTCCGCTGTCTGCCCCAGCACTTTTGTTATTAGTTTTGTTTTGTGGACTAAACGGAGGTGAGGTGTGTTGAGCAGAGTGGTCAACACTAAAAACACCAGTACATTTTGTGCTGTTCGTTTCCCCCTGCAATGATGTCAGAGTGAAAAAAGCGTGTTTGTTGTCTGCAGTAACTTTTTTGTTGTAATATCCCAAACGGACAAGGCAGTTTCACTATGAAGGATTCCAGCTTGAAAGAGACAACCAATTCCTCCAGTGATGTTTTATTTAAACATGTTTGCTTATCACAACCGTTCTGTTACAACAGGGGTGTTGAAGTAATTTCTTTTCAGTGATCGTTAGCAGGCTAATGTTGCTACTACTAAACAAAGTTAAATCGAGTTTAGATGTAAAAAACAGTACAGGTGAAAGGGTTACAAAATTCCAGTAACTTTCCAGAAGTCCCCAGGTTTTCTAGAAATCCCAGTTAGATTTCCGGAATGAGACGGTAATACGCAGGACATCCAGAGTCTTCCAACCAACATTTCTGGAAAACATGGGAACTTAAAGGTGAAATTAAAAACATGACAACATATAAAATACCTATCATTGTGGAGCACTTCTCCAGTCTTGGGGTCAATGACGTGAACGATGATACCCCGGTTGCCCCAGCCCCTCTCAAACAGGTAGCTGTTGTCCTCGCTCTCCCCGGGGTGCAGGGTCTTGTTGAGGAAGGTCCACGACAGCTTCTTCTCCCCATGGATCTCCAGTGTCCCTCCTGTCCCCACGCCAATGTACTTACGGCCAAAGTAACTGTGCTCTGTGTCTGTATCGTCAGACCTGGAGAATAGACAATGATTGATCAACCAATTAATCAAGGCTATGGGCTAGAGGGTTACATGATAGGGGATAAGGGGATATAGGCTTGGAGATACTAGATAAAGACTAAAGACTAGAAGACAGAGGCTAGTGGCTAGGAGATAGAGGCTAGTAGATAGAGGCTAGGGGCTAATAGATAGAGGCTAGTGGCTAGGAGATAGAGGCTAGGATATATATAATAGGGGCTAGGAGACAGAGTCTAGGGGCTAGCAGACAGAGGCTAGAAGATAGAGGCTAGGGGCTAGGAGATAAGGGCTAGGAGATAAGAGTATAGAGGCTAGGCGATAGAGGATAGGAGCTAGGAGCTAGGACAAAGAGGCTTGAGAATAGGAGAAAGAGGATAGAGTCTAGAGGCTACCAAATAGGTTGAGGGCTGATGGCTATGAGATAGGTTTTTGTTCTGGGTTCAAAACCCACCTTCCAAATAAGGAGATGGTAAGGTTGCCCTTATACGGGCAGTCAGGACTTCCTATGTGCAGCTGTCCTCTGTTGCCGATCAGAATGTGTTTGGTACGCAGTAGGATGGGACGATAAGAGTCTGCTATCACTAACTTTCCTAGAGAGAGCGAGAGAGAGAGAGAGAGAGAGAGAGAGAGAGAGAGAGAGAGAGAGAGAGAGAGAGAGAGAGATCTTTACTGGTGAGATCTCCTGACAGGTATTTCATGCCCTGGGGCCCGACACATCACATCTACCTTTCTTTTATGGCAGTGAGCTGTGGCACACACACACACACACACACACACACACACACACACACACACAGAGGGAAAACTCAATAACCCTTTATGAGGGCTGCATTTCACGATAATGTTCATCTGACAGAGGTTATATAGTCCTGTAGTGAAGTGGATGAGAGATGGGGACTTTGATTATACTGTGTGTTAGTGGTTACCTGGACACACAGTCTCAGGTTCCTAACTCACACATACACATGTAACCAGTGTGAAATGGCTACACTGTTACAATGATGATGTTGACCCAGATCACTGGTTGCTGTGGAGAAGGAGAAGGTCAAAGGGGGGTGAGTGGAACCCATGTCAAATGGCTAGCTAGCTAGCGGTGTGCACTATGGGCATTTTAAATCGGTGACGTCACTCGCTCTGAGACCTTGAAGTAGTTGTTTCTTTTGCTCTGCAAGGGCCGCGGCTTTTGTGGAGCGATAGGTAACGATGCTTCGAGGGTGACTGTTGTCGATGTGTGCAGAGAGTCCCTGGTTCGAGCCCGGTTTGGGGCAAGGAGAGGAACTGTTACTGTTACACACACACAATTGATGGATAATGTAAATTTGGGTGACAGTTTAACAATATGATCGCAGACACACACACACAGACGTACCTCCGTTGAGGATCTCTATGGAGTGGACAGTAGCTGAAGAGGTGAGGATGACCTTTCTGCCGTAACCAATGGTAACATGGTGGGCTTCACTGTGGCCGGGGGTCCATGGCTGCAGGCCGGGCTCCCTGTCTGGACACACTGTTGGATAGACCAATAGGGTTAACGTCATGACACACACAGATATCACTGATGTTCTGCTCTGGCCCATAGTTTCCAACAACAAACACTATGCCAACATCCGATAATTCATTCATCAGTCAATGTCATTGATTGGACGGACACCAAACGGGCCGGCCAACCAGATTTTCCCCTGGGCTAATACAGATTGATTAATAGGTTCCAATCGACTGGTTTTCTCCATGAAAGAACCCAGCTGAGAAACCATCGTACACAGCAGTTTGAGAATTAGGTCTTGGAACTAGATCTGTCTAGGCTTTAGCCAAATCCTTTGTCATTCTCATGTCGTGTCTGACTCAAGGAGTTGGCTAAAGAACTAACTGGTACTGCAACAATGGGTTGGACGGCTAGTAGTATAGCTCTGGGGAGGCTGGAGGTTCAGAGAGAGAGAAAGAACAGTTCAGAGAGAGAGAGAGAAATAGAGAGAGGGAGAGAGAGAGAAAGAACAGTTCAGAGAGAGAGAGAGAAATAGAGAGAGGGAGAGAGAGAGAGAGAACAGTTCAGAGAGAGAGAGAGAAATAGAGAGAGGGAGAGAGAGAGAAAGAACAGTTCAGAGAGAGAGAGAGAAATAGAGAGAGGGAGAGAGAGAGAAAGAACAGTTCAGAGAGAGAGAGAGAAATAGAGAGAGGGAGAGAGAGAGAAAGAACAGTTCAGAGAGAGAGAGAGAGAGAGTAAAGAAAGGAACAGAGATGTCTGTGAAATGTCTTAATTCTTTTGGCACTTTTGTGATTGTAATGTTTACTGTTCATTTGTATTGTTTATTTCACTTTTGTTTATTATCTACAGTACTTCACTTGCTGTGGCAATGTTAACATTAGTTTCCCATGCCAAAAAAGCCTTTGAATTGAAACTGAGAGAGAGAGAGTGAAAGGATGTATCTGGGGTCAACCAATAGGCTCAGAGTCCCTACTTCCTCTGTTCTCTGTGTGATCATGATGTGAAGGACAGTGGTCTGGTGATCTGCAACAGGCATTGCACTAGACTGGACAATGACATTTGCATGCACACATTCACACAGTATGCCACACAAACAAACTCAAATAAAACATGAACACAGGCAAAAACACACACTTACGGAAGCCCTAAAGCCTTAGGCAAAAAATAACAAGAAAAAAGTAGACACTTGGAATTATCTCGTCCTAACAACTTGGTATCTCGTTCGATACGATTTAAGCTCAAATGAAAGGGGAAGAGTTTTTTTAAAGCTTGTGAACGAGCCTGAATGAAAGAAAACAGACAGGCCGCGAAGTGTCAACGGTGTCGAAATCAAATCAAATTTTATTGGTCACACACGTGTTTAGCAGATGTTCTTGCGGATGCAGTGAAATGCTTGTGCTTCTAGCTCCGACAGTGCATCTAACAAGTAATATCTAACATTTTCACAACATATACTGTACTCAACACACAAATCTAAGTAAGGAATGGAATTAAGAATATATACATGTAAGGACGAGCGATATCAGAGCGGCATGGACTAAGATACAGTAGAATAGTTTAGAATGCAGTATATATATTTGAGATGAGTAATGACAGATATGTAAACATTATTAAAGTGACTAAGATACCGTAGAATAGTATAGAATACAGTATATACACATATGAGATGAGTAATGACAGATATGTAAACATTATTAAAGTGACTAAGATAACGTAGAATAGTATAGAATACAGTGTATACACATATGAAATGAGTAATGCCAGACATGTAAACATTATCAAACAACTATGGCGTCATTGCACTTAGAATGCAAGTGACTAGGGACTAGACTAGGGACTGTGTCTACACGGAGCAATGCTGGTAAAATGAGCAGGTAAATTACATTTGTAGAAAAGGAATAAAAATGAATTATTATGATCTTCCCTATGCTAAGTAGACTAAAGATGTATATTCAAATGGATTGGGTTTATCACACATTATTCATATACACACTGACACAACAAACATATACCCACATACGTCCTCTCTCCACAACTCTCCCATCACTAACCACAGAGGATTTCCAGAGCATTCAGAGTGAACGGATAAGAATATTATTCCCAAGGAAGCAAGGCCAAGTCTCGGCGTGCCTGGCAGCGGACATGTGGAAACGCTGACCTCAACACTTTTCAGACTGTTTCATCAAAAAGACACAGTGAACCCTGACTGAACTCTGTCTCAAATGACACACACTCTGCCACACACACACACAGACAGCCACACACATACGCACACACACACAGACAGCTACACAGCCACATACACAAGTGCACTGCTTTTGACCGGAGCCACATAGGGATAGCCACATAAATCTCTGGTCAAACAAAGGACATTATATTTAGGAGGTTTTGAAAGCCAGGAATGATTTATAAACTGAAACAACGCTTCCAGTACCTTCAAATGGACTGGATGCAAGTTTTCAATAGGAAATTGTGTGTGTGTGTGTGTGGCCAAACGTGAAAACACGAAGCACTTGTAAAATATTGTGTGTTATAGCTTGGAAAATAAACAAATGTGGCTCTGGATGACAACATAATGAAGTTTATTTCCAATTAGGACGGTTTCCGTCGAGAGTGGGCTCCCGAGTGGTGCATACTGTAAACAACAATACCCAACAAGCATACTGTAAACAACAACAGACCAACACCCCACAAAGCATACTGTAAACAACAACACAACACAAAGCATACTGCAAACAATACAACAACACCCCACAAAGCATACTGTAAACAACAACACAACACAAAGCATACTGCAAACAATACAACAACACCCCACAAAGCATACTGTAAACAACAACACCCCACAAAGCATACTGTACACAACAACACCCCACAAAGCATACTATAAACAACAACACCCCACAAAGCATACTGTAAACAACAACAACACCCCACAAAGCATACTGTAAACAACAACAACACCCCACAAAGCATACTGTAGCTATTGTCTATTTCTGCCCTCAACCACTAGTGCTCATTCTGTGAATCCCTATGGAAAGGCAGATGAGATGATTCTTTGAAGAAGTTGCCCTTAGGCAGATATCTAGAATCAGCTGTTCCTCCACAGATCTTAACCTTAACCATTATGGGGAATATGCTAAACTGAGCTTAGATCAGTGTCTCAGGGGGATCTTCATCTTACTCCAATGTGCTCTACCAGTGGCTAGCAGAGGATGTTAATAAACAACATCATGCATTCATTATATATATGTAGATTATTTTTACAGTAAGTTTGACAATAGCACTGTTTAAAGTCTTTGTCATTATGTCGTAACTTCATGCTGTGTTTTAAGAGCACACTGACAAAAACAGCAGAACACACACATGCACACACACAGACGCACAGAAAGGCATGATGTCATGTGTGTGTGTGTTTTTACAACTAACAAAAACATCAGCATAAACACATGCCTTCCTCCTACTGCTAATGTTACTTTTCTACCCTTTAAAGGGTAAATGGGATTACAACCCAATCTGGCAACCGGAGGAAAGTCAACCTGGCAACCGAAGCTAGGCCTTCATGTTAGTGAATATACAGAGTAGCTTACTGTCAAACAAAAACACTATGGTAGGAAACAGCAGAGAGAGAGGGAGAGAGAGGGAGAGGGAGCGTGAGAGAGTGAGAGGGAGAGAAACATTGCTTTGGCAATGTTTCCCATGCCAATAAAGACCCTTGAATTTAATTGAACATTTAATTGAGAGAGAGAGAAGGAAGGAAATGTAACTAGAAATATTTGTTATGTGTCTGTTAATATGAAAACCTGAGCCATTGGAGTCTAGCCATGGCTTTAGAGGCTGCCCTGCTGCACACACAGACACACACACTCCCACCCACCCAGACACACACCCAAACACACACTCCCACCCACCCACCCACCCACCCAGACACACACACCCACCCAGACACACACTCCCACCCACCCAGACACACTCCCACCCAGACACACACTCCCACCCACCCAGACACACCCAAACACACTCCCACCCACCCAGACACACACACACACACACACACCCACCCACCCAGACACTGAGGGAGAAGGTGGAGAGGGAGATCCACTCTCCTTTCCTCACACGTGGCAGACACAGTTATACCTTCAATCGCTCAGACTGACCTACTTCCTCCTTCTCACTCCCTCCTTCCATACCGCTCCCACTTTCCCTCTCCTTACCTCTCTTCCAAACCCTCCCCATCCCTCTCACTCCCTCGCTCTTTCCATCTCCCTCCTCTCGCTCTCTCTCCTTCCATTTCACCCCCTCCACCGTTCTCCCTCTACCTCCTACCCTCTCCTTCTATTACTCTGCCTCCCTCCATACTCTCTCACCCTTCATCTCTCTTCCTCCATTCATCTCTCACCATCCATTTATCCTCCTTCATCCCTCTCTCGCTCCATCCTACTCAACTACAAAGGTCAAGACTAGTCGTTCTGCAGCTAGTCAGGGCTATGTTCCACTACGGAAAACTCTACCCTCTACCAGGGCTATGTTCCACTACAGAAAACTCTACCCTCTACCTGGGCTATGTTCCACTACAGAAAACTCTACCCTCTACCAGGGCTATGTTCCACTACAGAAAACTCTACCCTCTACCAGGGCCATGTTCCACTACAGAAAACTCTACATGGTGGAGGTGGGGCAGTATTCTGACTTCAGATCATAGTCTCATACCAGTAATAACAGCTGAATGACCTGTCCTAAACCCCTAATATCTGTCATTACACAGTCATAACATTCATTAGCAGCAGTACTGACCTGTCGTAAACCACTAATACCTCTCTAATACCTGTCATTACACAGTCATAACATTCATAAGAGCTGCAATAGCAGCAGTACTGGCCTATCGTAAACCACTAACACCTCTCTAATACCTGTCATTACACAGTCATAACATTCATAAGAGCTGTAATAGCAGCAGTACTGACCTGTTGTAAACCACTAATACCTCTCTAATACCTGTCATTACACAGTCATAACATTGATAAGAGCTGTAATAGCAGCAGTACTGACCTATTGTAAACCACTAATACCTCTCTAATACCTGTCATTACACAGTAATAACATTGATAAGAGCTGTAATAGCAGCAGTATTGACCTGTTGTAAACCACTAATACCTCTCTAATACCTGTCATTACACAGTCATAACATTCATAAGAGCTGTAATAGCAGCAGTACTGACCTGTTGTAAACCACTAATACCTCTCTAATACCTGTCATTACACAGTCATAACATTGATAAGAGCTGTAATAGCAGCAGTACTGACCTGTTGTAAACCACTAATACCTCTCTAATACCTGTCATTACACAGTCATAACATTGATAACAGCTGTAATAGCAGCAGTACTGACCTGCCTGTATGATAGGCAGCACAACCATCAGTAGTGGGATGCACGTCTTCATCTCTCAATGAGAAGTATGGATTACTGGCAGAAGACTAGTTTTCTCCAGAGTGTGCACTTCAGAGTGTGCACTTCGTAGGGCTTAATGTGGGTTAGCAGGGGCTCACAGGGGGATGAGGCCAAAGGCACCTGCAACAAGAACAGATAGAAGAAGAGTGTTAAACCAAGGCTTGGCATCATAACATGTGCAGACACACACACACACATTTACACACACACACTCATGTATATGTGTACACACATATGCGTACACACACATGTGCGCACACACACACACACACACACGTGACGTATAACATTCCATGGTGCCATGTTCTTTACAGTGAAGGCTTTTGAGGATTAGAAAAGGTTGGTGTTTTAGACTCATCTTCAGAGAGTTGGAGGAGAGAAGTTCTCCCTATATCTCCCATCTCTCAGGATCAAAGACTAGCACAGCCACTAACGGAGCACAGCCACTGGGATAATAACAGTTATACCTCACTTGTTTTACACTAGTTATATAAAACACTTACGTAACAAAGAGGAAAAACCCTACAGTATGTGGACATGTATCACAGACTAAACGTAGGGCCCAATTAAATGGACTGTTTCTTGCATTGTATTGACGCAGTACCTGTTTTTACAAAGGTAAAAAAAAATAACTAAAGTTATTATGGGTATTAAAATAAATGTAATTAAACCTATTACTGGTCGACTTCTTTCAGGTAGATGTACAGATGTGTTTAAGTAGGCTGGCAAAAAGATTTTCCAGAAATCATGGTTGTGTCACGACTTCCACCGACGGTGGCTCCTCTGCCTGTTCGGGCGGCGTTCGGCGGTCGTCGTCACCGGCCTATTAGCTGCCACCGATCCTCCCTTTTCTTTCTATAGATTTTTCTTATTGTTTGCACCTGTTTTTGGCATTTCTAGGGCTATTTAAGCCGGTAAAGCCCGCCTCCTTTCGTGCGGGCTTGTTTCTCTGTTTGTTTGGTGGACGTTCGGCTGACGTGTATGTTGGCATGTTCTCTCGTCCTGTTTGGGCCGCCGTTGTTTTGGTTGCGCCTGTTGTGTTTGGGGCGTTGTATTTACGCGCCGCAATAAAGACGGAATATTTTTCCCTAAACCCTGCTCTCTGCGCCTGACTCCACACCCACCACTCCTAGCTGTCGTGACAGGTTGGAGGTTTCTGGGTTTTCTGCTTATTCCCTGCTGATTCTGTGATCTTCTAATTAGGATTTCTGGAAAACCTGGGAATTTGGGGAAACCATATTGAAGTAGATTTTGATCAAAGAACTTGCAGAAACATTTCTAAAGCAGATGTGATTGAATTCCAGTCACAGTGTTCCTATTATACATGGGAGCCTATAGTTGCGAATTCGTTTTTTTGTCTGTTGTTTTAACCACAGTGGAGTAGGATACAGCAGACCCATTACATTACATTTACATGTTAGTCATTTAGCAGACACTCTTATCCAGAGAGACTTACAGGAGCAATTAGGGTTAAATGCCTTGTTCAAGGGCACATCGACAGATGTTTCACCTAGTCGACTCAGGGATTCGAACCAGCGACCTTTCTGTTACTGGCCCAACGCGCTAAGCCGCTAGGCTACCTGCTGCCTCGACCCAAAATCAACACAAGGCTAAAATAGTGACCCTGTTTGTAAAAATAATTTGTTGATACATGAAGAAATTACACACAGATTAAGAAATGACATAACATAGATTTGTGTAAGAGTTTTTATTCCATCTATCTCAAGGGAGGAGTTGTATACAGAGAGACCCGAACCCAGAGAGAGGCTTGCATTAGTCATAGTGAGTATCCTCTTGTCAGAACACAACTGGACCTGCAGACATATAGGGGAGGTTGGGACTAAACTGGCCCCTCATCAATACTGGTGTTCTAAGTCCCACAATGCCACGGGGCAGCTGGTCCTGCAGAGAGAGAAGAAGCAGAGAAAAGATAAGATTAGGGTTAGTGTGTGTGTGTGTGTGTGTGTGTGTGTGTGTGTGTGTGTGTGTGTGTGTGTGTGTGTGTGTGTGTGTGTGTGTGTGTGTGTGTGTGTGTGTGTGTGTGTGTGTGTGTGTGTGTGTGTGTGTGTGTGTGTTCCACTAAAGGGGCATTAACAACACGTACATTCCTCTGTTCAAAACTGACGTGATGTTTTATCTGTGGGATCACAAACACAGACATGTATCTGGAACAAACATGTCATAGACTGAGGTTCTATCTAGATCAACATGTCTTAGAATCTATAGACTGAGAGGTTCTACTGTATCTAGATCAACATGTCTTAGAATCTATAGACTGAGAGGTTCTACTGTATCTAGGCCAACATGTCTTAGAATCTATAGACTGAGAGGTTCTACTGTATCTAGACCAACATGTCTTAGAATCTATAGACTGAGAGGTTCTACTGTATCTAGGCCAACATGTCTTAGAATCTATAGACTGAGAGGTTCTACTGTATCTGAACCAACATGTCTTAGAATATATAGACTGAGAGGTTCTACTGTATCTAGATCAACATGTCTTAGAATCTATAGACTGAGAGGTTCTACTGTATCTGAACCAACATGTCTTAGAATCTATAGACTGAGAGGTTCTACTGTATCTAGATCAACATGTCTTAGAATCTATAGACTGAGAGGTTCTACTGTATCTAGAACCAACATGTCTTAGAATCTATAGACTGAGAGGTTCTACTGTATCTAGAACCAACATGTCTTAGAATCTATAGACTGAGAGGTTCTACTGTATCTAGGCCAACATGTCTTAGAATCTATAGACTGAGAGGTTCTACTGTATCTAGAACCAACATGTCTTAGAATATATAGACTGAGAGGTTCTACTGTATCTAGAACCAACATGTCTTAGAATCTATAGACTGAGAGGTTCTACTGTATCTAGACCAACATGTCTTAGAATCTATAGACTGAGAGGTTCTACTGTATCTAGGCCAACATGTCTTAGAATCTATAGACTGAGAGGTTCTACTGTATCTGAACCAACATGTCTTAGAATATATAGACTGAGAGGACCTCCCAGACTAAAACATCACTCTTTCCTGAGGTGTGAAAAAGAAAATACTCTCTTACTGTGCCCCAAATGCCACCCTTATCTCTGTATAGTGCAGTACTTTTAACCAGGGCCCATAGGGCTTTGGTCAAAAGTAGTGCACTATGAAAAGGAATAGGGTGCCATTTGCATCGTAACCCATTGTCTCTCAGATGGTGGAGGGGAGCTTCAAAGAGCACTAAAGGAAAGACAAGATGACTCCACATCCCTCTCTGTCTTTGATGCTGACTAACCTCCAGACTATCTGAGAAGAGCAGCGTCCAACTGAAGTACACTGAGATACAGATCTTTTCTTCTGCTCTACAGTACCGTGAGAATGCAAGTTTGGATTCAATCAATATTATCTGTGGAAGAAAAACAAGCTATTTACCTGCCTCAAAATGTGTTTCTGGCACATATTTCAGCAAGGGGAATATGCTTTTTATATGTTCTATTTATATCTGTAAATCAACCAATGACATCAAGCCACACCAGGCCATGATGACAGACACCTGGGTGTCCTTCCAAACTATATAAACTAGTGATCCTCAGTGTCTGTCCTTATACCCTGATGAAGACAGCTTGTCTGTCCAAACGTTGGTTATTAAATGATAACATCTGAGCTAGTAGAGATTGAGGCTCTCCTTTAAATGTTTCAGGTGTTCTACTCCGCTAGCCAGCACCTAGCCAAAACAGGTGTGTGTTTCTTTCACCTCCAGCACAGGGAATATTAACAGAACCTTAGTTCAGTAGCTGTCTACGCTGTAGTACACACACACACACACACACACACACACACACACACACACACACACACACACACACACACACACACACACACACACACACACACACACACACACACACACACACACACACACACACACACACACACACACACACACACACACACACACACACACACAGTGTAGCGTCCAAGCCTGCTGGTTATGAGAGAGTTTATGGGCTCAGGGGAACTATGAAAGCAGAAGTTACTCTACGTCTCAGCACTGCTCTGTGGAAACGCACACCTCCCACAGGATTAATAGAACAGACAACTTCCGTGAGGGATTCACCTTTTTCTCTTCCTGAAGTGTGCTCGCCACCCACTTGCACACACACACACAACACACAGAAAACAGGGTGGAGACAGGACCTTCAATGATCATCATTTCCTTCTAAACTAAAACCAGACCCAAATGTCCTGTATAAACATCCATTACCTCCATGAATAGTTTATAATAATATACTTTTAGGGTAAAACACAGCAGTATAAACCTAAAACTACAATAAATAATATATTATTATGGTAGAATACCACATGACATAGACAAAGCAGGACTATTGTAACAGGTGGGTGTTGTTAAAACCATGGACAGCTGGATTAACAGTAGCTACAGTAGGTAATGGTGTTTTGCCAAAACACTGAATATGAGAGGAACATGATCCCCCCAGAACTGTGTTGATGAGACACACACCCTAAAATCTACACCACGCCCTAGCATAACACACACACACACAATCACACACACACACACACACACACAATCACACACAATCACACACAATCACACACAATCACACACAATCACACACAGCGTCCAGACTGATATATGGTCAATGCAGAGATAATTCCAATGTAGCAGTAATGCTATCCATTATTGCAGGGTTCACCAACCGGCCTGGTCCAAATTTGGCCCTCAGGTGATGTTATATGTTTTTGTCTACAAATTGACTATCTGCTCAAGGAGAACTCATCATGAATCTAGTTGATGATCGCTGCACTATTGTCTCTCAGAGGTTACAGCAATAAGATGGTTTCTCTAGACCAATCACTCAGCGGAAGCAGAGCTCACTGTCTGTGTTGAAACAGCTGTTTATAGACCTTTGTCCAGACACACAAATCCTGTTCAATATACCCTACTGTCTGCCCCTCTGTCTCTGTCCGTCTCTGTCTCTGTCCGTCTCTGTCTCTGTCCGTCTCTGTCCGTCCGTCTCTGTCCGTCCGTCTCTGTCCGTCCGTCTCTGTCTGCCTGCGTGCCTGGAGAAAGTTAAGCACAAGTGCAGTCTATTCCTCTTTAATTCCACTTTAATTGAGAAATATTTCTATATGACTCATATTGTGGGTGACATTTAGAAGAAATGTTCCTTCTTAGAAAGTGAGCTGGGCCTGGGCCAAACATGGAGTCGCAGCAAAGGCTTCTGTCAACAAGTAAATCCAGATGGTAAGATCCCTCAGAAGGCCTCAGGGCCAGGGAACAGAAGGGTTTAGTTCAGTAGGGCCCACCGTAGCGGAACATTTCACAACGCAATAGGAATATCTGTGTTCTGATTGGACGAGTTCACGTAAGCACCTTCCCATTTTCAAACGTTCTCCCTCTACTGAACAGGAGCCACCCAGATGCGCCTGAAGCGTAACATTCTGAACAGCAAGGGAGAAACTCAACACCAGTAGTCACCAACCCTTTGCTGTTCCTGGAACCCGTTCAAGTATTCTTGACATTAGTGCTGGGCTGGAACAAAAGCCTGCACACCTCGTACTGTAGCTTGACAACAACGGGGTTAGATGACCACAGCTCTATAGTGCCTAGTCTTTCTCCCATTCAGTAAGTAAATCAGGTGTATTAGTGCTGGGCTGGAACAAAAGCCTGCACACCTCGTACTGTAGCTTGACAACAACGGGGTTAGATGACCACAGCTCTATAGTGCCTAGTCTTTCTCCTATTCAGTAAGTGAATCAGGTGTGTTAGTGCTGGGCTGGAACAAAACCGGCTTACAGGCACACCTGCCTGTAAGCCTCTCCATTTCTAGTGGTGCTGTAAAGTGTCTGTCTCCACAAGGTGTCCAGATGGTTCTCTCTCTCCATGTTTGAACAATACATGAGGTAAAACTATGTGATAACTCTTTACAGCGGTCACCAACCCTGGTCTTGGAGTGGCTGTTCAGACATTTCTGTCCTTCTCTCTTCCCACTACACACACACACACACATGCATGTACACACACACACATGCATGTACACACACACGCATAAATGCAGTTCAGCACGCATGGAGGCGTGCAAGCAAGCACACACACACATATACAGTATATACAAAGCATGAATGTGCACACACACACACAATCTCTCTCTCTCCCTCTCTCCAGGGGTAACTTTACACTACAGTCCTGTTCACCAGACACTCTTACATAACCCCAGTAACACACCTATTGTAACAAGTCTCATAACCCCAGTAACACACCTATTGTAACAAGTCTCATAACCCCAGTAACAGACCTATTGTAACATGTCTCATAACCCCAGTAACACACCTATTGTAACATGTCTCATAACCCCAGTAACAGACCTATTGTAACGTCTCATAACCCCAGTAACAGACCTATTGTAACATGTCTCATAACCCCAGTAACAGACCTATTGTAACGTCTCATAACCCCAGTAACAGACCTTTTGTAACAAGTCTCATAACCCCAGTAACAGACGTATTGTAACATGTCTCATAACCCCAGTAACAGACCTATTGTAACAAGTCTCATAACCCCAGTAACAGACCTATTGTAACATGTCTCATAACCCCAGTAACAGACCTATTGTAACATGTCTCATAACCCCAGTAACAGACCTATTGTAACATGTCTCATAACCCCAGTAACAGACCTATTGTACCAAGTCTCATAACCCCAGTAACAGACCTACTGTAACGTCTCATAACCCCAGTAACAGACCTATTGTAACATGTCTCATAACCCCAGTAACAGACCTATTGTAACATGTCTCATAACCCCAGTAACAGACCTATTGTAACGTCTCATAACCCCAGTAACAGACCTATTGTAACAAGTCTCATAACCCCAGTAACAGACCTACTGTAACGTCTCATAACCCCAGTAACAGACCTATTGTAACATGTCTCATAACCCCAGTAACAGACCTATTGTAACAAGTCTCATAACCCCAGTAACAGATCTATTGTAACATGTCTCATAACCCCAGTAACAGACCTATTGTAACGTCTCATAACCCCAGTAACAGACCTATTGTAACAAGTCTCATAACCCCAGTAACAGACCTATTGTACCAAGTCTCATAACCCCAGTAACAGACCTATTGTAACATGTCTCATAACCCCAGTAAGAGACCTATTGTAACAAGTCTCATAACCCCAGTAACAGACCTTTTGTAACATGTCTCATAACCCCAGTAACAGACCTATTGTAACATGTCTCATAACCCCAGTAACAGACCTATTGTAACATGTCTCATAACCCCAGTAACAGACCTATTGTAACGTCTCATGACCCCAGTAACAGACCTATTGTAACGTCTCATAACCCCAGTAACAGACCTATTGTAACGTCTCATAACCCCAGTAACAGACCTATTGTAACATGTCTTATAACCCCAGTAACAGACCTATTGTAACATGTCTTTAAACACAATCAGACAGCGTACCTCAACAAAACGTACTTCTTGTCGTTTGTGATACTGGCAGGCTAGGAATGAAGGATGACAGCACAGAGAATAAAGAGGAGAACAACAAGCTGTATCTGTCAATGTGTGAATACATTTATCAATTCCATCTATCTACAGACTGTGATGAAATCAAGTAAATCACCAGTCTTCTCTAAGTAGTGCTTATAGTAGCGTGCTGAAACTATACATTATCCACATAGTATGGAGCTGATGACAAGGTGCTGTTTGATTCACTCAACTACTGCTTTACTGCTGCAATTACACAGAGCTGTCTCTACCAAGAACACAAGGATGGACAGAGGGAGAGAGGGAGGGGGGAGGGGGGGAGGGAAGGGAAAGAGGGAAGAGGGAGGGGAGGGAGGGAGAGAGGGAGGGAGGGAGGGAGGAGGGAGGGAGGGAGGGAGGGAGGGAGCGAGGGAGGGAGGGAGAGAGGGGGGGGAGAGAGGGAGGGAAGGGTATGCACACACAAACAGACATACAGACACATATACTGTACACATAGTACATTCACACACACACACACACACACACACACTACACTACACTTAGTACATACATGTACACACAGAAACCCACAGACAAACAGGGACACACATCTCAACAGGAGGTAGTGAGGAAATTAGGTCCTCCCTTTAGAAAAACAGGGCAGATTTTTCTGCATACTGTACATACGGTCCTCACAGAGAGAGCAGTCAGCTCACACAAGTGCACGTACTGGGGGAGGGGTCAAGATGGAAGAACTGACTGACAAACACACCCGCACGGACACATAGACACACGAACACACACACATTCACACACACAAACAAACAGACACACGCACGGACACATATACAGACACACACGGACACACACACGGACACACACACGGACACACACACAAGGAGCTTGGGAGTTTGGACATTGATTTCCCCTTAAGCACACTCTTGAGGAGCAACCAGCTACCACAGTTTAAACCACACACTTCAACACACACACCCCTCCACCCCCCACAATGCAGTGTGTGTCTTGTATCTGTGGGTGAAAGACATCATACAGCACGTTTCACCTTTTCATTTTCTCTCCCTCTCGTTAATCCCTCTTTCCATGATGAAATGATGAAAGTCCAAAGTGCAGCGAGGAGAAATGGAGAGGAAAATAGAGAGGAAAATGGTCTCATTAGTCAGAGAGGAGAAAGTAAATCAGTAACTAACAGAGCCTGGAGCGACGCAACACAGTTCAATCTGAAAGAAGAAGGAGATGAAAGAACAGAAATGTTAGTGTGTTGAAATGAAACAAACGCAGCAGATACACGCAGGTACACACACACACACACACACACACACACACACACACACACGGAGGAGATACACACACAAATACAGTAGTTGATGCAACCTAAGAACGCAGGAAACATTGAGAACTGTTTGAAAATGCTTCCAAACGCACAATATGACATGTATCAAGCAGCTGGTTGAAGAAGAAACAGACAGATCAGAGGACAGCTGGTTGAAGAGGACAGCTGGAGGCTCTCATTTACAGCCAGATGTCCCAACTGTGTGTGTGTGTGTGTGTGTCTGGTTAGTGTGTCTGGTTATCAAATCAAGTTGTATTGGTCACATACACATGGTTAGCAGATCTTATTGCAAGTGTAGCGAAATGCTTGAGCCTCTAGTTCCGACAGTGCAGGAATGTGTGTGTGCGTGTGCGTGTGTGTGTGTGTGTGTGTGTGTGTGTGTGTGTGTGTGTGCGAGTCTGTGTGCGTGTGTGTGCATGTTTGTGTGTTTATGTGTGTTTATGTGTGTGTGTGCGCATGTCTGTGTGCGTGTGTGTGTGTAAATAAACTAATGAGATGGGAATCCATATGTTAGTTAAGGGGGGACCATATGCTGGTTACTGTATATCAGTGGATCTAGGGATCCCACCCTCATTATCTGACATGTTCTACACTACGCAACCAGGTGAGCTTTTTCCAATTCTATCTGGCAACCAGGTGGGCTTTTTCCAATTCTATCTGGCAACCAGGTGGGCTTTTTCCAATTTTATCTGGCAACTTGCACTTGAAAATTTTCAATAAATACATCCATTAGTCTCCCTCTCTATTTACAGTATAGATCAGTATTCCTCTAACCTCTCCACGAGGACCCCCAGACGTTCCACAATTTGGTTGTAGCCCTGTGTATCAAGCGTCTCAGAGTAAAAGTGCTGATTTAGGATCGGTTTTGCATTTTAGATTACAATAAGATTACATGGGCAGGAGGGACCTGCCCCTAGATCAGCACTCTGAGATGCTACATACCTACGGCCCGCAGGGCTACAACCAGGGTTCTAAATAAGACATTTTCATTGGTAGCACTGGTGCATGAAATGTAGGAGCACCAGAAAAGAAGAATATATAGATTGATTGAGATACAGCCTGTCCTGGGTCTAAAGGATGTCTAGCTGCTGTTGAAGCACATGCTGTTACCCTAGAAACTAATATGTAGCACTGTAAACACATCAGTTAATTATAAAAGCTAAAATGATGATACCACAGGAGGTTGGTGACACCTTAATTGGGGAGGACGGGCTAGTGGTAATAGCTGGAAGGGAATCAGTGGAATGGTATCAAATACATAAAACATATGGTTTCCATGTGTTTGATGCCATTCTATTTTCTCCGTTCCGGACATTATAATGAGCCGTCCTCCCCTCAGCAGCCTCCACTGGTTGATAGGAATACCTGTCATTGAAAAGACAAAGTTATGTGTGGAATATTAGGTTTATACATGATGTAAAATCACTATTTTCCTATTGAGATGAATTACACTGAATATTTTACAAACTCCTTGATCCTTGATCTCCTGAAGAAGCTATCCCCTTTCCTTTCTTTCTGTGCTCCCAAATCTTTGGACATACTGGTAAAATTACCAGGTTATTAGCTAGCTAGCCTACGAGGTAACATGACTGAACAAAGTGTAAACAAATGGTTAACGAGTGTGTCAAAATGCGGTCCCGGCGATCTGCTATAGAAGATACAAATGATGTGCACTCACTTGTTTCTCTAGGGCACTCTGAAACAACGGTACAGCGAAGCCTTATCATTGCAACAATCATTATCTGGGAGATTTTTGTTCAGAGTTGCACAGTGCTCCCAGTGTTAAACTTCTGGTTGCATAGCAAAATATTGGTTGTGCTTTAGAGTCCTGCTCCTACTCGAAGACACTTTATGAAAACACTCCCTGAACTAAAACACCTGATTCAACAAGTCAATGACTTGAGGATTAGTTGACTAATCAGGTGTGCCGGTACTGGAATAGATGAAGTGGAACGGTTAGCGGGCTAGGAGGCTAGAAGGTTAGGAGGCTAGGGGGTTAGGAGGCTAGGGGGTTAGGAGGCTAGGGGGTAGGAGGCTAGGAGGCTAGGAGGCCAGAGGGGAGGCTAGAGGGTTAGGAGGCTAGGAGGCTAGAGGGTTGGGAGGCTAGGGGGTTAGGAGGCTAGGAGGCTAGAGGGTTGGGAGGCTAGGTGGCTAGGAGGCTAGGAGGTTAGGAGGCTAGGAGGCTAGGGGGTTAGGAGGCTAGGAGGCTAGAGGGTTGGGAGGCTAGGGGGCTAGGAGGCTAGGAGGCTAGAGTGTTGGGAGGCTAGGGGGCTAGAAGGCTAGGGGGTTAGGAGGCTAGGAGGCTAGAGGGTTGGGAGGCTAGAGGGCTAGGAGGCTAGGGGGTTAGGAGGCTAGGAGGCTAGAGGGTTAGGAGGTTAGAGGGCTAGGAGGCTAGGGGGCTAGGAGGCTAGGGGGTTAGGTGGTTAGGAGGTTAGAGGGTTAGGAGGTTAGAGGGTTAGGAGGCTAAGGGGTTAGGAAGATAGGAGGCTAGGGGGTTAGGAGGCTAGGGGGCTTGGAGGCTAGGAGGCTAGGGGGTTAGGAGGCTAAGGTGATGGCCATTTTTGTTTTTGTGCTTTTCTAATAAACATTTTCTATGTTCTTGCAAGTGACTGACTGAACGAATTCTCACTTTCAGCAGCTGAAATTTGGCAGTACGCCCAGACCTTTGTTTTGAGAACGAATGATATCTCAGTTTCAAGGTCTCAGCTTAGAGAAGAAGCCTCGTGAGTTATTGGTCTGTCACATGCATGACCCAGTATTGGTCGGTCACATGAATGAAGCAAACATCAATGATTAATTAATTATGAATAAGCTAAACCATGCATATATGACTTGTCTGCAGTAAGAGAACTAACGAGACTGCCCCGTTAGAGTTCACTTCAGACAGGTACTTAATGCATCTAAGTTTGACTGTGACCTCTCCAGCTTCATTTAAGATTGACTTCGAGTGCCTCTGTGTAAGAATTTCTACAACATGGGTTAGGAGGCTATGGGGGCTAGGAGGCTAGGAGGCTAGGTGGCTAGGAGGCTAGGGGGCTAGGAGGCTAGTAAGCTAGGAGGCTAGGAGGCTAGTCCAGGAAAGGTTTGGGAAACACTGGTATAGAGTTCAGTCCAGAGATTCTTTCAGAATTGTGCAGACAACATAAAGTCCCCTCTGATAACTGTTGGTCTCTGACACACACACGCATGTACACACACTCTCCAATAGTCTTCACACACATGCCGCTAACACTTCACTACTTCAGCAGCATGTTGATTCTCTTCTCGCTGACAGAACACACCAACAACAAGCATCACCCACTGTCTAAGGAGATATATAAACCACTGACTAATGACTTGTTTAATTACTTTTTTCAATTAAGGAGGACTTTTCTCCTGATGCTTAGGTACAGCGGTGGTTCTCACAGGCACAGATTAAACTGAAGAAAGAGGGAGAGGGGTAAAACAGAGAGGGCATGATAGAAGAGAAGGAGAGAGAGGAAGAAAGAAAGAATCAGAGAGGGACAGAAAGTGAGAAAGAGAGAGACAGGAACCCTGCTGTGTGTCAGAAGACAATCTAAAAAAGGAGAGAGTTGTGCAGCGTAGCAATCAGGTCTGGACACACACACACACACACACACACCCCAACTCTACTCTTACTTTAGTTTAATTTTCCTGTCTGCTATCGAGCGGTTCGTCCACACTTTACCCACACTGCCATCTACCCACTCAGACACAGACATACTCACATTTCACTGACCAGCAAACTCTCTGACACACACACACACACATTCCCAGTTCACCTCTGTGACTTCCACTAATGATGATGCTGCGTATGCATGTCTCATTTTAATGCTGACACACACCAGCATAGTCGTCCAGAATTTGTCAACCCCACGTCGGTCAGACAGATCGCTGCCAACAAAGCATTCAGCTGTAATGTTAATACAAGTGGGCCTACAGAGAGGGACAACATGGAATAAGGACAACGGAGATTAAGGAGAATTTGCTACAATCTTCATGGAAAGGACGGAATACACCAGTTATACAACTGATTCAGTTCAAGAATTAACTTAAACCCAAGATTTAACCTAAACCTAAGAGATAACCTAAACACAATAATTAACCTGAAACTAAGATTTAAAATGTCGATTTCTTTATGTTTTTTGAAGGACATTGCTAAGAAACGCCTCAAATGACATCGTACTAATTTCTTACCTTATCATAATCCACAAAACATTAGTTGCAAGGATATTGCTAATGTTTTAGCTATTGTTGTCAACTTCGCCAACGACAACCAAACGTAATACAGGAAATTGAACAAACAGCAACATTTGGACCGGCTAGACGAGGTTAAAAGGTCACTCTTGTTCATTTCTACTCCATAGATTATATGGGTATGTAATTGCAATTGAAGCTATATGCTGTTAAAAATTTTACTTTTAACCTCCTCTTTCCAACTGTCATCAAGTTCTTCTCTACAATCATCATTTTGCTCATCAGCCACCCTGACACCTGACATTTTAGTAAAGTCATTCTAAAATTGGCACAGAGGGCAAACCACATGTTTGCAGACAGACAGAGAGAGAGATGGAGAAAGAGATACCGTGGTGTGAGTTTACACAACAAGTGGTGAAAGACTCACACTGCATTCCTGTTCTGGCTGTGGAGTTTGGAGAGAAAGACAGACAGACAGACAGACAGAGATAAATAAAGAGAGAGTGCACATGGAGCATGGAGAGAGAGACAGAGACAGAGAGAGAGAAAGAGAGAGAGAGAGAGAGAGAGAGAGAGAGAGAGAGAGAGAGAGAGTCAGAGAAAGAAAGAAAACTGAGAGAGAGAGAGAAAACAGAGGGAGAGAGAGAGAGAGAGAGAGAGAGAGAGAGAGAGAGAGAGAGAGAGAGAGAGAGAGAGCGAGAGACCGAGCGAGAGCACATGGTTTTATGAATTCAAAAATGTTCTGGATCTGTTCTCTCTCAGGACAGAATGAGAGCAGTCAAATAAATAATGTCTGCAATCAGAGGCCATACACAGAGGGAGAGAGAGAGAGAGAGAGAGAGAGAGAGAGAGAGAGAGAGACCGCCAACCAGACTCCAATCAAATTACACATGCGGTCCCGAAGGCCACAGTAATATGCAATCGAAGCGGATCTGTCCTCCCATCAACAGTCCATACTCCAACACAGCCAAGCTCATCTTCAGAGGAATCTAACTCATATTGAATTAAATAATTATGTATTTTAATGGAAATATTTCTCAGGCATCTTTATGCATTTATACTCAGTCGAAATATCTGAATGTGTTGCAACTTAGCGAGTCAGTGGAGATACACCTTCAAGGGCCAGAGCCGACAGAACGGCATTGAAGAACAACCTCATATATTAGAGTGGCTTGATAGGTGGGAAGAAATTGACAGAAATTACGCATCCGGCTTTTTCTATCCGCTGCACTCACAAACCATCCCTGTTGCATGGTGGGAAGCAGCGAGACTGAACTACACATAAATAACAAGGTTGTCTGATAAATGGGAGCTGACACACGGCCGAGCAGCACTGACGCATCGCGTTGATAACTTTTCCCAAAAGCTCAATCTGGGATTTTAACAAGTTCACCTCATCTGCATGTGCCATGCATCAACGAGCCACGGAGCGCACACAAACGTAAACAGGGGCCGTGTACAAATCTCTCCTATTTGCAAGTCAGATGCGAGACAAGGTATTACACACAGACACACACATTCTCTCCCCCTCACACTCACACTTCCATTTGCAAGTCTGATGCCTGGCTTCTTCGCCTGGCCTGGCACCGTATTAAATAGTTGGTTAGACAGAGCTGCTCTGTCATTTGCCCAAGATGGAAATTGGTCTGTAGCACATTCATCTGCCTGTGATGTCTCCCCACCTGACAGCTGATCTCTAGAGCCCTGATATGTCTCCCCACTGCTGTAATACAACCCCATAATGGATTACACAGAGAGTACTGTCAGACAGCTGTCCTAACGTAACATGTCTAACACCACCCATAATGGATTACACAGAGAGTACTGTCAGACAGCTGTCATAACACAACATGTCTAACACCACCCATAATGGATTACACAGAGAGTACTGTCAGACAGCTGTCCTAACACAACATGTCTAATACCACCCATAATGGATTACACAGAGAGTACTGTCAGACAGCTGTCCTAACACAACATGTCTAACACCACCCATAATGGATTACACAGAGAGTACTGTCAGACAGCTGTCCTAACACAACATGTCTAATACCACCCATAATGGATTACACAGAGAGTACTGTCAGACAGCTGTCCTAACACAACATGTCTAATACCACCCATAATGGATTACACAGAGAGTACTGTCAGACAGCTGTCATAACGCAACATGTCTAACACCACCCATAATGGATTACACAGAGAGTACTGTCAGACAGCTGTCCTAATGCAACATGTCTAACACCACCCATAATGGATTACACAGAGAGTACTGTCAGACAGCTGTCCTAACGCAACATGTCTAATACCACCCATAATGGATTACACAGAGAGTACTGTCAGACAGCTGTCCTAACACAACATGTCTAATACCACCCATAATGGATTACACAGAGAGTACTGTCAGACAGCTGTCCTAACACAACATGTCTAATACCACCCATAATGGATTACACAGAGAGTACTGTCAGACAGCTGTCCTAACACAACATGTCTAACACCACCCATAATGGATTACACAGAGAGTACTGTCAGACAGCTGTCCTAATGCAACATGTCTAACACCACCCATAATGGATTACACAGAGAGTACTGTCAGACAGCTGTCCTAACGCAACATGTCTAATACCACCCATAATGGATTACACAGAGAGTACTGTCAGACAGCTGTCCTAATGCAACATGTCTAACACCACCCATAATGGATTACACAGAGAGTACTGTCAGACAGATGTCCTAACGCAACATGTCTAATACCACCCATAATGGATTACACAGAGAGTACTGTCAGACAGCTGTCCTAACACAACATGTCTAATACCACCCATGACACTCATGATTCCCGTATGTATGAAGCGTCCCAGATCAGGAGTGCTGATTTAGGATCAGGTCCCCTTTAAGGTTTAGAGAACACAGAATAACGAATTAGTCCACTGTGACATTTTGACGCAGAGATTCATGCTAAGCTTTAGATAAATCAAATTCATTCATTCTCTACGAATGCATTTGATTTCAGTAGGAACTGTGACACGTGCACACACACACACACACACACACTTCTGAGTTTTGAGACCGCTGTAGGGAGTGACTATTAGTTTATATTTATTATAAATGGTTGTATTTCCATCTCAAAGTGGTTTATCCTGAGACTAGTTCATACAGAACGACTATATAAGCTTTTTATTTAAATATTAATTTGGTTTATTGGTTTATAATACATAGATATACTGTAGATAGCTAGAAAGTATACAAACCCCTTGTAGTTAATTAGGCCGGGATTCAATCAGATGCACTGTCGACACGTGCACAGCATTTTACTTAGCTCCCTTCATATTTTCAAGACACTTCTACCCTTTTCATACATAGGACGCCGCTATAGTAACGGGTCGATAGCAACAATTGATAACCTTTCAGACAATTAAAAAAGTGCCGCGTCAGCAGCGTCTGTACCTTTTGAGACAGTAGAATGTTTGGTATTGTTTCCCTGACAACCATAAACGTTGCTGATTGATGTGCTGTTGTGTTGTTTTTCTGCCGTCTTTTATGGTAGGGTAGATAGATGTGTTTTCTTTCTACTAAATGTATTGGTAAGACATTTTATTTAACAAACTTAAAAGTACTTCTTATGAGTGAGTGGTCTGCACGCAGATCATTTGATTGACAGTTCTGGTTACCTAGTGATGGGCGTTAGTCCCGCTTCAGAAGCGGCATTGCTTTACAGACTAGTTAAAAGGCCGGTTCAGTGGCGCTTCGAAACTAGAACAGGTTTTGTGGCGGCATTTAAAAAGCCATAGTGTAATCTTTCAGACAAAAAAACATGCCATAGCCAAGGCGCTTCCAAGTCACCACGTTCCATGTGTCTGAAAGGGGTATTACATTGCCTTCAGAAAGTATTCACACCCCTTGACTTATTCCACATTTTGTTGTGTTACAGCTTGAAATTGATTAAATATATTTTTTCTACACACAATACCCCATAATGACAGTGTAATGAATAACTAACCATGCTCCAAGGGATATTCAATGTCTGCTTTTTTTATTTGAACCCTTCTACCAGTATGTGCCCTTCTTTGCGAGGCATTGGAAAACCTCCCTGGTCTTTATGGTTGAATCTGTGTTTGAAATTGACTACTCGACTGAGGGACCTACAGATATTTATATGTGCGGAGTACAAAGATGAGGTAGTCATTCAAAAATAATGTTAAACACTATTTTTTCACACAAAGTGAGGCTTGCCATAACAAATGAGGGTGTCACGTGCAGGCCTGAGGTTTACAGGCTAGCGTGTTTAGTTTAGTTTTTGGTGTAGGGTTTTTTGGTTCTAGGTGTGATTTTCTATGTTGGGTTAATGGTTCCCAATTAGAGGCAGCTGAGTGTCGTTACCTCTAATTGGGAACCATATATATGTTTGTGGTTTTGCACTAGGGTTTTGTGGGTTATTGTTTGGTGCATAGCTTAAGTGTTTAGTATATGTTATGATCGCTGTTTGTTTATTGGTTTTCCCAGTTACGTTACGTGTGTAAATAAATATGTATACTGGAAACATCGCTGCGTCTTGGCCCGTCCCTATCGAAGATCGTGACAATGGGTTGATTACTTATTGACTCAAGACATTTCACCTTTTTATTTTTAATTCATTTGTAAACATAATTCCACTTTGACATTATGTGGTATTGTGTGTAGGCCAGTGACACAAAATCTCAATCTAATAAATTTCATATTCAGGCTGTAAAACAACAACGTGGAAAAAGGCAAGGGGTGTGAATACTTAATGAAGGCACTGTTGTTAATTAGGCCCGGGATTCAAATCAGATGCACTTTCAACAAGTACACAGCACTTAACATAGGCAATTTTTACTTGAACCTACATCTGCAGAGTTAACCATGAACGTGATCGCTGTGAACGTCTGGAATATTGCCCTTAAAAAGGTGCATTGTTGGTTGTGCAATGCACTTGTTGATAACACAAAAATCTCAACCCTAGTTAGTTAGTAGGTTTGGTATTAGGTAAGTCATAGAGGATACATTACATTAAACAAATTATAATAATACTGAACAAAACATTAAAAGCTCAAATTTGAATGTATATAAATATTGACTACGCCTGTCATGGTAGACAGGTTGACATGTGTTGTGGTACTGTGCAGGGTGTGGTTCAGGAGGGGCCAATTTAGTCCACAGGCGGTCCCAGAAGGCTGGCTGCAGAGCTGGGTCCTGGGGCCAGTCCAGGTAGGTCCTGGTCTTGACCAGCCTGGCCAGGCGGTGGTGGGCAGACATATGCCTGGGGGGGGATGTCCTCCAGGAAGACTAGGATAAGGACGTCCCTGTGCTCCACCAACAGACGCAGGGTGGGCAGTCGCAGCTCTAAGGAGCACCAGTTACTGCGCAGATAGTGACGACTCACCAGACACAGAGTGTGGTGGCTGCCGTAGAGGCTGTTTGTGATGTTGTCCACAATGTCCTTCCCCAGCTGGAAGTCCCTGCTGTGCAGACAGACAGACACAGGAAGGGAGACCCCCTCTGTTCAAGGCCCAGCAGCAGCTGCTCCACCACCCAGCGCTCGTCTCTACCGCTGTACGACACAAAGGCATCATAGCGGTAGCACCCTCTGTGATTGGGTCTCTGCACAGCCTCTTTTAGCTAACCACGGGCAATGTGGCAGAAGGCCAGCAGGTAGTCCCCAGCCAGCTGATGGAGCAGCACCACCAGTATGAAGAGGAGCAGGCCCAGGGAGGTGCAGATGAACAGGACAAAACCCACATCCAGGGAACAGTAGGCCTCTGAATTCCTGCGGAAGTTCTGGATACCATTTTCATTTTTGCACGTCATCTCCAGCTCTCCCTCAAGCCAAAAGATGGCCTGGACATGTTGCTGTCTCCTGGCCCAGTTGTCCAGCCAGGCATTATCACAGCTCTGGAAAGCTGTCCAACATGCTGAACTCCTCTAGAGCATGAAATGTAATCACACTGAGGGACTGCAGGTCTCTGCTCAGCTCCTCCTCCAGAGTGAGAATCCTACATTCAATAAGGTTCAGGCTCTCCAGTCTGGTGCCCAGAGCTGGCTGAACGATGAGGCCCACTTTCATCAGCGTCAGACACCTTAGCTGCACAAGCCTGTTCAGGTCACTCATGTCCACAAACTCTGGGGAGAAAACCAACTGGAACTCAAACTGGATCCCTCCCAACGCGTCCAGTGCCATCGCAGAAAGCATGCACTTGTCAATGGACAGTTCCTCCAAGTTAGTCAGGTCAGTAAATGTGTTGGATAAAAATGATGAATTGTAACACTTATCGTAGGACAGAGGAAATGTCTTCCCACTGGAGAGCCCTTTGAAGGTGCCAGGGAGAATCGTAGACAGACAGCCGTATATGTAAAGGGTCTCGAGGACGTAGAACTGAGAAGCGCACCAGACTGCATCACAGATCCCCCCTCCTGATCTGGAGAGAAAGAGACGGGTAGTTTGACGGGATGAAGGAGAGGTTCAGTTTGAGGTCGCTGACATCCCAACATTTGGCACAGAGGTTGCTGTTATGGAGGTACCTACTATCAGGGGTCTCCAAGTAATTCATTGTTGTGTCATAGAGGATGCATTTGTTACTCAACCAACCCCAGGACCCGAGGATCCAAACCACCAATAGTCCAAACTGAACAGAGACACGCCCCATCTTTCCTATGAAGTAGAAACTGTTCTCAACTGAGATTGATATTCAGAATGCTCTTCTGTCCAATGGGATGTGGCATTGTTGGGATTAGATGTCCAATGGAATAAAGAACCGCTGTTGTTCCACTGCTGTGTCTGTTAGCTATGTTGTATCTGTGTGCATCTCCTCTTCATATTTCTACTATATATGACTTTTGCATCTCTTCCTGGTCTTTTTTTATTAACTGTAAGATACTTGGAGACAGACTGCAGGTTCCAGATAAGATACTTGGAGAGAGACTGCAGGTTCCAGATAAGATACTTGGAGAGAGACTGCAGGTTCCAGATAAGATACTTGAGAGAGACTGCAGGTTCCAGATAAGATACTTGGAGAGAGACTGCAGGTTCCAGATAAGATACTTTGAGAGAGACTGCAGGTTCCAGATAAGATACTTGGAGAGAGACTGCAGGTTCCAGATAAGATACTTGGAGAGAGACTGCAGGTTCCAGATAAGATACTTTGAGAGAGACTGCAGGTTCCAGATAAGATACTTGGAGAGAGACTGCAGGTTCCAGATAAGATACTTTGAGAGAGACTGCAGGTTCCAGATAAGATACTTGGAGACAGACTGCAGGTTACAGATAGAATAATTTTTTAACTCACCTCTTTCTCACTTCCTCTATGTGTGAGGTAGTGGTTAGCATGGACTATATATTTGACGTACACAGTTATCATATGTAGTCTGAAAGCAGGTCACACACACGCACGCACACACACACACATTGTGTTATTGACTGTACTTGTGTTTATTCAATGTGTAACTCTGTGTTGTTGTATGTGTCGAACTGCTTTGCTTTAAATTGGCCAGATCGCAGATGTAAATGAGAACTTGTTCTCAACTGGCCTACCTGGTTAAATAAAGGTGAAATAAAAAAAAGAACAAAAAAACACACACAACACTCTCTACATGTTTGTATTCAAACTTCTGTATACAAAAAACTATACAAAACATATGGTTTGTATAGTTTTCATACAATAGTTATGTCACTGTTACTACTAAGAGCAACTTCATGTAGGAGAACACAGATTGATCAACTCTAAGTATCTATGTCTGGCATTGATTACACATCTGTGGCTGACCTTGCGTGTGGGTGATACACGCACGCACGTGCCCACACACACACACACAAGGCTGGCCTCACATGGGGTGATCTGACACACACACACTTCTGCACTTTAACACCCATGTAGGGTGTGGCCAGCATCCCCTTAATAACGTAATCTAATCTACCCAAATTAGGCCCTCTGTGGAGCTATAACTGTGTAATGGCCTGGATTAGACATGACATGTGATACACACACTCACACACACACACACAGCTGGCCTACCATTGGCTGATCTGACACACACCACATACACACACAGGGTGAATCTTGGTCTAATCTGATGGGAGTCATGAGGTGGAACAACAGGTCATTATTAAAACCAACACAGCGCTACTTACCTTCTTAACTGGAACCAGCAGACTACAGATGTTCAGCAGGCTAGTGGTTGGAGCTTTAGCTAGAATCTCTCAACCAATGTTTTTATTGTTATTTTTAAAGATCTACAGGTTCCTTTAAAAAGTTAAGGAAAAAAATGATCAGACTGCCAACTATAGCATGACAGGAAAGAACAAAATACAATGTTCTGTTTACACACGTTCTGTTCTGTTTAGTTAGAATCTCAATGGCTGCCATGCTGGCATCGAACTTTCAATGACAATAGTCACTATGGAAGTTGCAATGCTAACATAAATAAAAGCTGTTATTGTGATGCTTTGAAACTAACCACCAAAAGCATTTGTTGAGGTTTCTTCTGTGTGTCCTTTTATGCAGACAATGAGATGACTGATTTAAGGGGAACAGGATGTCCAGTCCGCACACACACACACACCTCCTACAGATGTTGTCAACCAGAGGAAGATGCCAGTCAGTCCCACAGCCAGTAAATCAGACTAGTCTCAACGTGGAAATGAAAGGCTGTGAGAGAAAGAAAGAAGGGAAGGGGTGAAACACTCTGCCTTCAAGATTTCAGTGTAAATCATTCCATCCACTCTCCGCTGGTCCACAATTAAGGTGGCACGTGACATTCCTCTGAGTGTGTGTGTGAGTGTGTGTGAGTGTGTGTTCGTGTGGCATGTATTTGTGTCTGTGTGTATGTGTGTGCCTCTGTGCGTTCTCGATTCTCTCTCTCTTGGGTTTTATTGGCGGGGCTGGGAGCGTGGGCTGGCTCAGGGATACATCAACAGAGAGGTGCTGAACACTGTCTCATCATCATCATTATTACTATTCATCTTCACAAGAGCCTTTCAGATGCTGCCAGACACACACACACACATACAGGCATGCACACACACACACACACACACGCACACACACACACACACACACACACACACACACACACACACACACACACACATGCACACACACAGGCACACACACATGCACACAGGGGTGTGCACACACACACACACACAGCAATACACACACAGCAGCATCAAAGTGCCTGTATTCTGGCTAGGGCCCAACACCAGATGTTGAGGGTTTGGTCATAAAATTATAGGAGAATATAGGCTGCATACTGTACAAGGGATGTACTATATATTTGGGAATCTGCATCCCAAATGGCACTCTATTCCTTATACAATGCATTACTTTTTACCAGAGCCCAAAGGGAACTTGTCAAATGTAGTGCACTATGTAGGGAATAGGGTGCCTTTGGGATGCAACCTATATCTGTGTCTATGCAGCAGCTTTGTCCATGCAAAACAAGCAACCCACCAAACAACCAATCAATAAATCAATCAAAATGTCTGCACTAATCTAGAATTTCAGTAGCTTCCCAGGGGTAGCTCAGTCAGTCTGACAGTGCATTATCCCAAAGCTATTATTGCCTACAGCGCTCCAAAGAGCGCTTTCTTTATAGCTTAGTCAATGGTATTATTTAACCTCTGACCCCTAACCATGTTCTGACCTGAGACTGTTGTTTTCCCTAACAGGCTTTTAGAATGTTATCCTGGTTTCTTATACAACCTTCATTGCTTCCTTTCTGTAATGTAACTATGTTTGAGCTGTGTTTTGAGCTGTGTGTGTTGAGCTGTGTGTTTTGAGCTGTGTGTTTTGAGCTGTGTGTTTTGAGCTGTGTGTTTTGAGCTGTGTGTTGAGCTGTGTGTTTTGAGCTGCGTGTTGTGTGTTTTGAGCTGTGAGTTTTGTGTCTGTGTCTGTGTAGGTGAGGTGGTGATAGTGAGCTAGGCTTTAGCTCAGTGGGCTGGCACAGTCATGAGTCATGCAGATGACTGGTAACACGTCATTCACATGGGGTATAAAGGTGTTTTAGAGAGCATTTCTGGAACAACGTCGGCGTAGGTGTATTTCTGTGTGACCACGAGGGAGGAGTGTGTCAACGTGAGAGGGAGAGAGGGAGGTAGGGACCGAGGGATATAACTTTCTGTGAGAATGAGGGAACACACACACAGGTAATGAGGGTAACGTTTGAAGCCCCTCAAAAAGGCACAGTCTGTCTGACGGAATCAGAAAAACTCCCCCCCCACACACACAAACCGAGGAACACGATGGAAAATTAAAGCTTCCAGAAAAGTCATCAGCGTGTGTGAAAATGTCAAGACTGACTTTAGCTTCCCACAGTTCACTGAACATACACCTCTTAAACAGGCACCACTGACCTCACCTTACAGAGAGATGGAGAGGGGAGGGGAGGGGGAACCAGGCACCACTGACCTCACCTTACAGAGAGATGGAGAGGGTAGGGGAGGGGGAACCAGGCACCACTGACCTCACCTTACAGAGAGATGGAGAGGGGAGGGGAGGGGAGGGGAACCAGGCACCACTGACCTCACCTTACAGAGAGATGGAGAGGGGAGGGGAGGGGGAAAGAAAGAGAGAAACCATCAGTTCATCAATCCATCTTCTCCTCCTGTCTTTCTCTCAGACCATCAGTTCATTGTGCCAGTCGGTTTCATAAAATACCTACTGCTGCCCTTCACACACACACACACACACACACACACACACACACACACACACACACACACACACACACACACACACACACACACACACACACACACACACACACACACACACACACACACACACACACACACACACACACACACACACACACACACACACACAGAGAGACATAACCCACTGTGGCTTGGTCATGAGTCAATGACAGAAATGTCTGCCTTTAAATGTCAGCTGTCTTTCTATTCAAATGTTGCTGTCTGCTAGAAAAAGATAATGAAGGTGTGTCTGTCTGTCTGTTAGAAAAACAAAGAGGAAAGACACAAGGACTGTTTTGTTTTGATGGAGTCTGGCGAGCGGCATGTCAGGTTGAAATGGTTTAATAACTTGTTGAATGTCACTTACATTGTTTTATATGGTGCCTATCTTTTCCATTCATCTGGAGAAATGTTTTGATGGAAACTGGCAGTTGTGCAAGGTTGAAATGGTTTGCTGTTGCGCACGGGCGCGCGTGTGTGTGTGTACGCTTGTCTAACCCTAACGTCTCCTATCAGCCCAACAGAGCCATATGACTGACTCCAACTCCCCAGTTAGAGGAACATTAGGAGTTGACGTTAGGAACTCTGAGAAAACTCTGAGCGCAGGAGCCAACTTTCAGTCACAACAAAGTCACGGGCTTGACATATTTAAAGGTAATTACAGTCAGTTATAAAACCTAAAAACACAAACGCTAAAACCCCAGGTGAATTTAGGCTTCCTACCAATCTTTAGTTTTGACGTTGAAAGCAATAAGTTAAAGCCTATTATGCCATATTAAAAGAAAATATTCCTGTCTGATGTCTTGAGAATTCCTCCGTTTTGCCATGCGAAGCTCAGCAGAGCTTTAGTTTCAGTGGTGCTCATCTAGTGAGTGCAGAGCAGCGATTAGATGCCTCAGTCTTCACTCATTCATTTCATTCCTTTTCTCATCCCTCCCTCCATCCCTTTGTCTCAGGAGGAGAAAGGCTTCTCCCGGACGGAAGGCTTCAGGCAAGTGTCTGCTCACCTGGTCTGAATGGTTTCTATTTAAGACAAGTAAGGCCTCTCACACACACACACACACACACACACAGTGTATTAATGAGTGGAACTCTTTCTTCCTCTCCAACTCAGCCACACACTTGCATAAATGATGTCAGCCCTCGACACAGACACAGCCCCTTTACATTGTCCACGGTGTCCACTCAGCACCACACGGTAAATCACAGGCCTATGTAATAACAGGTTAGCGAGCACTCAAGTGTGTGTGCTTTCTTTCTAACAGGGCACTATAGTTCTACTCTTCACTAACTACAACTAGAGGTTCACAGATCTCCTAGGACCAGTCTTTCCCAGCCAAAGACACACTCCTTCAGCACTTCTGGTTTTTAGAGGCAGACCAAAGTCACACATTTAAAAGGATATTTAATCCAAATCACCCTTTAAGGTAATACAGCATTCCATGTTTGGTTTATTTACCTGGCCAATGTCGCCGAAATATAACTTTTGTTTGCATTTGTGGCAAAAAACCCAATGCAAGTCAATATCAACGATATTAGCATTTCTGCGTTTCATGTCTAATTCCATGTATTTTAGATGAACTTTCCCTTTAAGGCAAGGTCAGGGTAAATACCAGCTCTAACATCTAGAAAATAACCACTCAAAAAGACAGCAATTTCCTGCAAACTGAAGCTGTTCTGCATGAATTGTTGTTGTGTCCGACGATAGATAAGCCGGTCTGAAAACCCTCTCATTGGCCGAAACAAAAAGCAGAAAGGATAATGACTTATTGGTGCCTCCACAGCCTCTTATTATGTGACATGGGATAGGATGCAATTTGGTTGGAGTGGAACGTGTATGTGTGAAAAAGCCTCTCTATGTGTGTGTGGGTGTGTGTGTGTGTGTGTGTGTGTGTGTGTGTGTGTGTGTGTGTGTGTGTGTGTGTGTGTGTGTGTGTGTGTGTGTGTGTGTGTGTGTGTGTGAATGACATTTTATTTTTGTGTCAAATCACCAGTTGACAACCCATCCCTTACGGGATTAATTGGCGCATAAACAACCATTACAATAATTGACAGTGAGAATTATTCTGGTGTTCTCAAAAAGAATGAGAAATAAATCAATACAAAACATTAGATAAGGTTATCTAAGCAATATTAATAACTATAATACCTCCAAATTAAACGGAACGCGTTTAAACCCGGTCTGACACACAGATATAGGCCTTACTGTACATATGTGCATTTTACTGTCTGTCTGGAGATAAATATGTTTAGAACTTGATTATAGGTCGCCCTTTTTCTTTTATTCCAGGATTTATCAAAACATTCAGCACACAAAGCAAACGGAAATACGTTTTGTGTGTGTGCTCTTGAGTGGATGCATGCGTTTGAGTGGATGCATGCGTGTGTGGAAACACTGCGATGACGAGCCAATGTTTTGGAGCGTATAGTTTCTGACAGGAATGGCTTCAGACGTTTAGCGCTGTTGAAGAGAAGCCAATGTTCCTTTCATTTATGTCAAAACCAGAACATAGGCCAGGAGCAGTAGGAGAGAGAGAGAGACAGACAGACAGACAGACAGACAGACAGAGAGAGACAGAGAGAGAGACAGACAGACAGACAGACAGACAGACAGAGAGACAGAGAGACAGAGAGAGAGAGAGAGAGAGAGAGAGAGATGTACAGATCTGAGCAGACTACACCACTTCTCCTAAGCTCAACAGGACTTTCTTGGGTAAATTCTGTATTAAAAAACTGGTAAATAGCAGCAGTGTCAAATGAAGCTCAGCTTAGATTAGGCTGGTATTACATCATGGCTGAAGCACACAGCAGGGTGGAAGACAAAGGTAATCAGAGGGCTGTGGGAGGAATAGGCACTGGAATAGACAGAGAGAAAAGGATGAGAGGGAGAGAGAGAAAGGTTCATGATTTATGAAAAGAACTGGACGTTATAGGGCCTTCCTTTTGAAATGAAGCTAGCTTTCTGCCATTAGAGGAGAGGAGAGAGAAGGACAGTGGTATAGATGATAAAAAGTGAAGAAAACAGAAGAAAAAGAAAGAGTCAGAAAGAGTGCAGAAAGATAGAGAATGAGAGTGCAGAAAGACAGAGGAAGAGAGAGCTAGAGTGAGAGAGAAAAGACAGACAGAGAGAGCTAGAGTGAGAGAGAAAAGACAGACAGAGAGAGAGAGAGAGAGAGAGAGAGAGAGAGAGAGAGAGAGAGAGAGAGACACACATAGAAACCGACAGAGAAAGATGCTTCCAGCTATGATCATCAGAATTCCTATAGCATGAGATCAGTCTTCCACTGACAAGTAATGACACAATATGAAACCTGCGTACACTGAGTGAACAAAACATTAAACCCCTTCCTAATATTGAGTTGCTCCCCTATTTGACCTCAGAACAGCCTCAATTGTCAAAAGCGTTCCACAGGGATGCTGTCCCATGTTGGCTTAAATGCTTCCCACTGTTGTGTCAAGTTGGCTGGATGTCCTTTGGGTGGTGGACCATTCTTGATACACACGGGAAACGGTTGAGCGCGGAAAAACCCGGCAGCATTGCCGTTCTTGACACTCTCAAAATGGTGCGCCTGGCACCTATTACCATACCCCATTCAAAGGCACTTAAATCTTTTGTCATGCCCATTCACCCTCTGAATGGCACACATACAGTGAGGGAAAATAGTATTTGATCCCCTGCTGATTTTGTACGTTTTCCCACTGACAAAGAAATGATCAGTCTATAATTTTAATGATAGGTTTATTTGAACAGTGAGAGACAGAATAACAACAAAAAAATCTAGAAAAACAAGTGTGAAAAATGTTATAAATTGATCAACATGATCAGTGGAGTGTGTACTCCTTGGCAGACAGGCACAGGGTAAGATGTATGTGTGTAACGTGTGTGTGTAACACACACACAGCTCCTTCCAAAATAAAAAGGCCTATACTAATAATATTGTCATTCCTGACCGTTGTACATTTAACACTGTGCTTGTGTCCCAAATGGCCCCCATATTCCCTATATAGTGCAAAACATATGGCAAAACCCCTATGGGCCCTGGTCAAAAGTAGTGCACTATACAGGAGATAAGGTGGCATTTGAGACTCAACCTTTGTGTTGTACAGGTAACATCTCATG